>JARFJB010001138.1:2530000-2865000 GCA_036346205.1 Vesta saturnalis | reverse complement strand
CGTGCTGTGTGTACACGTATATGTATATATAAAGATGTATTGCAATAGCAGTACCAAACCACTTATATCATACATTTTTTAACCTTTTTTTATCTCTGATGCAACAGAACTCTATCGCCAACATTTGGGTACTATCAGCTTGAAAGGTATTGGGCAATAACATTTTAAAAAATAACACTGTTTTGTCCACCTTGTATACCGGTGTCCCACTTAGGCCGTATCTTGGTAATAGAATATTTCAAAATTTTGGGAGAAAATCGTAATCAAACTGCGCATGATAAAAGGTTGGAAATAATTTCAAAGTTCGTAGGGTGACCTCTAGAGCGCGTAATAGGCACACTATAACCTACCGTATCGTTTAGTTGTCAAGCGTAACAAGGGGTACGGTAACTGTTGATTTCTTGTTGCGTCACCTGGGTTTCATTAAGATTACATAAGACTAATGGAAACATTAAATTATGGTAGCTTATGTTTTGTTTTTGTGATATTGTTTTTGTTTATTTTGCTCCTGTAGCGTATTAAGTGCCTTAACGCACCACCATTAAATTATGTGCTCTGCGTTTTATTCGTTTATTTAATTTTTCGTTTACTACAGAACTATACCTTCTATTCCTAAGTCCGAAATCTTAAACCACAATAAAGATTTTCAGGTAATCTTTAGTGGGCAATTTGGGTTAGTTGTGCTATAATGTTATTATTGTATAGCATATTGTAGTGAATAATAGCAACTACAGTATCGTACATTCACCATTACCAACCACTTTGAGTATTGAGTCATTTCCATTATAGTCAAATTACTATTTTCTATTGTTATATTAGTTTTGATAATGTTCTTTTTTTAAATTTGGCAGCCAAGTTTCCTTATTTTAATATTGAAGGCTAAGATTACGACGAATGGTGATACCAATTAATGGTAAACTTTAGTATTATTAATCAAATATTTCGGATTTATCGAGAAATCCTAAAGCTTTCAAGTGAGAGTTAGTATCGCAAAACTTGTGTTCTTGCTACTTCGAGGACTTAATTTTCCACTACAAATCTGTTATAACGGTTTTATGATCTATTAATAAACATTGTCTAGGATACAGCAGGCAACTTTTTATTTTTACATGCTTGTTACATATCAAATGAAAGCTCTAGGGATTTTGAATTCAACACACTTAAAATTTTGAAAATCCGGTCATTCTAAATGTTTTTATGGCTGAAAATGTAAAAAATGCGATTTATATGTTTTTTATTTTAATAAAAACGTTTATTTCAACATTTTAACAAATAAATAATGTCGCATTCACAAAATACATAAATTAACGTATTCAATAAACACATTTTTTCTGCAAAAAACCAGTAATCATTTTAAAAATATTATTAATTTAATTTAGTAATAATTTTAATTGAAAAAAACCAATAATTTTCAATGTTTTAAGTGTGTTGAATTCAGAATCTCTAGAGCTTTCATTTGACGTGTAACAAGTATGGTCTTTCTATTTAAGAATAAAGAGTTGCAATCTGCTTCCGGTAGATGACGTAATATAGAATCAAAAAAATATGAACATAAAATGTGTTTTTAAAATGCAAGACGGTAATTAACTGTTGAAATTGACAATAATAGGACGATTTCGTTGTTCAACACCAAAAATTATTAGAACCAATAATGGCTCATTGTATTTCGATTGGTTCCAGAAGCGCAATTAGCCCATTTCTATCCAAATCCCCCATATAACAGTAAATGTAATAGTATTGGAAATATAAATAAACGCTTAAATATTTCGGACCCAAAATTTAGGCAAAGTAACATACATGAAATTATTTCGGTATTTATTAAAAATAATTATCGCGAATCTTTAATTTTAAATATTATTAAAAAGCAAGTGAATTCTTTTTGCAATAATTTAAAAATTACTCCAATTAATGATGACATTATTTATACACCAATTCCATATAAAAATAAAAAAATCTTTAGTATTCATATTTAACTTAAAACCGACTTTTATAGCACAAAGAAAACGCGTATACTTGTTCTCAAACTTAAAGTAATTTTCAAAAAGAATTAATTACAAATACAATTTCTCAAATTTATTGATTGAACTGTTCAATTTTTTTTATTGGAACTTCAACACAAACTTAAAAAAATAGAATAATACAACATAAATCTGATTTGCGAGTCAAACCAAAACGTACTGCTTTGGTACAACACGTTCTAAATTCTAAGCAGAAAAAAAATATTTTTGTTAAAATCTTACACATTAAAATTAAAAGTAATAATGTTTACAATAATATAAAAAATTCCGAAAATATAATTTTACTTTGGAAAAATTTGCATTGTGTTATCAAATTTATATTATTGTCATGCAAAATAATTTTTAAAAATTGTGTTTTAAAAGTAACTTTTACCATTAGGCTGTCGACGACGTTTCAGGTCCCATTAGCCATTACTCAGTCTTCTTTGATCTGCTTCTCGTAACTCGTGTTAAACCAACTTTCTATGCTTTCTCCTGCTCCTTATATAATTGTTTTTCTTTTTACTTGACTGCTTGCTGTCGTAGCATTGGTCTACCTGTTTTCACTTCTCTCACTTTCACTTTTTCTGTTCGTTCATTTTGTATCCGTTTCACTGTTTTTGTTATTGTCACTATTTTATTCTTCAATATAGTTTTCCATGTTTTCGTCAATCTTTGTGCGTCGTCCTTTGTGTATAAGTTTTGTGGACGTTTTTCTTTCTCTATGGTCTCTCTTTGATGATTGCGTTTTGTGCTCTATGTTGGCGATTATTTTAGCATTTTCGAAGTCGATGTTATGTGATGTTTCTTGTGCATGTTGAGATAGTGAAGATGTAGCTTGGTTTTTTGGTACGGGATCCTGGCGTTCACTTTAAAGTTGGTCTGACCAATTGTGCAATTTGCACAAGGTATCGTACATTCCTTGCCCTTCAAACGTATGTTAGTTTTAGGATTAGGTATAGCAGATATCTTCCGTGAAATATTGTTTGTATTTTATTTTTCTTTAGTATTTTACTAACCCTGTCTGTTGTTCCCTTGACGTATGGAAGGTAGTCTCTGGCATTTTGTTTTTCTTGGATTTCCTTTCAATCTTGTTTATTTGTTCTAAGAATATGTCTCATTTTTCTCCTCCATGTATGCATATGTCAAAAGAGTCGTTCACGTATCTTAGCCAGAGTGCAGATTTATATGTGGCCGTTTTCAACACTCGAGTTTCAAAGTCCTGCAGAAATAGGTTTTCAGTCACTGGTGATAGTGGTGGCCCCATTGGTGCGCCTTCTATTTGTTTGTACCGTTGCTCCTGTAAATCAAGTAGGCGTTCCTGAGGCATTGTTCTATTAAATTAATTATGTTTTCTGATGGATTAAAGTTCCTCGTAATAATGTGTAGTGTTTCCTCTATGAGCACGTTGGTAAACAGTGATCCGCATCAAAGCCCACTAGTATTGTATTTCTTGTGAGCTGTTTCTTCAGCAACTGTATGAAATGGCTTGCATTCTTTACGTAAGGTTCCATTCCCTCGGTGGATGGTTGTAGTTGAGCCGCTAGGTACTTTGCTGGTTATTGAAGTAGTGTTTTTGTGTATTTTCGGTAAACCATAGAATTTTGGGCATTTTGATTATTTTTCCCATGGAATAATGTTGTATTGTATTTTTGGATCGATGTTTGGTGTCTTAAACTACATACCTTTAGTTTTTTCTGAGTAAGCCGGAGGATCCCACTTGATAGTCGTCAATGTTGATGACTACCGTTGGGTTTCCCTTGTCGGCTGGAAGCACTATTATGTTTTTAATTTCTTTTAAGACTTTTAGAGCCTGTAGTTCCTCTGTAGATAGTGCTTGTTTGGTGATTGTGCAGTTCTCAGCACTCTCGTTACATCCTGGCAGTTTAGTTCCACTGCGTCCTCTGGTAGCGTCAATATCTATACTTTTACTTTGACTAACATAGTCTTTGTGACTTGATCCAGTTATATTTTATACGCTGTACACAAATTTGTCTATATTTGATTATTTCGACATCCTGCGTGGTTTTGTTGTGCTTTTAATCGTTCAAATTTATTAATCGGCTTCGCTGTGGTGAGCTGGTTGCCCGTGTCCGATCTGAATTGTGTAATCTGTTCTAATATATTCCGTATTGAAACGTATACTCATAAATTCATTATGGAGTTTAATTTAAATATTCCGTATTGTTGGATGTTTCTTGCTTAGATTTAGGTGTAGTGCCATGAATTGTGTGTTAATAGTATTTAAGTTCTCCTAGTGTCCTGGATTGAGTTTCGTAATAAAACTGAACTTGCTCGGCGTAGAATGTTTCCGATCTTATTATTTTTATTTCACTTTGGTATTACAGCTTCGTCTCTGCATTCTTCCAAAAAGTTTCATAGTAGGCTTTGAAACTCGAGCCTTAAACGCGGCCACATATAAACATGCACTCTCGCTAATGTACGTGGACGACACTTTTGGCATATGGATACATTGAGAAGAAAAACTAAACATATTGTTAGATAAAATAAACAACATACATGCTAATATAAAGATCACTATGGAGATAGAAAAAGACAACCAACTGTCATTCCCCGATGTACTAGTTTATAAAAAAGATAATGGAGAGTCAGGGCATACTGTGTACAGGAACACACACCGATAGATACCTACAAGCCAACTCATATTACGATCCAACCGTCAGTTATAAAAACGTTGGTGACGAGAGTGAGAAGATTAGCACACGCAGATCACGTTGAGGAACAAATGGACAAACTGAAAGCAGCGCAATTAACAAATGGTTACTGAAAGAAGGCCATAAAATAGCATCCAAACCACCGACAGTATTAGTCAAATACTAAGGAAAAATAAAATACGAACAATATTCAACGCATCAAGGAATATATCTACTACACTACCTAATCCTAAAACTAAGATGGCGCATGAAGGGCAAGGAGTGGACGAGATACCTTCTGCTGATTGCAATAAAACATACATCGGTCGGACCAATCGACTATATATATATATATATATATATATATATATATATATATTTATATATTATATATATATATATATATATATATATATATATATATATATATATATATATATATATATCGCAACGGTTTTAAATCTATCATAGCGTTTAGTTAATACCGATATCTTCTTTTTAATCGTAGTATAGAACTTTAGCAAGTTTTATTACGTGAAAGTTCTCGTGATTGTGGCACTTAACGAACGCAATAGACTTATGATATAATTTAAACAGTTTTTAAAGGATTCTTCAGATTGAGATATTTAATAGTCATTAATTCAGTAAGTAATTTTAGGTTTGCCTGAAAAAAATCTTTGCTTGTGTTACACTGAAACTGTAACACAAAAGTGGAAGAGCTCCTATGACCCTAAAATTTAAAAGTGCTTAAGAATGAAGTATGTCCTGAAATTAAGGGGACAAACTACTTCATCATTATCAAAAAATATTAAAAAGAAAAAAAACACAATGAACACTTACGTAATATAATATACCCTTAGTCTTTAATTATTCAGTGGGGGCTAAATAGTAATATCCTTGAGAATATTATAAAAATGAAGCAACCGTAGAGACCAGAACGATTAGAAATCATTTTAAATAATATGTTTGTTATAAGGTTGGATTAATTATAACAATGCCCATGTTCATTAAGAAAGGTAGACAAAACTAAAAGAAAAATTAATGAGAAAAAGGTCAACGTTGTTTCACGCTTATCGCACTTACTGCAAATGTGAGATGTGTTAAGGATACATCTGGACTGATGTTTACTAAAATTAGTTTTTTTTTAGAAGTTGCGAAACTAATGAATGCGTATGGTTTATTTTACCTACTCAGTTCATTTATATGTCCACATATATTTTTAGGTTAAAGCATTGATTTCATCACCTTATTAACTATTACCATTGCGTAAATTTTTTTACTCAATGCTATGACATTTACATTAAAGTATCAGGTAAATTATGATTTCTTGCTATTTTTCACTACAGATTACAGTTAAGTACCATGTGTTTTAATTTTATATAATGCTGTAACAGTTCATCATGAAGTTTTCTATACGCTATCGTTTATCAATAATTAATTTTTCAAGTTAGTTGCGTATGTGTGAACTGTTTAACCTTGTGATTAGTCAGCGTTAAACTTGAATTTTAGTTGAGTCCAATTCATGTGTTATGATTTTTTCGCAAGCATTTCACCACTCTCAGATGTGAACTTTGGTACCTTTCACTTACAAGTCTGGCACCTTCACCATTAAGCTACTGAGTAATCCAATATATATATATATATATATATATATATATATATATTCATTAATTGTATTTTATTTAAAATTAACTTTTAAAGTACATACAGTAAAAGATTAACTCGAGTGGGACTTGAACCCACGACCTCCACTTTGCTAGAGTGGGGCTCTTCCATCTGAGCTATCGAGGAGGCAAGTCACAGTCGATTCAAACTTGAACTGTATGTACTTCCCTAGTTACGATGTATTATAATTATTATACACAGAATGAAGGATCACAGTCAACTTTTTGTGAATGTCATGTGAGCCCGCAATTCGCTAAGGTTTCTCACATGACAACACGTGACTGATTGTTAATTTTTATTTGCTGTATGCAACTGTAATAGATAACTATAGAAATTGGTTTAGTGAACGAACAGAAGTTCAATTTAATAATCATTAATTGTATTTTATTTAAAATTAACTTTTAAAGTACATACAGTAAAAGATTAACTCGAGTGGGACTTGAACCCAGGACCTCCACTTTGCTAGAGTGGGGCTCTTCTATTACAGTTGCATACAGCAAATAAAAATTAACAATCAGTCACTATACAACAAATAAGCACATACACACGCACACACACGCGCGCACACGCACACACGCACACACATACACATCACACTCACACACACACGCACACACATACAGACGCTCAGATGCTCAGACGCGTAGACACGCACGCACGCAGACGCTCAGATGCCCAGACCCGCAGACACGCATGTACGCAGACACGCAGACGCACAGAGACAGACACGCACACGCGCACACGCACACACGCACAGACGCACAAACGCGCAGACACAGAGAATTTAAATGCACCGTTAAAGAAAAAATGTTATAAGTCCGGTCCTATAAATCAATTCCTTATCTAATCTTGCCGTCTTGATTATGGGTTATTATTCCTGTAAAAAGAAATAATTCGCCCTAAAAACAAAAAAGTAATTTTGAATATATGTATATATGTATATATATATATATATATATATATATATATATATATATATATGCATGCATCTCGGTGCGTATTCACCGACCATCAAGCGTTGGACTCCATGTATAAATTTGCCTGTTTTAATTGGCCAGTAACAATTTACTTTCATTCATAGAAATAGCTTGAGACATGCGTAAAACGCTCTCGAAATAATTTTCAAATACAGAAACAATCTGAAAGAAAAAGAATTATTTATTAAAATGCACTTATGGAGGTAAGTATAACTGCAATACATACCTCATTGGATGCTCTCAATAATCTTAATGCAATACTAGTATTAATATTGTGATTGTGTTCATTTTTCATTCTCACAGTGGCACATAGTGGAGACGATAAAGCCAAATACTTATCAGTGCGAGGTGTATTGGTAGTGTTTAGTTTTATTTTAATATCAATTGCAGCACTACATCCAGATTTTCTGTCTGTTAGTTTCTTAGCAAACTTATGTTTAGAACTATGATGAAATAACCAAAATTAGTGAAGTATCATTCTGTAATAATTTTAACAACTACGTATGAGTACAAGAACTGAGTAGAACTAACTTTATATCTTTAAGTTTTTCTTTTATACTGCAATTATTAAGAGATGTTCCTTTCTCACGGGAACCTACATGTTTACATTATTATAATTAGTTTTATCATAAGTGGTTTCTTAGAAATGTTTATTTAAATGAAGTCTGTTCGACATGGATAATGTTGCTATTTAGTATATCTGTATATTTCGGATAGTAAACAGATTCTCTAATCATCTAATGCCGTTCTTATTAGCATAAATTAACATTTAAAACTCGATATAAAAATTCTCCAACCACACATACACCCATCCTTGATACATTCACTATTGATTTCTAACATTAACCGATATTTTAATATATTTCAGTGGCGCAACATTCACAAGATACACGCCAATACATATACTTGAATAACATTACACTAGTGATAGTGAACATTTTTAATGGAGACGAAAATTACTGTTTACCTTTAGTTGCTTTTTTTAATTTAGATATCTTGAATTACTTTCTTTGTTCTTAATTCACATTCGTACTTTTACAACACGGAATTGAAACAGGTTCCTTAGAGTAAATATGCCTTTATATATAATTCATACATCACAATACACATATTCTAAATGTAATAAATCTTATTTGAGATTTCTAAAATAATTAAATGTTCTGGTTGAATTAGACAATTACGAAATATCACTTTAAGAGTACACCTTACTAGACCGTAGAATATGCAGCTTCAAACTTTGTACATTGCAGTAGTTCTGATTACGTATACATTTTTTTTTCTTTAAACAAAAAATTCGATATATATAATTATAATAATATAATAAAAAACGATAGTTTAAGTTCGAATTTGATTGTATGCTTATCAACTTGAAGGTTGAGCTTTAACACAAATATTTGGCTTTATTTCAAATCAATATGTAAATGTACTTTAAATACGCTACTAATTAGTTTACAAGGTTTCTATAAATCTACAATACAATCCATGAGTATATTTGATACGGAAAACAATTCACGTACAATTTAAAGCTGTACTTTATTGTAAAGAGTCCATTTGTAGTGGTCGTTTGGGAAATTTCAGATATTAATATGAGTTTGTAGCGCGTTTGGTAAATTTTTGTTTACATTATTGTCAATACGTAATGAACAATGGTTATACAGAGATTTTTTCCGGTAGCTTTTGTAAATTAATCATCCGAATCCATTGGGAAATTTAATATGGCATTTCAGTTAGAAGTCGATAATTAAAACCTCTCTCTCTCTCAAATTTTCCCTATTTATCTTACTTTCGGTGATTTAATGGTATCCAAATTTCCCAATAATGATTTCAGTTCGTAACTTATTCACACTTGTAATTTTGTTACTTAACAAATGATTTGATGTTGACTTCATAATGCGTTTGATCGCGGAAAGTCAACAATACTGTGAAAATTATGAAATTAAAGAACAAAAAATAATATATTAAGAAACAAGATTTGTATTTTATGTATTATTATAATGAAAAATTTCTGAAACAGTAAATCCTATTTGTCATCTTAGATGTCAATTTTCATACTATTTTGCATGTGTTGGCAAGAATGGTATTTTGTGTTTTCTAATTCGATTCAAATTTAAATTAGTAAAACTTTATTTAGTATTAAGTTAGATTTAGTATTATAGTTATTTATGTAACAAGTGCGAAAAGTGAGTGTTTATTGCACACGAGTGCAATGAACACTTTGACACTAATTACATACAATGTATTTTCTACGTTCATACAAAAGAAGAAAATAAACCTAATAATTTTTACTACGACAGTTACTTTTAGTGCATTTTCGTTATTGGCTTATGTAATCCAATAAATATGTTAGTGTTAACTAGAATAATTTGTTTTATGTGTCCTGGAAACGTTTAACTTTTGTTCGAATTATATCTTTTATTTTTGAAATACAGCGATTTTAATAGGCCAATGTATGTAATCCGAGAAATATGTCAGTAATATTGTTATTAACTAGAAAATGCTTACTTTGTAGATTTATGAGGGCATCTTCCGGTCAAGGAAAACGTTGCGATCGACACACATAATTTTGGCATGTATTTAGAAATAAAAGGGGATAATGGACAGTCAATCGTAAGATTTTCCGGTGCGGGATATATTGCCGCTCTATAATTTATTTTGTAATCGAATAAAATCGCACGTGTAGTGTGAATGAGTGTGATTTTCTAACTATATATATATATATATATATATATATATATATATATATATATATATATATATATATATATACAAAGTATTAACCAATAAAGAACCTGTGATATCAAAAAACTGATTTCAGCACACTATCCCGCAGAACTAGCACATTATGGAACAGTTTTGGTTTTTTTGAAAAAAAATTCAAACAAAGTTATGGCACATTGTAGCACAATCTAGCTTAGCACACATTTTTTTTTAAATCGATAATGGCCGCGCTAAGTTCCATCATATTTTTTCCGTAGATGAAATGCTAGCGATAAAATTGGGGGGTTGTTATTCTAAATCTGGCACCATAGACAGTTATCCTCTAGATAATATGGTTAGTAGTAACGCTTTAACTTTAAGTTGTGGTGTCGGTTTGTAAGGTTATTTTGACGCATCATGTATGTACAGTATTTTGATAACGTATGTAACGTATTTTGAGTGCAGCTGAAGTGAGTTTGCATGAAAAGAATTTTTTTTTGTGTATGCGTAATGTAAGTTGGTGTAAATGATACGCCACTGGATTTTTAATAAAGCCTTAGTTATCGTATGAAGGAATATTTGAATGTTGTAGAAAGATTTTCGTGTTGAAATCGTTAAATTTGGTTGAGAAATAATGTTTTGAGTAAATTTTTATTGATACGGCACTGGTAAAACTACTGGTCTTTTTGCCACTGTGTATGAAGGAATTTGAACTAAAGAAACGGTTGTAGACGTACGAATTGTATTAACGTGAAGTAAAGAATATGGATGCATGTTTTTGATTGTGGAAATGTTTCGTAACCTTGTGCAATATTGGTAAATTGAATGCGTATGTGTACGTAAAGGGACATTAGAATGGGATGATTTCTCGAAAATGATGCGGATATAAAATTCGCGCACATGCAAGACATGTATGAAAAGACGAAGAACGACCTGGTGAATATACTGAATGAATGTGGTGATGATAGATGAGATTTTATAAATTTTCACGTAAAATAAAGACGGCGGTGGGTGTTGTACAGGGTAGCGTGGTTGAGTCCTTGTTGGACATTGTGACGCGATGTAGAAACGCAGTGATTACGAGATTATGTTAGGTAGATTTTGAATTTAGCACGAGATGCATTTGGAACGGAGGGATAAAGGCATATAAGGGAGCGCCCGTCTTGAGATAAGGAGAGAAGCTTAAGCGTTGACGAGAGTAGACGTGGCGCGCGCAGAGTTATGATTAACGCTTAGAACGTTTGAGCGCGGGAGTTTTGTTTATGAAAATCGTAGTGTGCAATAACACTTAGTGGGATTGATAATAAGCAGACATTCATCAATGAACCAAGTAGTAAATTGAGGGTTGAAGGAAAAACTATTTTATATTGTTTTTCTTCAATAAATTAAACAAGTATTTTATTAAAAGTGTTTAGTACAGGGCGTGACATTACAAAAGTTTTATAAGCTTAAGGTAACCACTTAAGTTAACGGTCCGAAAATTGTAAAATTAGCTTAGAGAAGTGGTGGTTTTATGAACGTTCGAAGTATATTCGTACAATCGTCGCTAAATACAATTCGATTGTATAAAAAAAGCAAGTAAGAGATTCGATATTCAAAGGGGAAGCAAACAGACCCTTTGTGTTAAACGTGTATGTAGTGAAGAGTTAACATCTATACATAAATACGATGTTATGCTAAATTAAGGAAAAAAAAGGACCCTGAAGACATGTGAATGAAGAACTGTTCGCGGGTGTGTTAAAGGAATACGGTTGTTGTGTGTGTGTACCCAAAGTGCTGACAAATTTAAAGGTCGTTAGCAAATAAAGGATTACGTCTCACCGATTAAATGTACTACATATCATATCGGCAGAAAACGGATTAAGTGACCTTTATTGTAAGAATTAGCTATAAGACTTATTGACGAATACGAGCACGATTACCTTTTTAAGATAATTTTCTTTCTTTGCTTTGACGATTATTCATTTAAGTTAAAATTAAAAAAAGTAATCGAGCTGTATCGATATTTTTGTATATGTTTAGTTCTAAGATTTGGGGATTTTTAAATAGGGCTATTTGGTGGTTTCGACCACAGTTGTATAAATATTTATCCACAATATATGTACAGAGTGTTTAAATTATTTCGTTGTTTATTTGTGATATTGACTTGACTGGTTACATATTTTTAATAATTGAAAGTAATCTTTACCTTATTTTATTTTGAGATCAAGGAGCGATCTGACATCTTGTATTGGCCAGATCGTTCACAAAATTTCAGTAAAAATTTGGAAAGTAAAGCAGAACATTAGTAACAAAATACTCCATTTTGATTTAATATTTCCATAAAGCAGAACGTTTATATTTGAAGTGATAAATCATAAATATATTTATGAATGTCTAACTACGATCACTAAAGAGATCACTAATCATTCTAACGTTAGGTTATTTAGCAATTAACGAGTAGTTTTCATTGAGATAACGAATATCATGAAATCGTTTCGTTTATTCATTTTGTGTTAGAGGTTTTTCTAAATTGGACATTTGACTATTTATTCAACTTTAAACTTCATTAACTGTTGCAGATTTAATCTGGTAGATATACGAGGACATTTTAAAAACTACATAAGTTAACGTTTTATTTTTATGAATTGGAGTTTCCGTCTATACAGGGTGTGTTCAGTAAGTTATAACGACCCGTGTATCACTAAATTTTCTGAAGTTTTGAGTTGATTTATACTAACTTTGAGAAGTTAGTATATGAGTTTACTGAGTAGGCTTCAATCCTGTTTTCCACAATCCAACAGGATTAATTTACCATCTCGCCTAAGACGATTTATTTTAGCAAAATTTAAGATTGTGGTGGCGCCATCTTTCCCGGACTGAGCTGTATAAGTTGTGAATTTATGGTAGGTGTAAGGTGTTTGAGCTTGTTATTCAATCATTTTACTCCTTATCTCGACCCCGCCCATTTTCACTGTAGCTTGCTTGGCAATCCGCTTACTAATGTAAGCCTACACGACGCCTAGTGCGGATTGGTCGTGTAACAGCTTCTATTTAAATTTTTGACGAATTACAATAACTTTTCCTTTAGATCGGAAAGTTAAAAACGGTGACAAGATTAACGGTGTAACTTCTTGTCCGTGGTAACGATGTAAACTAAAACATGGGACATGATCTCTTCAGTTCGGATTTATGAACTCCACTATTTTCTCTACTTCATTAAGCGTATTAAACAATTAACAATTATAACTAATTAGAAATGAATTTAAATAAATCAAATATTACCCATTTTGTGACATTTAGTAAATGATTTGCCAATTCCAAGTTCGTCTGCAGTAAAACTATTAAAAACTGCTTGTAAACTTTAACTAAAGCTCCTTTAATATTTCTAATGGTTTTATTTATGGAAAGAGTAAAACGCATAATTTATTTAGAGTATTATTTATATGACTTTAACGAATTAATCTTGAAAAGTTGTTTACGAAAATTCCTTAGCAATATAAAATGAACAAATAAGAACATATAAATTTAATAAAGTACTTTTTGTACTCACTCTTGTTTCCTTAGATGAAATTAGAGTTGCCCCTGTTTTAAAATTCCACAATAAATCAAGACATGCTGCATATTTAAAATATAAACTTTACAGCTGACACCACCAGATGTATCTGTTTCAAGTTAACATAAATTTACATTTCTCTCCCTGTTTTTATGAAGTTACAAAGTTTTATTCTTACTTTTCCAGTTTTCATTTTGTTTATTTTTTTATTTTAAGAAAAATTAGTCATAATTGCGAGTAATTAATCTATACGAATTATGCGTTTTGTAATTTTAAAATAACGTTTGAAAGGCTTAAATTGAAGAGGTCAACATCTGTCTAATTGACGTATGTGAAAAGTACCTAGGACAAGAACATCACCTTCATTAAGGTGATCACAGATGTTCATAATACAGTAGCAGGCTTTTAGTGACCCGTGTCTCTAAGTGACCTCTTGAACACGGGTTCTAAAGGTAATTAATTATACGCTGTGCTACTTAACTGAAACCTTTCGTACAAAAAATTCCTAAACATTATTTTCACCTTCTTAACTGGAAATTCTAATTTATCCTGATCAAAATCGGTGAATATATTAAGGGTAGTGCTTCACACCTTTACATCCCAAGTGTAAAGTTTCTAAGTTTGTATTTAGTATAAACTTAATGAATCAAGTATATTGTTAGAATTTGGAAGTCAATTATACCTGTACAGAAACCGTTTATTTAACAACCGCTTCAAGAGAAATTCTAGTCAATATCAGATTGCTGGGTTACATTTGGATACGAGGATAAACCCTTAATTAATTATGCTGGTTCCTCAGAGACACCTGATATACATTTTAAAGAGTTTTACATTCCAATTAACACCCCACTTTAGTATGCATTAAATATTAGATTTAGAATTGGTCTAATACACTTAATCTTAGCAGTGACCAGTCCTTTTTTTAAAATAATAATGAAGCTGTATAGCATTTTTTTCCTATTTGAATTACCTAGTTATACATGTGTATATAAACTATAAAACCATAATTGTATTTCAAATCATGAAAAACAAAACGCTTATTTCCACAGTAAAAACAATAAAAAAGTAACGTTACACAACAATAAATAATTTTTAATTTCAATATAACTGGCAATGTAGATGTCAAACGATTTTCAGTTTAAAATTGGATGTGTTGGAAAATCTGAAATATTGGAACTGTCAGGACACCATAACAAAAAAATACACCCACATATCATACAAATAATTAATAATATCAAAGGCCTTTCAATAACTAAGCTATCACCATCAGCAATCAATGAGCTAATGATGATAGCTTAGCTGTTGAATCGTTTTCGGTGTTATTGATTGTATTTATGTGGTAAAGCACGACCAAACTTTACAAAAGCCCCTGGAAATATGGGAAATAATTTTGTAAAGAATGCGCGTAACCAATCACAACACTAGAAATATCCCATTGTGGATAGACTCCTGAGGAAAACAACAATTTTAACTATTCTTTTTTTTTACGCACCCTTGCATTATATTTTGCTTTTATCACTTTTATCCAGTTTTCTGCTTCTTTATCACCAAACCGTCTTTTTCAAGACTTTTATTACGTGATAAAAATCATTTTTGGTAAGCAACTTGATAAATATCATAATAATGAGATT
The DNA here is from genome assembly GCA_036346205.1 of Vesta saturnalis. Lineage (NCBI taxonomy): Eukaryota > Metazoa > Arthropoda > Insecta > Coleoptera > Lampyridae > Vesta > Vesta saturnalis. The sequence continues at coordinate 2,849,844 of JARFJB010001138.1, read as the reverse complement.
ATATGTTTGCTTAAATTCCATTTGAAAATTATTTAATCATTGCGTTAGTATTTATCAGTTGTAAATGAATTTAAATCTAACTCTTTTAGAATTGGTTAAGATGTTGAAACAAATTTGTGAAATACGAAAAGTGAAAACGCAAGCATAAGCCTGCTATTAATATAACAGTTTGATAACCGTATAAAGCCAACTATGGAATACAAGTTTAGTAAATAATAACTAGATACTTAATAAATTAAAAATTGTTAAACTGCCTTGAACAGTCGAAGGGTAACAGTGAAAAATGCCATAATCACAGAGTAAATTTAACAAAATCTAATCAAATTATGATGGAAAGCATTCACAAATAGAAACTTGACATCAATTAAAAATCTAACACAGAAATAGCTTTGTTAATAATTGTGTTATTTTACAGTAACAACACAATGTAAAACGTTTAATATAATTTTTAATTTTAATGTTAATTTCAACATATGTTAAATTATAGTGCTATGGTAATTTAATATATATTTGGTACAGCATTTACTTCAAGGTTTAGGAAAAACAGCAAAAACCTAGACATATCAAAACCTGAAATCAAATTAGGACGTACCATTCTGCCTTTTTTTAATTGTAAGATGCCAAAACCTATTTAAACGGAGATTTTCTTATTGCGTATTGAAATTATTAGGATGTTTATACAGGGTGTCCCAATAGTGCGTATTCGGTCGATAGCTCCTTAGCCATTAAACTTAGAAGATAAGTTTAAATACGAAAGTTGTCTATTTTTATAAGCTGCATAATCTAAAAATAGTTTGATTTCTACAGGGTGTAATATAAAAGCGGTACAATATAGAACTTTTGATTTTTAAATAGAACACCAATTTTATTTTTCGATTCTCCTTATAATTTTACATATTTTTTACCAAAGATTATTTTTTTATCTTTAAAAATAATTGAGATACGCCTACTTGAATTACTTACAAGCTAAATCTTACAGTTTTTGAGATATTTGCAAAGTTAACTAAAAACTGACACTTTTATTCAAGTAGGCGTATTTCAGTTATTTTTAAAGATAAAAAAATAATCTTTGGTATAGTATTTATTCATACATGAGCTTATTTTAATCTATTGCCAAAATTGGATTTCAATATACACGGTGATCACAAAAATTAATTCAATAACATAAATTTGAAAATGCTATATCTTCATTTTTTAAATGGCACACCCTATATTTTTTTGATGCCTTGTCTTCGTTTATTAGTCGGCTTTCATTTCTGTTAAATATGTTCTATACCTATCTCTAATAGTTTCGGAGATATTTAAGTTTGTTCAATTTTTTTCATTGATAACACTGAAGAAGAGTAACATTAGTCGGTCAAAGCAAGCTATGAATGCATAAGAAACTAAAAAACATATTAACTGAAATATAAACGCTTAAAATTATAATAAATGTTCAATGTGACCACCATTTTGTTGCTGGCAAACATGAATGAATAAACGACAAATTTACTTTTCGTAACGTGGAAACGTTTATATTTTGAATGATGTCTCTAATTCTTGCCTTCATATCATCTACAGTCGTTGGAGGAGTTTGATAGACTTTTTCTGTAATCCAACCTCAAAGAAAAAAAGTCCAGCTTTGTCAAGTCAGGCGATCTTGCAGGCCAGGAGATCGGCCTCCTCCATTCAGGGCATGGTCAGCTACGTTTTGTTGTCCGATGTATACTTTTCCACATTAACAAGATAACTTATACACTCCGGAAGATGATAAAGGGTTTGACACATCTTTAGGTGATCTTAAATGTTCTTTAATTTTTCTTGTAGGTTTAAAATAGTCCTAATGCCATATCTGATTAGGATTTTTCAATTCCATTTGTAACATTAGCTATAAAAGGAAGAAAAGCAGTACCAACATTAAGAACTGGTTTTTCTTTAAGGTTACGCCTAGAGGTTTAATAACATTATTAATATCTGTAAGTGAATATCCATTATCTTGTAAGGATTTTCTTAAATATTTATATTCATCATTCAAAATTCAGGGTCACAAATTCGTTTTGCTCGATCTACTAAAGATTTAATTACACAAATTTTTTGACGTGGATGGTGATTGGATAATTTATGAAGGTATCTATCAGTGTGTGAATCAGATAGTGAATTATTATTTTAGATATTAATATGTCAAGAAATGGTAAACTTCCATTAGTTTCTTTTCCATGGTAAACTGAATACTAGGATGTATACCATTTATAAAAACCAAAACTCATGCAGTGCTTCTTCTCCATGTCTCCAAATAACAAATGTGTCATTTGTTATTTTAATTTAATTGAAATTAAATTAAAATTAAAAATTACAAAGAACGTTCTGCATTGTGCTTTTCATTGTTAATAACACTTCCAATTATTGATAAAGATATCTCTTTGTTAGATTTAACTGGGTTATTTTATTTGATGTAATGTTTGGATTTGTATCATTTTAAAATTGAAGTTTTTCACAACTTTACACTTACATCATAACTCGATTAAATTTTGTTAAATGTGTTTTTTGGCTGGCAAATTTCATTGTTAGCTTTCGTCGTAGATAGTGTTCTGGTTTGTCATCTTTGAGGCAGTTTAATAATATTTAATTTTATGACCTAGTTATTCTTTACTAAAAAAATTTATAGTTGGCTTTATGTTTCCCAAACTGTTATACTAATAGCAGGCTTATGTTTATGTTTTAATTTTTCAAATTTGACAAAATTGTTTACTACATCTTTAACAATTTTAACAAACATTACTACTGACGAAGATAACTGTAAGTGTTATCGAAACGTTTAGATTGTATAATTTAAAGTACACCATTAAAAACTCCCAAAAAAGATAAGTATTTTAATATTTATTATAATTACAATTTATGTATTTCAGTTAATATTTTTTTAGTTTCTTATGTATCCACAGCTTGCTTTGACCGACTAATGTTACTCTTCATCAGTGTTATCAACGAAAAAAATTGAACAAACATATTTAATAAAAATTAAAGCCGACTAATAGACGAAGACAAGGCTTTAAAAAATATTGGGTGTGCTAATTAAAAAAAGGAAAATATAGCATTTTCAAATTTACGTTGTTGAATTAATTTTTGTGATCACCCATTTATTCAAAGACTTCATGTTTGCCGGCAACAAAATGGTGGTCACATTGATCATTTATTACAATTTTAAGTGTTCGTATTTCAGTTAATATGTTTTTTAGTTTCTTATGTATTCATAGCTTGCTTTGACCGACTAATTTTACTTTTCTTCAGTGTTATCAACGAAAAAAATTGAAGAAACTTAAATATCTCCGAAACTATTAGAGATAGGTATAGAACATTTTTATTAGAAATGAAAGCCGATTAATGACGAAGACAAGGCATTAAAAAAATATAGTGTGTGCCATTTAAAAAAATGAAGATATAGCATTTTCAAATTTATGTTATTGAATTAATTTTTGTGATCACCGTGTATATTTAAATCCAATTTTGACAATAGATTAAAGTAAGCTCATGTATGAATAAATTCTATACCAAAGATTATTTTTTTATCTTCAAAAATAACTGAGATACGTCTACTTGAATTACTACATAAAAATATCAGTTTTTAGTTAAATTTGCAAATGTAAAAGTAATTCTTATAAAAAAGATGTAAAATTATAAGGAGAATCGAAAAATAAAATAATATATAGGGTGTTCTATTTAAAAATCAAAAGTTCTATATTGTACCGCTTTTATATTACACCCTGTAGAAACCAAACTATTTTTAGATTATGCAGCTTATAAAAATAGACAACTTTCGTATTTAAACTTATCTTCTAAGTTTAATGGCTAAGTAGCTATCGACCGAATACGCACATTGGGACACCCTGTATATCTTAATAGCTTCACATCGTCAACGAACATAACTATGAGTTTATCTTGACAATATTTTCATATTATCAAATTCACATTTCTCCGATTGACCTAATCTACAAAATCTCACGTGTTCTTTAAGAATAGGAGGCCAGCACCTCCGGAAATTGCTCACGGTTTTTCACCCTTTGTCGGATCTTCGCCCTCTTGTCGGGCTCCCTTTATTATGGCGGGAACACTAGAAATTTGAAATAGCATTCTAATAAGGGGGCCCGCATACTATCTCATAAAACAACTATAGGACTCCGGAAGTTGTTCTCGGGGTCTTCGCCCCTTGATTGTTTGTGACGCCATCTAGTAGTGTATTTTTAAAATTAATGAATGTTTTCTGTGATAGAGGTTGATCGTGGCACCACCTAGTTGTATATTTTAAAAGTAAATTTAACTGTTATGGCGGGGAATTTGAAATAGTATTCTAATAATGGGGCCCGCATACTATCTCATAAGACAGTGTTAGGACTCTTAAACTTGTGTTAGGCGCACTGCAGTGGCCCCCTTGTTTGTACGCGTGGCTCCATTTACTGATATATTTTGAAAAAAGTAGTTGTACATTTCTCTAATTGTTAGTTCTAATACTATTAGAGACCCATACCAACTCTTAGACAACATTAGGCTTCCAAAACCTATTCTGGACTCATACCTACATTACACAGGCCCCTTTTCACAAATGATATATCATAAATAAAAACATAAAAGATTTTAATAGTTTGTTATGTCCAAATCAACAACTATAAAGATTACATCCACAAATGCGTGCCACATAATGTTATTGATTTTAAAATAGCGTAACACTAATTCCTTATCTATTAACTAAGCCAACGGCCTGATATCCAGTTTATAGAATAACAGCTGACGTTATTGCAGAGTTGGCTTGACGTCAACCTATATGGATAATAATACATAAAATTTGTAACATCATTTTTTGTGAACAATATCAACTAAAATATATATTAAAAATAATAGTCATACCTTAAGACGTGCTTTCTTTTGCTATTCACCTATGTAGAATTGTTTATTGAGGTACTCACCCTCATTCACACTCACTCACACTCACATTCACTGACACTCACTCACACTCACTCTCACACATAGACGCAGGCACTCTCGCACATTAGGAACCTATTAAGATTCCCTAAAAGATATATATCAAAATTTGCACCCGTTACTATTAATTCATCGTTTATTCACATGCTCAATTTAGAGGATATTTAAAAAAAAGCACCGTTTTCATAATAAAAGATAAGCAAGATAAAAGTAAAATATACTGATGATTTTAAAAACAATTTTATCTTTCAAGAAAATCTCTATAATAATGAAACATCCTTAATGGGTTTTACATGAACCACTAATTAGGTAGTTATACAAAAGTGAATGTGCGATTTCACACCTGATCCTAAACAATAAATAAATTCCATATGTATTTACATTCAAGTATCACCTCGAAAATATTCATTACGTAATATATCATTACGTGATATGGTATTACAGTTGATATAATGGTCGACAACTGATTTCAAATCAACAGATAATTGCTGAACCTACCTACAGGACACTTATACATTTTATTTGGTATTTAAGGAACGTGATTTCAGAGTGAGCGTTAGTATCGTTTCGAGATCCAAGATGGAGAGATTCAGCAATAGTTTCGGGGCCATCGAATTGTGCGAAATCGTATTTTATCGTAGATTTTCTAAAAAATATTGAAAAACTTATTTGGTTCTACAGCTAGTGGCAGCCATCATTCAAAGATCTTTCGGTGCAATCTCAGAAGGATTTACCTGATATAGAGCAGTTTGACGGTAAAAATCCGGTCGTAATAATAATTGACGATCTAATGCTCGAAACTAACGGTTCGGTAGTGGATATTTTTACAAAGGGCTGCTATCATAGAAACCTAAGTGTGTTTTTCTTAACGCAAAGCATATTCCACCAAAGACGTGGACAAACAACGCTCATTACGTAATTTTGTTCAAGAATCCTCATGAAAACTCAGATAAAACATTTATCAAGACAAGTGTATATATATATATATATATATATATATATATATATATATATATATATATATATATATATATATATATATATATATGATGGCTGACGTTTTAAGCAAATACACCGATATCCTTCGCGCATTAGCCAGATTAATTAAAAGTCAACGTGATGCTTTATTGAAATGTTTGGATAGTAAGCAGGTCCAATGTATCTGTGAGTGTCCACACAACATTCTAAAAGGTCGTGTCCCTCTGTGAAGTGATCAGAAACGACTCTCTCAATACAAATACTCTTTAAGACGATTGGCGCAGAGAGGCGAGTCTATAAAAAGGAAGAAACAGTTTCTTGTACAGAAGGGGGTGCATTTCTACCACTCCTGTTAGGACCATTACTTGAGGGTAATCGGGGTAATTTGTTTCAATAATTATGAACCATAACCTGAAGGAGATGATTATTCTACCGTTGGATTTTATACAGCGCGTTTATGCGCCAGATGTTACACAAAACAATGTTTTAGCGCAGTTGGACAGCGATATGGTAAAGTTTTAAAATCCGAAATGACTGACTATGACAAATGGGAGCAGTACAACCAAGTTCTTGAGAGATATCTACACTTTTCCAGTCAGTTACGTCAACCTGCTAGCATAACATCAGTGACGATATTGGTGATTTACCGAGACGCAAAGGCCTGGCAGACGAGGGAATATGATCAACGCTTCCTCCTATATATAAGAAGAAAAATAACTGAACCACGTACAGGAGAAAATCAGTTATATTGAGGACGGATATTATATCTTACGTTTCGGTTCGGGGAATTATGCCAGCATAAAAGAAAAGAAAGTAGATTATTAACAATCGAATACCATAATCTAACTAAGCGCGTCACTACGAAATTAAAAACGCTCTGACTATTCGGATTCTCACAGCGTTTAGCCTTACAGTTCGGGTATCGTCCGTATCAAAACAGAGCTAAGGAACCAATACCACCGCACACCGCTAGTACATGGATAGGTGTACCAACGTAAATGTTTGTTTATTGCGACATCGTTAAATCGCAAATTGTGGGTGATGTTTTATCTCCATTTATGCGTATAATAAACATTACTTCAGAAAATTATGCTTAGGGGAGTCATACAGATGTTGGTGGTACACTACTTGTCAGTCACGGCACGGGAATTTGAAAACATGGAGATTAATATGAAGACAGATACGGGTGTAGCACTGCCATTCGAGTTAGGAAGGTCGTGTTTGAAGCTACACCTTACGAAAGTGTAACAATGGTTTGCCCTTGTCAACAATATTATATGAATCAGGCCGGTAACGGTATAGGGTCCATTTACACAGTTAGGTCGTATATTTAGAAGTATAATACCGTTATTTAAGTCTGGTGCAAAGGCTCTTGCAAAACAAGCTCTAAGGACAAAGAACAACATCCTTGGTGACATCTACTCCTATTAAGGAGTCATTTTAAGAATGGTTTCACGAGGCAGGTAAAAATCATAAAGGTAAAGCCGACGAGAAAATCGTGTATATGCGCGTAGGACCAATCAGCTGGAGGTGGGCATAGCCACGTGGGGGAAGGGGTGGGTCATGTGGAACCCACACCTACCCCTTTTAATTGTGACGTCATCCGATTAAAAGTGGTGGGGTGGGCTGCCGGCCTTTTACTTTTACGTTTTGTAGAAAAGCTACCTTTTGTGGTTCCAATGTATACTTTTCCACATTAACAAGATAACTTATACACTCCGAAAGATGATAATGGGTTTGAAACATCTTTAGGTGACATTAAATGTTGTTTAATTTATCTTGTAGGTTTAAAAATAGTCCTAATGCTATGGTTGATTAGGATTTTTTCAATTCTCTCTGTAACAATAGTTATAAAAGGAAGAAAAGTAGTATCAACATTAAGCACTGATTTTTCTTTATGTTATGTCTAGCAGGTGTAAGGATTTTGTTAAATGTTTATATTCATCTGACAAAAATTCAGGATCACAAATTCGTTTTGCTCGATCCACTAAAGATTTAGTTACACCAATTTTTTGATGTGGATGGTGGTTTGATAATTTATGATGGTGGCGGCTTTCTGTAAACCTTAAAAGATAGTGAATTATTAGTTTTAGATATTAGTATGTCAAGAAATGGTAAGCTTCCATTAGTTTTCTTTTCCATGGTAAACTGGATGCGAGGATGTATACCATTTATAAAAATTTAAAATTCATGTAGTGCTTCTTCTCCATGTCTCCAAATAAGGAGTGTGTCATCTACATATCTATACCAAACTAAAGGTTTTTTAGGTGCATTTTGTAACACTAGTGTGTCAAATCTTTCCATGTAAAAATTAGCTATAACAGCACTAAGGAGGCTACCCATTGCTACGGCATCAGGCTGTTCATAGAATTTATTATTCCACTGAAAATAAGTCGTAGTAAGACAGTGCTAATAATAGCTAAAATGAAAATGCTCTTCTGCGTAATCAAATACATATTACTAGGAAGTCGTTGGATAAAACCGATAGATTGATTCATTAATATTTAAATGTATGGAAATGTATGTTCACTTCTCATGTAAACGTCAAAAAGAAAAATTTAATAAAAAAGTAATTTTAATATCTTTGTGATTTGTTTTAGTAGTATAAAATTATGAGTGCGAGTCGAAAGGTCATTCACTCCGAAGCACGTAATATAATTCGGCAAAATTGTTTGATCAGCAAAAACGGCGGGTAAAGTTTATTCGTATAGAAGCAGAAGTAGCAGGAACATCTACGCTATCATCCCTGAAGAGGAAAATGTATATGTTATGTCGCTTCATCGAGACAGATAGAATTAAATGAAGTATACAGTGCATTTTCACCAGAACCTTGCACGAAGTTTATGCGGTTGACCATCAAGTATTAACCTGCCAGGTAATAAAATGCAAGAAAAGATCGATTATTTAAGCGAATTTGAAACGCAAGAATTTATTAAAACTTGGATTGTGGCGTAAGAAGTGTCACGATAAACGATATTGTAGCCTGAAGGTTTTATTATCTAAAAAGATTAAAATAAATTGACAAGCTAGGTGATGAACAAAGGCTAGTTGTGCATTTGGATGAGACTTAGATTCCCTCAACACATGGTTGGCAAGCGGAGGATAAGCCCGGTGTACTCGGGACAAACAGACCAAGTGCAAGACATACTATAGTTCACGTTAGTGCCTATTTTGGATTTGTGGTAAATGCACTGTTGATTTCTAAGTCACAAAACAAATTAGGAGATTCCCACAATATGAATCATATATGTATGCAATGATCATAAAAGCAGTTAATGCTACATCTACCCAAAAATTAAATTATTGTGATGATCACAGCCTTTAAATAAATAGACCACCGTCAATAAGGAGCCGAAAAGAAGAACGTAGTTAGAAGCAAATAATATTTTGACAGGCGATGATACGAGAAAAGCAGAGGTATTGGTGTAATTCTCATTCACTAAATCTTATTATGTTGTGTTGTTATTGAAAGATACAGGTCATACTGTTTTACGTTTACCACCTTATCATTATGATTTAAATCCAATCGCACTAATATGGAGGACGATGAAAAGAAAAGTGGCAATGAATAATGTTCAGCAAAAGTAGTACAATTAGTGAAAAAAGCAGAAATAATGGAACACGAATGGGAAAAAAGTTATAAAAAGAAATGCGGAAGAGAATTGTTTAATAGATAAAATTACTGAACATTATGCATTGATGGAATACAATAGTTGAGATGAAGATGAAGGTTAGAGTACAGATCGAAAATATTACCTTCATAATTTGTTAAATTGGTGTTATTTTCTATGTGGAATATTTTTAGTGTTGAATATAGTTTAATTTGGGGGACCTTTGAATTGAGCACTTTTAAAATCTGTTCAAGGATTATCTTTAAAGCCCTTTATGTAAGTAATTGTTACTGAGAGTTTTAGAAAGGCTTAAATAAATTCAAATTATGTATTCTTATAAAGTTTCATTTAAACAAATATTTCTGTTGTAAAATGTGCTTAATTTTTTACTAAGTGCTTAAGCTTGTCAAACATGTTTGCATTAAAAAATTGTAATACTTCAGGAATAATGAATTATTTTATTTAGCTGCAATGTTTTTTTTTTGCTGTATCATGTATAGTGTTTAATTTTAGATGATTAAATAGCTTACCTGTAAAATGCAAAAGGCTTGAAGTATGGCTTACATTAACACCCAGCTTTTTTTAATTATGAAGTAATTGTGGTTCTAGTATAATGGTATTGTATATTTTATTATATTATATCAACCTGTAAATGATTATTTACTCTTATCTGTAATAAAACATTAAAATAATAATTCCTTTCTGAACTCTAAAATAACAGAATTTATTGATAAAGCAAATATTTCCCTTAACGAATTATATGATTAATTAAACCGTAAAAGCCGAATACCTGGATGGACTGCAACCCACAATATTCCAGAGCGTTGCAAATCACTTGTTACATTTTTGAACTTTTGTATTTGGGTGTACCTTCTAAAGCCTCAGCTTCTCCCAATGGCTCTTGTGGACTTGGTTCCACTTTACGTTTGCGTATTTTGTTTGTTTTATATATTTAGCTTAAATTAAGCATATTACACTTTTTTTACGAGAAAACTGTACCAAAAATAAAATTATGTTAAATCCAAGCAATATTTTAGAAATTATTATAATTTTTTTTGTTTTGAACGAAATAAATTCAAAAGTAAATATGTAATTAAAAATTATTATTAATTTTATTAAATACATAAATAAAAAGTAGGATTTGAACCTACGACCTGTATTTGTTAGAGTACGTAACCAATGCGCATCGAGATTAGCAATCGATGCAAATTTTTTTTATGTATGTAGAACTGATGTAAATTCCATTAATATAAGTAATTTGATTGTGATGTCATTATATTTAGAATTTATACCAGTTCTACATACATAAAGACAAAATTTGCATCGATTGAGGCTTGAATCTCGATGGCGCATACTCTAGCAAAGTACAGGTCGTAGGTTCAAATCCTACTCGAGGTAAACTTTTTATTTATGTATTTAATAAAATTAATAATAATTTTTAATTAAATATTTTAGAAAGTTTTAAATCTTAAAATTTATTACTTCTTCGACGATCCGGAATGTTGGATCTGTGGCAGGGCCTGTAATACAAAATACACCCACGTTCTACACAAAATTAAAAACACAAACCACGTTTCAATAGGTACGCTACCATCAGCGGTCGTCCGTTTCATTTAACCGTTACTGGGTGAGACATCATTTTAATCATCTTTTGAACACTCGCAAACTATCACTAATTATGAAGAGATTTATTTTGTATCTTGCTTCCGGTCAATTAAATCATTAATCCTTATTTGTCGATTTCTTGTGCTATATTAAAGTCCCATTTCGATCTTAATCCGGCGCTGGAATTTAAACTATATGGTTAAATATGGTAGCACATCTTGCTAAAAACGCCCCATTGAGTCTAGACTAGTTGGGAACGTATGTTACAGAGGTTATGAGTATATGACCTGCAACTGCAATTATGAGGTAAACATTAAACGAGGTGCTTGGAAAGATATTTAAACCTTCAAATGCAACCATCTGCCCCGTCTGAGTTGTCAATTTTTATATTTTCTAGAAATTCTATTACTTGATGTTTACAATTATCACCTGTTATGTATAAAAATTCGTAATTTTGAATTAGATTGAATATTCTGAATATACTGTTTGAAACCAAAAAAAAAAAAATATTTGTTTAGCTAAAATACGTTAAAAGTTTTAAGCGAAATTTAGTTAAGGTGGTTGTTAATGTTTTCATTACAGCAGTTTATCTTTATCCCACAGACTCACGCTTTAAAAGCTTCAAAGCGTAAATATTAATTCGTTTCTACTTGTTTTAAGTAACCCTTGTGGGCACTGATGAAATTAGTTTTTTTTTTATCTTTCCTGAGGTTAACTGAATTTCTTCTTTCAACTCTTAGGTTACAAATATGTTCAAAGTACATGGTGAATTAATTTCTTCGGACGTATAGTTTCATTCAAGTGAGTTAGTATATGCCGTTAACGCATGGAAGTTTTAAAAACGTATGCATATAAATTATTTGTTTGCGTTTAGAATCAGATTTTCGTTCTTTGAAAAGCTCGCTCACATTTTATTTTAGGGTTAACATATCTTTTATAATTCAGGTTACTTTCGGCATGTAATCAATACAATTTTCTGAATAGACTATACGAGCGGTTTGATCATTTTGAGTAAATAAGCATTGAATATATAAAGTCGTCATATTATATTTTTTTCCGATTTAATACTCAAGTGACTACATCCAAGTTAACAATACACTTACAATTAGAAAGAATTCAGCTTAGCCAATTTTTCCAGCTTCTGTCAATTAGTACTGGGAGATCTGAAAATGTAAACTTTCACCATTATTACACATAATTAAAATACTTAGCTTTTGTTGGATTTTTGTATTTGTATTTTATGCAAATCTATCCGATTGGATAACAAAACAATTACAATTATCGTTATCAGCAGTGCTTTAAAAATTGTTTAACATGTTATAATCAATTAATGAAATACGAAAAATATGAAAACACAAACACAAGCCAGCTATTAATGGAACAGTTTGATAAACGTATAAATCAACTATGGAATCTAATTTTAGTAAAGAATAATTGGATCCTTAATAAAATTAAATATTATTGCACAGCATTAAATATGACAAATCAGAACACTCTCTAACGGTCAAGTCATAACCAAATAGCAAATTATGAAAGTTGTGAAAAACTTTAATTTCAAATTGATAAAAGCATTCACAAATAGAAACTTTGTAACGAATCTTAATTTGCATTTTGGTGTAACTTAAGTTGCATATCTTTTTAGGGGTTTGTGCTTCCATATCTTTGACTTAATTTTTTGCGCACATTTTTTCGCTCACTGCTATATCACCTGACATCCTAAGCGTCCTTTTGAGCATTACTTGATAAACTTGGTGTTGATTAGGGTGTCCACCTAAATTTTGTGAAAAGTGCCATTGATTTAATGGTAAGACACATTTAACTCGTGTTATATTAAAATCTAAAACATTTGCTTTTGCAGGCACTTTTACTTTGATTTTCACTTTTACTTTTGGCATTTTTACCACTTTTGGTATTTTCGATGCTTATGATTGCAATTTTGCATTTAATACAGATCTAAATTTAGATCCCATTTTTTATTTGAACTTTCGAGAGAATGCAATGGACACTGGATTATTCAAATTTCATGAAGATAAATTTGTAAGAAGTAAAATTCAACTTTGGTATGGTTTACAACGTACAGCATTATTATTACGATATATTGCGCAATATTGGTGCAAAGATTACATCACCTTTGGTTTACATTTCCGTATTCGTTTAGATACCAGATGTTATCAAAAAGTTGTGTACAAAAGTTTCGAACAGGTATTTATAACCTAATAATTTAGTAATTTAAGGCTATTACAACTAGTTTTTAAGATATATTTTATATAATTCTAAATTTAAATATTTAATAAACATATTTTGTATTTTTTATTTTGACATTTTGGTGAATTTTTTTATTGTATCCTCGGTTTAGTTATTCCGAGCATAATGAAAAAATAACTTGGCGTCCGAGATAATTTTTATTATTGTTACATTGCAGTTATTATATTGATGTTAAGTGGAAATAACCAAGCAGAAATTTGTGGTAATTAAGCAAATCAAAATAAAGCATGAACCGGCCTACTTTAATGTACCGACTGAGAGAACGGCATTATCTTTTATTGAGTGTTTTGATCTCTGATTAGTTTAACGATTTGTTTTGAGAACATTTACACCCATTTATTTATTAAATTATTTACACCTGGTGCTTTTAAACCACAACATTATACCTGGCACCATTATTATCACATAACTTAACATACGAATGTCAAGTAAATAAATATAACATATGAATGTCAAATTGCACCAAAAAGATCTTTTATTGGTATAGATAGGTTGATGACACATTTGTTATTTGGAGACATGGACAAGAAGCACAACATGATTTTTAATTTTTATAAATGGTATTCATCCAAGCATCCAGTTTACCATGGAGAAGGAAACTAACGGAAGTTTGCCCTTTCTTGACATACTAATATCTAAAACTAATAATTCACTGTCTTTTAACACACCGATAGATATCCTGAATTTTTAAAAGATGAATATAAATATCTGACAAGATCACTACAACCTAATGGATATTCACTTAAAGATATTAATACTGTTGTTACGCCTGCTAGACATAAGCGTAAAGAAAAGCTAGTTCTTAATGTTGGTACTGCTTTACTTCCTTTTGTAACTAATGTTACAGATTTGAAACAATCCTAATTTATCATGGCATTAGGACTGTTTTTAAACCTACAAGAAAAATGAAAGAACATTTAGGGTCACCGAAATATGTTTCAAACCCATTATCATCTTACGGAGTGTATAAATTATCTCGTTCTTGTAGAAAAGTATGCATTGGAACCTCAAAACGTTGTTTTGATACAAGACGTAAAAAGCATATGACATTTTGTAGATTATGTTCGTTCAGAGCGTGAAGCTATTGACATATATAAACATTCTAATAACTGCAATAGACCAGAAGAAGGTTGCCGTTTAAATAGGTTGTGCCATCTTATAATTAAAAAAAGGCACAATGGTACGTCTCAATTTTAATTTTAGTTTTTGGTATATATAGTTTTCTTCCTAGACTTTGATGTAAATGCTTTACCAATTATGTGTAGTGACCACAGCACTATAATCATTTAGCATATGTAGTTGAAATTAAAATTCAAAATGCATATTAAACGTATTACATTGTGTTTTACTGTAAAATAACACTTACAATTATTATCAAAGTTATTTTTTTGCTACGTTTGACTAAATCTATAATTGATGTGTCAAGTTTCTATTTGTGTGAATGCTTTTATCAATTTCACATTAATTTTTTCACAACTTTACACTTACGTCATAATTTGACTAAATTTGCTCTTTGATTATGACTTTTTGCACCGTTAGCTTTCGACCGATGTTCTTATCTGTCATCAGACAGTTTAATAATACTTAATTTTATTAAGGGTTTAGTTATTCTTTACTAAAATTAGACTCCATAGTTGGCTTTATACGTTTATCAAACTTATATATTAATAGCAGGCGTGTGCCATAATTTACTTTAACATTAAGCAATTCTTAAAGCGTTACTGAGGACAATAACTGTAATTCTTATCGAAACGTATAGATTTGTATAAAATATAAATACAAAATACACCATTAAAAACCCCAAAAAGGCTAGTATTTTAGTAGATATTAAACATCTGAAAGCGCATAATTAATTACGCAACCAATTCAAGTTTTACTTACTTAAATATGTGATTTTGGTAATTCACTTTTTAGATAGACTGTTTTAACTCTGAATATACATCGTACTTAGTTGCTATGTTCAATTTTAAAAAGCACAATGCGTTTGAAACAGTGGCTGCTCTTAAGGGTAGCAGGATGTCTTTATGTTGATAGTACATTATTATGTCATCTGCATACATCCTTTCGTGCACAGATGACGGGGTTGATTCTATGACCATGTTAACTGCTATTATAAACAACGTGGTACTTAAAACTGATCATTGTGAAATTCCATTTTCGATTTCGTGATTATTTGACAACACATTCCAAATATGCGATTTGTATACTCTGTTCCACCTTATTTTGCATTAGAGCAGGCAATGGTATTCCCATTTCAACAAAATGACAGCAAATCAATTTGAAGCCGTCCTGTCAAAAGTAATCATGCTGTGTCGTCTACTTAAGTAACGCATATAATGATCAAGTCTAATATTGAATTAATAATTTGTTGAAAAAATGTCGCAAAGAATACAAAATTGCTATAAGCACCTTGAGTTTTGGGATTTCATCTTTCGAAAAGATCTACAACGACTAATTTGGCAATTTAATTAAAAATAATGAATATTTTACTTTGGACAAATGGTATCATCACGTTCAAATAGATGTCCATTTTGATAGGGATCGAACGACATTATTTAGAATTTCGAAATCAATGGGTTACACACACAAACGTGTCAATGGACAGAAAATTTTATGTGAAATTAAACACGTGCAGTTGCAAAGTTCAAGGCAAGATGTCAGATTTGTGTGTCTAGGCGAAACGTGGATTTATCAAAATGGTTCAAATATCCATCGTTGGGTGCACTATTCTGATATCAAAAGCAATCCATTCAAAATTAAACGTGAAGGTAAAAGATATACCATCGTGGGGTGTACTTTAGGGTTCTTGGAGAACTGCGACTATTTACTCAATTCCGGGAACGAGGGTCGGATTTCGGGATTATAAAAAGAACTATGTATGCGGACCGGTTTCAAAATTGGGTGATTAAACAGCTGATTTCTAAGCTGTCCAAACTAGGATCCGATTCAAATTCTTCTGGTGATATGATGCAGTTGGAATAACACCCAAATGTTTGGCATCATAATGTTAATAAAATTACATTTAAATAATTGGTTTTCATCAGGTCTTATTCGTGAATACGAAGGCAGCAATCTTGTGGTTAATTCATTTAGCTATGACTTGAATGGATACTTATAATGGTTATTTATTTTCATGTATACGTAACAGTCCAGGAAAGAACGACACAGCAAATTTCATCACGAAAGTAAATATTTGGTTTGGATTACTTATGAAAAAGCACTGTATTTCATGGATAGATTAAGCCAGTTGAGTTAGAAGTTTTTTGTGAGAAACATGCCTCAAAAGGAACCAAGTGGTTTCTGTAATATACGAGGCCGGATCAATGATTAACGGGACTTTTCTTTTTAACGCTAGGTGAAGTGGGTAACGTAACGTCTTGATATATGTTGGGCGGGATGTAAAGTGGAGGAGAGTAAATCGGATCGGCTCGACCGAGCAGATTGACTGTTAGTAGCACCATGTTTGAGCAAGAGGTGCGCACGTCTCTTGAGCAACGCATTATTAAATTTTTGTCGCGGTAGGGCGTAAAACCTGTCGAAATTTTGCGTCGACTAACTGCACATTTCGCTGAAAAAACGCTTTCAAGGACCCAAGTCTACGACTGGCACAAACAATTTTCTGATGACCGAGAGTCAGTGCAAAATGAGACCCATGCACGTCGACCGCAGACAAGCATCAGTGAGATTATTGAAAGGAGTCCGTCGCCTTACAATATGGGAAATTGCTGTACAATCGTATGGGGGTGCCCAATCATTAGTTTCAGATGATTTGAGTTACGGAAAAGTGTCAACAAGGTGGGTTCTTCGCCTCTTGACGGAAGATCATAAAGCAAACCGTCTTACCGTGTGTGGAAGACTTTTGGCACGATATCGAACAGAGAGGAATGGTTTCTTAAGGCAAATTGTCATCTGTGATGAGATGTGGGTGCATCTTTACACCCCTGAGTCCAAGCAGCAAGCATGGAGTGGCGCAAATCTGGAGAAGCAGCACCGCGGTAAGCCAAGGCCCGTCTTTCTGCTGGGAAAGCTCTTGCAACGATTTTTTGGGATTGCAGAGGCATACTGCTCGTTAATTTTCTGCATGAACGACATACAGTTAATGCTGCGTAGTACTGCCAACTGCTTGGCGTAGTGAAACTGACCTATTGACGAAAAAGGCGGGACATGTCTATTCGAGGTGCCATTCTGCTCCATGACGACGCTCTGCCACGCACAGTTGCATTAACCCAAGAAAAATTGTAAAATACTGGAATATCCGCCCTACAGTCCCGATATGTCGCCGTGTGACTTACCACATGTGTTGGGCCACTCAAACAATAACTGAGACGTCATCACTTTGACGACGATGAAGGTGTAGAAACGTTCGTGCACAATTGGTTACAGATGCGACTAGATTCATTCTTTGATGACGAAATTAAAAAACTTTCGATTCGGTGAGAAAATGTGTGGATAAAAGAGGAGATTATGTAGAAAAACCGCTGCCAAATTATCTGCCATATATCTAAACAAATTTTGACCAAAAATTTGTAATAAGCAACTTAATACCTGAATTTGAGTTATCGGTTTTTAATTAAACACGATAATCCCCTATTTTTGATCCGAGATTCTGAATTTTTTAATTTTGACAAATGATTTATACTTAGCTATCTTAAAAACTCCCAATCCCCACTTTCGAAAAATCTGCTTATAAATCAAAAAATGCACATTTTTGCACCCTAAAAATGGTTATTAATTTTTTTTTTTTTTTTTGAAATTGTGTTGACTTTGTTTTTTAATTTTGTAACTTTTTTTAAATTTGAAACAATGAATTTTTTTAATTTTTTAAGCCCCTAAAAATGTCCCGAGGCCCCGAGGTTGGATTTGCTTATTAACAAACGACCTAGATTTTATGGCAAAGAATTTTTGTACTAAATTTCCTATCGATAGCTTTAATGGTCCAAAAGATATCGCACGTGGCGCACGCACGCACCCACACGCACACGCTTACGCACGCGCTTGCGCACGCAGACACATACACGCGAAATTTTTTCTGAAAATTTGTTTTTCGTGTTGTTTAGACCATAAAACATCGAGAAATGAAAAAAAATTGAAAATTTAAACCGATTAACATAGCTTTCCCTTTATATGCAAGTGTATGATAAAGCAATAAGGTGTATTCAAAATTTTATTTACTGTACCAATAAATGTTCTAAAACAAATGTCCCGTTCATATTTGATTCGCCCTCGTATGTGGGAACAAAAATTATATTTTTCCTTTTTAAAAATTATTCAAAAATGATGAAATGATGAAAAAGTTCAAAAAACAAATTTGAAATTAGCAGAAAAAACCATTCACTTTTATTTGCAAACAAATTCTATTATGTTGTTGCGTTAATGTATTCCGAAACAATTGCAGGATTAATTACTGAATAAGAAACATTTTGTGGAATATAATATTAAAAGTAAATTTACAAATTTGGATTTTGTTCATGTTGTATTCAAATGGATAGGTTAAAGGTTACTGATATTAATTAGTTTATATTTATATTTAGTTTTGAAACTTATGGCAATAAAATATGTTTTACATTTTGAATTCGGATATTTCATTTCATTTTTCAGAAATTATTAATTAAATTAATAATTAAAATAACTAAAAATTATTAAATATAATCGCCTCTTTAATTACAGATCCACTTACACATAGGCTTGGGAGTGAACTCAGGCCAAACCTTTTTCTGCTTTCAGTTTCAGATTTTTACATGTAATCGGGGTGAACTTGTACCCAGTGCCGGATGGTGTAATTTTATTTTGGAGGGGCAAAAATAAAAATTTGAAAAGTACCCAAATTATATTTATATATATATATATATATATATATATATATATATATATATATATATATATATATATATAAGACCGATTCTTCTTTTTTGTGCAAAACAATCGATAACAAGTTCGTTAAAGCACTTAGTCTTTCATTTTTCATGGTGTTTCTCGTAAATATTTTTATTCTTTTTAATGTGGAAAAACTTCTTTCACTTTAAGTAGTAGTTACGGGCATTGTTCAAATTATTTTTAACAATTTTACAGATTGTGGGAAAACATTCAATAAATTATTGTTATAAAAGCTCCGTCTACTTTTTCAAACTACTTCATGTTTTAATGCATCTATGGTAAACGTTGAAGCTGCAGTTCGAAGTTCGTTTTCCGGAAATTTATATTTATGTTTTGGAAACAAACCAGATTGAAATAAAGTTGCTACAGATAGGTGTTCAGTAAAAGCAAAGCTGTGAGTAATGTTGTTAGAAATGATATCACAGACTTCTGTAACCACGGCAAAGTTTACAGAATACATATGTATTCTGTAAACTTTGGCCACGGTTCCATTACCATCCTCAAAACGGGGTCTTTTATTTGGATTTTGAACTGTTGATTCATTCATCATGTTAGACTCGTTATCACTGATTCAATTTCGCGCAAGTTGAATAGATTCCTTAAACATATTTATATACAGCTGCATTTTAATCGCGCTTATTTCACGATTTTGTAATTGGTAAGATCTCATTATGTGGCATAACTTTGTTAAAAAAATTTAACCAATAATTGAAGTCGGAATCATTTAATAAACTTTTAAGACCAATAGCTTTTTCAACAATAGAATGGTCGACTATTTCTATTAGGAGCTAAGGATAGGAATAGGCTCCATTAATAACGCATGAACGCATGCGCTGTTCGGAATGGTGGTGGGTTTTCAATTTTTTTTCTGTAAGGTTACAGTAGTTTTGTTTATCTAATCTAAACTAGATAAACAAAACCTACTGATGCCCGAACAGCACATTTAAAGTTCCACCTAGTAGCACTATTTGCGGCGCGTTCCACGACTAAATTTAATTGGTGACCGTAACAATGATATAATGTCATTTAGTAATGATGTAGTAAAGAGGCGCAATGTTACCGGGAGTTTTGTTGATAGCAAATTGGGCTGAGAATTAGGCAGCGCGAGTATCATGTGTCGTCACTGCCGTGACCGTGTAGTGAAAGACGGTCACGTGATACTCGCGCCGCTTAGTTCTCGGTGCAATTTTCTATCGAAAAAATTCCCCGTAACATTGTGCCTCTTTACTACATCATGTGCATTTTTATAAACTTCTTTAATTTTACTATAAGTTTTTGTTATGAACGAATAAGTTCAAAGTAATATAATTAAAATTATTATTAATGTTATTAAATCATAAATAAAAAGTTTACCCCGAGGTAAACTTTTTATTTATGTATTTAATAAAATTAATAATAATTTTTAATTCTTTAATTTTAGATTGCCCGCTGGGATGTTTGCCACTCATCACCCCTCAGCTATTAATTTCTCAAGTGTCATTGATTTTAATTTTTTCAAGTTCGTTTAAAATAATTTTGTTTATGCCATCCGCCTGCAGACTTTCTGGAATAATAAACCCCATTAATCCTGATTTTTCGATTTTTCTATGTGCTCCTTTAAAGTTATGTCAATTTCGGCCATCAAATTAATTAAACCTGGTATACCCTGATTAACGGATCCCTAACTTTCATCGTGTCCTTGTAATGCAAGTTCAAACTTGCAATAAAATTTTATTGCGTCAATCAATTTGTTAAGAACGTACCTATTTTTCTTTACATTGTCATTATACACTGTGTCCCATTTTTGATATTTCAGGGTATCTCATTTACGAGTAAAGATACAGAGTTGCGGTTTTCATAATACCGTGCTACTTTTTTGTGAGAAAACGCTGGTAGAAACAAAACTTTCATAGCCCGCTACATTTCTGAGATACAGGCCGAAATTGAAAATATTGCATTTTGGGACCCCTCTTGTATCTCCGTTAGCCTTTAATGTATGGCAAAGGTAAAAATTGGTTCTTATACTTTTTTTATGGAGTAGTCGTATTTTTGCTGTCAATTTTTAGCTATAAATAAAACATGGTTTTTTTTAATGGAACACCCTGTATATTTTTCTTGCGCTTGATTGGAAATTTTGTAAGCTTTACATAAATATATAATACATGATGTGTATTTTAAATAATAAACCTAAAATCTATGATTTCACAAAATCTGCATTACATAGTGTGTATTATATAGCATTAGAATTACTAGGTCGTGAGTTAATTATATTAGGATATTACAAACATAGAAATTTTGAAAAGCAAAATCAATTTTATGGCAGAATAAAACTGAAAAACTTAACTCGATAGTAACCCCTTAATAGATTTCCACCTTAAAAGAACTGCTCAAAATAAATGGTTGCCATTTTCCCGAACGCAATGTTGACATACAGTGGTTATTCTTTTTAAAGCATTTGCAAGTTTTGAAATGCCGCATTGGTGGCATTAAGTAGTTCATCTATTGTCCGATGACGGGTACTATAAACCTTATTCTGCAAGTAGCCCCATATGACAAAGTTCTAGCATGGATAGGTCAGGTAACCGTGGAGGCCATCTAATTGGTCCATGAGTACCGATCCACTTTTGCGGGAAATAATTGTCTAAGAAAGGTCGAACAATTACAGCGTTATGTGCGGGCGCGCCATCCTGTTGGAAATGTATCCTGTTAAGATGAGCTAAAGGAACATTGTCTAGTAACATAGGATAACATCTTGCAAAATTTCAAGATATCTGTTCCCTGTTAGACTGCCTTCATAAATTCTCTATTCTATTTGTTGCCCCAAAATAAAACAAGCTACGCTAAATCCAAATCGGCCCTGTTGCTCTCTTTCGAATACCATATGATAATTTTCTTGGGATCAATGCCTAGTATTATGCCTGCTAAAAATACCTGCACTCGAAAAGTAACCCTCGTCGGACCATATTATAAATCTAGCACAGTTATTACCAATACGAAATTGTTCCAAATACCAGTTGCAAAACAGTAAACGACATTCTGCATCCCCAGGATGCAAATGGTGAACAATTTTAATCTTGTATGACTTAAATTTATATTTGGTCAATATTCTTTGAACCCGCGTCTTGGGAACACCAATCTCCTGCTGTAGAACTAACTCTGCATGATTGTGAAGGCATTGCCTCTATACATACTAAAACCTTGCCTTCATACATATTGCGATTTTCCTTATTATACTTTTTTGGTCGGGGTTGGATAAATGATCTATGTTCTACCAATTTTTTTTTTATTCGAGAAAACATTAAAAGACAAGGTGTCTTTTTTCTGGATATCTATAAATCCGAATGATAGATAAATAAAAACTAAATCCATATACGTTAAAAGATAAATAAGTATTCAAACCTGTTGAAATATAGTTGCGAAGCCTCACGGGAGTTTTCATTGCTCTCTATAAAACAGACTAACATGTCATATTTTCTCAAAATGCTGATAATTTTCATTTTCAGCCATTGTAACGAATGCAATATTACGCAGAGAATATAAATTTTACAACTGACAGGTCTTGACAAGCGCTTAGCAAATGATCATTTAATTGTTCCAGTAATCACGGCCTACTAATTCTAATGCTATATAATACACACTACGTTATTACGCAGATTTTGTGAAATCATTGATTTTCGGATTATTATTTAAAATACACATCATGTATTATATATTTTTGTAAAGCTTACAAAACTTCCAATCAAATCCAAGAAACATATACAGGGTATTCCGTTAAAAAACCATAAGTTTTATTTATAGCTAAAAATTGACAGCTTACAGCAAAAAGACGACTACCCCAGTGGATTTTACGTAAAAAACTGTATTAGAACCAATTTTTATCTTTGCCATACATTAAAGGATAACGGAGATACAAGGGGAGTCCCAAAATCCAATATTTTCAGTTACGCCCTGTATCTTGGAAATGTAGCGGGCTATGAAAGTTTTGTTTACACCAGCGTTCTTCTCACAAAAAAGTAGCACGGTATTGTGAAAACCACAGCTCTGCATCTTTACTCGTAAGTGAGATACCCCGAATATCATCGAGAATTGGACACACTGTACAATTGAATATTTATACGATATGTACTGTCCAATTGAGTCATAATGTTAACTTTTCCAAGCCGGCAAGTTCCACACAATTATGCATGTCTTTCGCTTCATTGATGTTTGTCACCTAATGTTTTAAATCTGTTACTCCTCTATTTATTCAAGCTGGATCATTGTGCGGTGAATTAACAGTCAAACGTGTATAACAAAAAATTTTCTAATCACTGTTTAGTTATTTTTTTATTAAGTGTAGATATGCAGTGTCCCAAAAGTTTGGAAACGCTCAATTATCTCAGTTATTTGCATCGATCTTTTAGTACTGGACAAATAATAACCCATATTGCCAATAAGTGGTTTATGTGGTCAGCATTGAAGAAAGAGGTCAGATATGTCTATCTTTCCGAGTGACATTTGAATCAACTACGCATGCTCATTAATTTGGTGGCAAATTTAAAATACGAATTTGTATAAAACTTTCCAAATACTATTAAGGAACAAAAACAGTAACTTTTATTTTGTATTCAGATTAATGAAAAAACATTTATTATTAAATACGATCGCTTTGCTTATAAATTATGATGTTATCAAAATTCACAAATTTTTGCTTTCAAGCAATTAGAAGTTTTCGGTTAGCTTTTGCTAAAACTTTCATTTACAACCTGGTTTTGATCAACTCCATTTAATAACTTATTCACTACAGTCACCGTCGCGGTGTTTGTACCCGTATTTACACTTTTCTTGATATTTAAGCGAACTGGTTGAACAATATATAAATCAAACTATTTTCAATAAAATATAAACGTATATAACATACCGTAAAGTAGGTTTATCTAGATTCCAGAGGCAATGTTGGAACCACGTTTTTCTTCAATTT
The DNA here is from genome assembly GCA_036346205.1 of Vesta saturnalis. Taxonomy (NCBI): domain Eukaryota; kingdom Metazoa; phylum Arthropoda; class Insecta; order Coleoptera; family Lampyridae; genus Vesta; species Vesta saturnalis. Next base: position 2,825,622 of record JARFJB010001138.1, on the reverse strand, counting down.
TAGTAAACCACCATGCATTCTGTTGTCTATCACATCATCGTTGGAAAATGTTTTGAACATATTTTATAACTTGACGGTACATGCTCTATTTTCATACCACAGCAGTTCGCCCACAAAGTCCAAAGTGTTTTGGAAATCTAATTAAAATGATTTGGTTTATTAACGATTTGCTAATAAAAGCATTAATTAAATGCTTACTTAAAATAACTAGCACATCTTCACTAGGTCCACAAATAACACAACGCTGTCCTATTGTAATAATGCAATATTATTATCGCAAAATAAATCGCAATCACTTTTTGAGGTTAAAAACAAACATTTTCTGATGTAAGTGGCAACTATGTCCTATCTCATTTAATTATACCCAAAACGACAAAGAAAAAGAAAATACAATTCATTATCAGGCACGTTTACACACATCATCGCGACGCGTGTCTCTTTGGTGCATGAATTATCCATAAGGAGAAATATATATTTCTATCTCACAATGTTGACCACACATTCGACAGTTTATTCTCTGTCCAGTAGTAAAAGGTCGATGGTTATTTGTGAAGTGGCGTAGATGAAAATTGGGGTGTTTACATTAGTAATCATGCTCTATCCAACAAAAATATTTTCAGTGATGCAAGTTTGATGATTCAAACGGGTCACCATGTATATTATTCAATTTTGTAATGCCCGGAATAAATCTAAATACATCTTATGTCTAAAGTCGTATAGCTACCTATCTTCAACCATTTAGGAAATAATTGACAGACCATTTCGAAACTTTGACAGGCTGTAAAAAAAAGAGATCAAGAAAAACGGTTTGCACATTCCTATCTTAGTTTTACATAAGCTATCGATTGACAAATACAAAAACATCTAATCTTCTAACAAAGGAATTTATTGAAAAATTGTTTTAAAAAAATCACGAAACTATGTACTAAATTAAATGTTCAAAATGTTTTCCTTGCACATCTTAGCAAAGGGCTAGATGGTAGTAAAATTTTTCGATAACCTTGTGAACCATATCTTGGGTAATAAGTTCAGACTCAATTTGTATGCGTTGTCTTAAATCGTCGAAGTTCTCCGATTTTGTAGCGTATACTTTATTTTTTAGATACCCCCAGAAAAAGTAATCTAATGGCAAAGAGGTCGGGACACCAAGCTTACCACTCTATAGAAAGCCTTCTGCGTCTGCTAGGAAAAATTGTGTTCAAATATTCCCGCACTATACGAGCACAGTGTGTAGGAGCTCCATCCTGCTGAAACCATGTACTTTAATAGTTTGGGCCAGACAAGCGTTGAATTTCAGAAACGATTAAATTTGAAGCACATCCAAATATCTCACATCTGTTAAATTCCCTTCTATGAAAAATGGGCCTATAGTTCGAGTTACATACAACCCTGCCTAAATATTTATTTTCTGAGCAGTACGTATAATTATAACGATTCACATTCCCATTTAGCATAAATGTCGCTTCATCATAAAAAACAATGTTATTGAAGAAATCATTATACTCGTCCCACTTAGCCATGATGGTCTCACAAAATTCGTTTCTTGTACCGAAATCATCGTCTGACAGCTTGAACAAGATGAATCTTATAGGGAGAAATCAATAGCTGCTGCTGACTTCCGCAGGGAACTATGAGGATTCTCAATAAATGTGAGTCATGTGTTCAGGCATTTTTCACCACTTCTTGCTGTTTTGACTCGCCCCGATCTAAACCTCTCTTTGCAGTTTCCCTTTTCCTCAACCCTTCTAACTAATTTCTGTACCGTTGATTTTGCAATTGGGGGACGTTTGGAAAATCCGCCACCTCTTTATAGGGCCTCACACGATCTCCGTAACTACGCATCGTAGGTAGTATGATTCTTTCTCGTTCATTTAAATTAGCCATTATTAAAAAGCAAAGCTGGTGAGATTGACAGTATCTAATTTTACTTTGACGTGTGTTAAGTATAACGCGTTTCCACGGTTTTCATTTCTAATGTAACGAATTTGGATATCACCTATTTTTTTTCAATAAATTCCATGTTAGAAGATTGATGTTTTTGTATACGTCAATCGATAGCTTATAAAAAACTAAGATACGAATGTGCAAACCGTTTTTCTTAAGATTTAGATTTTACAGCCTGTCAAAGTGTCGAAATGGTCTGTAAATTATTTCATAAATGGTAGAAGATAGGTATAGGACTTCATACATAAGATGTATTTATATTTATTTCACGCACCAAAACATTTAATAATATACATGGTGTACCGTTTTAATATTTAGTAGAAGCGGCAACACTACATCACTAAAATATTTTTGTTGTATAGAGAGCATGAATGCTAATGTAAACGCCCCAATTTTCATCTATGTCACTTTACAAATAACTGAGATAATTGAGCCATTCTAAACTTTTTGGACACACTGTATTTATAACTAGATTTGGTGTAATTTTAATGTCATTAGTTAATGCATTTTCGCCCATTAACCTAATTATTTCGTCTACCGAAATAGTATTGATTTTACATTATTCGTTTCCAAACACTACAAACGTAACCACTTAATTTGAAAAATCTTACGTTTCGCATCAAACATCCAATGTCAAGTTCAAGCTTTAACTTCCGAGAAAGGGATACAGGTAACGCATGTGTATTTTATCAAAGGCATTAACTGCGTTTGTCCTGCCTAAGATGGTGGGAATTTATCGAATTTTCTTGTAATAGAATAAGGACGGAGCATATAGCTTTCTCTTTTTCAGACGCTAAACTTTGCGGGCACAATGTAATCTGCCCTATTCAACGTTGTCACATGCAAATATCATTAAGATAACATTCCTAGATGCATATATGAATAAATTGTGTAAGTTAATAATAAGAAATAATAATGCACTATAGTGGCAGCTTAATAAATATTTAACTAATGCAAATTATAATAATTATCTGTTTCGTTTTTTCTTTAATTTGGGGGTGGGGGGCAATGCCCTATTGTCCGCCCTGTACTAACCGCCACTGCTTGTACCTATCCAACTATTCAAATTATAAATCATGTTAGACCAAAATACGTATTTAAGTATTATCAAACTTATCCAGTGATTAGTTGATTTAATGTTATAAAGTATATACAAGGTGTCCCTTAAAGGTCTTCACAACGCGCTTCCATATAGAGTACACATTAAAATAAGTCGTTTAACTAAACTTACCTTAGTCTAAAAGTTGATATAAAAAAAATAATAACCGAGCTACAGGGTGTCAAAGTTGAACAACTAAATCACATTTTCTTTAATATCTTTCGACTAATTCGAGCTAATTTCACGAAATTTAGTATACAGGGGTTTCTTGTGATGAGAAATTCAAATTTGTGAACAATTTTGTTGTATCTCCTAGAGGGCGTCACAAGCGTCGATTAGGAGACTTTAAAATCACTATAACTTTTTTATATCACTGTGTATGTGATTTTGGGCTTGATAAATCTTTTTCCCTATCTTGTCCAGTTAAGACAGGTATACTTTATTGAAGTCGCTAGAAGCAACCCTTTCCGAGAAAAACGCATCTGAAGCTGATGACGCATCTAAATTGTCAAAGTAAGTCGAAAGGTATTAGGTACAAGGTATTACATTGTTTTTTGAAGTCTGGCAAACGTAATAGTTATTTACGTAACTAATTCGGAAAGTTAATTTTTCCGCATGAGCACTTTGTTTGCCTTTAGTGCGAATTCGGGAAAATATATTCCGAACAAGTTAAGTGCAAAGTTTAAATTACATAATTTAATAAAATTAAAACAAATAATTTAACATTGGTTTTTTATTCCAAATGGATTGGTAGCACAGCCGACAATTGTAATGTTGTATTGTTGTTATGGTTACAAGTCAACAAAAATTCAAAAATTGAGTCGCCATTTTCTTAAAAATTATTTTTGTTAAATTTGTGAAAAATGGATGATTACCTACATTTTAATTATTATTTGTTTTAAAATGAAAAATACTAAGATAAATAGTTAAAATATATATATATATATATATATATATATATATATATATATATATATATATATATATATATATATCAATATGAAAAATTATATCAAAATATTGCCGTTAGTTATATCAGCAGCATTTCAATTCTACTACCAACCATACAACGTAATTACCAAGTTTTCGGTGCATCGAGACCGGGAAATGCCTATTTTAAAGCGATGAGTACAACATTTTCGGCATTTCCTTGACAATATCCAAAATAGTATATTAGATAATAAGGGATTGAAGTGACTCATTTAATCCCGCGAATAGAGTTTGTTGGTCGAGGGCTTTAGCCCGAGACCAACAACTATTCAAGGTATGAAGGAACTTCAATCCCGTGGTATCTACACTATTTTTTGCACTTCGTGGATTATTCTGAAAATTAGAATATTACATCTATGATACATTTAAATTATTGGAAAAGTCACTTTGACAAAGAAGCTACACTATTCAATGCTAATGAAATTTATGAATTATTTTTAAAATGTCAGATGTTTCAATGCCATAACAAGATTAAATTATTTTTTAATCCCTAGAGATTAAAAGTAACACTTCAGTCCCCGAAATGGGGGAACCAAATAGTACTTTTAATCCACGAAGTGCAAAAAATCAATAACGTATCGGTATATTCTACATTGGTATGTTGCCATATTTTCAACTAATTTACATACGTCATCAGATGCCTTTTTCTCAGAAAAGGTTGCTTCTAGCGACTTCAACAAGGTATACCTTTCTTAACTGAATAAGATACGGAAAAGAATTTATCAAGCCCAGTATGACCGTGGCACATTAAAGTTATAGTGATTTTAAAGTCTCCTAACCGTCGCTTGTGACGCCATCTAGGAGATACAACAAAATCTTTCAGAAATTTGAATTTTCATCCCAATAAACCCGTGTATACCAAATTTCGTGAAATTAGCTCGAATTAGTCGAAAGATATTAAAGAAAGTGTGATTTGTTTGTTCAACTTTGACACCCTGTAGCTCGGTTATTATCAACTTTTGGACCAAGGCTAAGTTTAGTTTGGATTTTTAAATATGCTCACAATAATTTATACAACCTAAGTCGATTTTCATTACTAATTTTTTAACTATCCATATTTGGTCGATACTTTAGAGCATTAATCCCACTTAATTAAAGATTTCCATATAACGATAAATTCTAGGTGAATTATTTCAATTTAACTCAACCTCAGAAATATATCTAATTAATGGATAAGTAGGTATAATAACCAGTTAATTAATTGAATTAGTACTAAATTAGTCAAACAACCAAATAACTATTCTGAGCGCAACGTAAGTAACTTAATTAATACACGTTTATTCGTGGCAGTCATTCTTCTTTGCGAAGTTCATTAACTAACAAACGAAACCATCAGAAGTTAAAAAGCCTAAAACAATTGAAACAATAGAAGACATTAAATCTTGTATAATTGCAAAGGCATATTATATTACTTGCAGGGTTTTAAAGACTTTCATAATTTTCCTTCCGAAGTAGGGTATTGTTATTATAATTACCCCTACTTTTACGCTGACGCCCTTACATTGTTTTATCGTACTTTAGGGGAATTGCCTCTATAAATGACAAAGAGAGTCGGTTAACGATTAATGCTTATACTTACAAGGAAATATTGATAATTACAAAATCATTATAATATTAATGAAAAATACAAATTACTCATTCTTATAATTTTTATACCACATCATTACTGTTGTATCACCTACATTCACGCTTTAAAATTATAAAATGTAAAATTATATTTTATGAAATAAGAACCAAACAATACATGAAAATATTAATATATCATTTTTTTACAGAACAAGCGACGACGTACAGAGATCAATTGAACTATTGGATCGTGTTCTTTCCGAGTTCGATGATGTGGAAAACGCAAATCAAGTTCAAAATGTAAGTGGTTTTAAGTAATCAAGTGAATAGTATCAAAATTTAAATTGGCAGGTTCAGCAAATATCTGGGGTGACAGCTCACTTGCAACAAACCAGTTCCAATACAACTACTGGAAATATTTCTTCTACCCCTGATGATGAAAGTCCCTCATTAGGTCATCAGTCTGAAGATGACGGCTATATGAGTATGAATGGGAGAAAACCAAAGTTTTCATTATCGTTTAAACCTTTGACAGAGGAAAATATTTCGGTAACACAATCAATGCTGCATCCAGGGGATTCTAACGATTTTCCTCCCCCACCTGAGGAAGCAGAACGTCTAATAGCTACATTGTTACCTAAGTATGAAATATAAAGTAATATAAATTTTACAATAATAAATTTGAAATTGTTATAGAGTATCGCCTACAAAACGACCTACCACAAAAAGGACAAGAGAATTTCCACTGACCAGACCTTATGGACGGATAGAAACAATACCGCCTCCACCTACTTTTCAAAACAATTCTTTTAACTGTTCATTTGAACCAAAACACATTGCAACTCAAACTACTTTGGTAAGTACCTACCGCTTATAGCAACCAGAAACTTATCTACAATATTATAGCCAAAAACCGCCACCAACGTCCTTATGGATGGGAAAATAATGATTTTAATCTACAAGCACCTCCTCCACCGCCAGGTTTTCGTTACGGAAGTTTACCTTATCAACACGGTTTATACCCTGTTCTATCATCTCCTACTAGAGTTCCTCCCAGAACTGTTCCCACCGTAATTGAACGGCACCGAGAAGTTAGAAGACATGGTAGCGAAGACAATTTATCTAGTGATATAGAAGAATCAGCCTTAAGACCTTTAAGTGAACTAGTGGACGACGAACATTTTTCTGACGATTCTCTTGAAGAAATGTTACCTCCACCACCGCCAGTTGCGAATAAAAGAAGTAGCATAGCATGGGAAGTACCTCTAGACGGCGATGATCCTTTATTAACACCGGGGAGTACAAAAGTGGTAGGTCGAAGAAGACGTAAATCAGGATCTCATTCTAGTACCAGTTCTATACCAAATAGAATTAAAGACTTAGACGAATGGCCGGATCCCCCACCGTGTAACACAGAAGAAGAAATATTGTCCCCATTCTCTGATTCAGACGACCACATTGTACTTCCTGCTGAATTAGATTCCGGAAATTTAAGTGGCACTAGTACGTATATCATCAGGCGAGGAAAAAAGGACAGAAAATCATTACTTAACACGGGAAGTTCAGTGAACTCAAGTTCATCTTTAAATTCGCGATTAAGTTCTGATTTAAGCATACCTCATTCAAGATTCAGTATTGACTTAAATACTCGTTTAAGTAGAGAATTACAAACGCCTAATTCCAGATACAGTATTGATCTGGGCACATCACATTCTCGTTTAAGTCAAGAATTAAATTCTCCAAAGTCCAGGTACAGTTTAGATTTAAATAACTGTAGACGTTTAAGTCAAGAGCTGACCAGTTCTCCTTCAAGATTAAGTATCGATTTATCTAGTCCTAGATCAAGCACTCCTCAGTGCAAATATGGAAATGATTTTAAAAAACATAGTACTACTTTTGATAATATCCAGTCTTTAATAAGAGAAGGTGTTATTGAAAGTTGCATTGGGCACCCTGTAGAATCAGTAAGCGACTTTAATTCGCCCACATCTCCTCTCGTTAGGGTAGTATCACTTCCTACTCTTAATGCAGAGGAATTAACTCCTAGGCGTGAACTAGCAGTAACTGTGGAGGAAGAAGAAGATACGGAAAGTCCTCAACAAAACAGTACAGAAGTATCACCTCTTCGAAAAATCGAACAAAGTATTAGTGAACTACTAGAACGACGTGATATTGAAGTTTCGAGTGTTTTGCAAGACGACAAGTGCATTCTACAAGTTAATGGAGTTGCGCCTTTCAGTGACAGAAAAAAAACTGTGCCGTCCAAACCCAACAGAGAAACTAGAAATTCAGACGTAAGACAAAAATTTAATGACTTACAGAAATCTAACAGTCATAATGAAATACAACGTTCAGAGGATTATTACAGACAATTATTGATTGAGGGTGGCAGTGTCCAACACTATCCAAAGAGGAATGGTATTCAAAAGTCAGAAAGCGCAAAAGAAATGTTAATAGCACACCGAGAAAAAGACTCGCGTCCTATGACAAGTTCATCATCTGCAGATTTTCCTGTTAGAGTAGAAGTTTTACAACACGATTTTCCTCCTTTACCACCATCGCCAGTAGAAGAGGACGAAGATGAGTATTCTGAGATAAATCCTGTCGGTCAAAAAATAAGGTCTGATACGCTCCCCCCAAATTCTGAAGCACCAGCAGTGCCTCCTCATAGGGAACCAACATCCAATAGCTTAAAAACACGTTCAATGGATGCCGGTTATAGTAGAGGTAGAAGAAATAACTTTTTAAGTATTTCTAGTAGAAATATACCGCCCGAAAGGCGAACTTTACCTGCAGAACTACAGGGTACTAAGCGTCGAACGTACCAAAAGCGCTCAAGCTCTAGAGAAGAACATCATTTACAAACATCATGTAGTTTACCAGAGACTCCTATTTTTGCAAGAGGTTGTGATATACCTAGAACACCTCATAGAAAAGCTCCAGATATTCCTATTAATAATCAATCAGTTCCGCGACAAAGCAGTACTATGAGCAGTTTAAATACAATTGGCAATGTTTCAACTGGTGGTTATCGAAGAAATTCTGGTTTAGAACAAGCTCTTGTTGGAGCGGAATTACTCAGGTTAGCTGGAGGTCCGGGAAGAGGATGGTATCCTAAACATAGACATCCTCGACCAGCTTCTATAGAAAATTTAGATAGATTAACACCTGGTCATAACCCATGGGATTCAACGAGAAAGCCCTTAACTCTTCCTCCAAATCTTACACCAAAATTTTTTCAAAGATCACCTAGGGACGCACTTCGGAGAGTTACCAGTTTGCTTATACGAAAAGGTTAGTAAACTTTTTTAATTAATCCTGGATTTTCTAACTCGAAAAATGCATTGTTTATCCTGCAACTAAAATGTTTGTTTCTACTCAATATTAATTCAACACATTTAAGAAAATTTAAACACAAAGGCAATAGTGAATAATTATAAGCCACAGAAGTTTGTTTAAACTAAGGATACTAATCAATTTGTCTTTAGTGAATTTTTTGAGTTTTGAATATACCAACATTTTTGATTTTTTGGTTACAGGAAATTGCTGCATATTTGAAAATGGTGAGTCTTCTGCCATCTTCTGGGAAGCTTATGTTATAGCAACCCCAGCAGACTGCAATGCTCAATTATTTTGCTTAATTTTTTTTAACTGCTTACTAATCTTACTACTTATTTACCTTTTGATTGTCAATTTATGAAAATGGGAGTTTTCTATATTTTTAGAGATGCCAAAGCTGTACTACTTGTTCTCAATATTATAACTGGCTCAATCCTTTTCTTCCCATTTGCCGTTTTTTTTTGGTGGTTCATTTGATTTATAAATTTTTCTTTACTAACATATTTGTTTTTTATGAACGTTTACAATTTTAAAAATAGTTGTTTCTGCCACAAATGTAAAAATTGCCTGTTTGAAAAAATAAAACAGGACACGAATATTCGAATACGCTTTTGCATGTATATTAAGTGTTTACCTACAGGATTTTTTTATACGATCGAATATTGTACGAAATTACAATTTTTAATAAAAATTGGAAACTTACTATCACCCAACTAGCAAAAATACGTTTTCTGTACAAAAAAATTTGGTCAACTGACCAACACCATGATTTTATAATGATGAGAAGAATATAATATTAACTCATATTGACTTCAACAAAATAATCCATCATTCCAAATGTTTATGCAATTAAATGGGATGGAATTAAATAGACAACTTTTGTATTCAGATAGATCAAACCGGCTTATGTAGTCGAGCACACAACTATTTGTTTTAACTTTTAAATAACGTTAATACAACCCAATGTTGATTTTTTGGCATAATTTCAAAAATTAGCTTATCATTTATATGCTTTCCCATTATAATTTAACTATAACGAATTTTGTTAATGAATGTATATGGGTTACATAAAGTATAAACAATTCATTTGAATTTGAAGTAGTTGAACTATCACAAGTGCTCTTACTACATTTTCCTGTAATTTATTTCCTGTTGTGCTAGCCATTATATAGGACCCTGCATTCCGATGCATGATGGGAAAAACGATCATTTAAATTATTTGTCTAAGCCACATCCAAATGGTGTTCCATTGTTTAGATATGTAGTACATCTAAAAATATAATACGCCAATTTATGTTTTTTTAAGCAACATCACATATTAAACTCATAATTTAACCATAATTCGGTTAGATGAGGATTTACGGTTATTATAAGTATTATAGATTCTAAAACTTGTGAAGTATTCTTGATCACTTCAAGTTCACCAGAGGGAGCCCCCAAAATACTAAACATGAAAAAGGATTTATTAATATTGAATAGTTAGCACTACTTAGTTGTCACAAAAACTTATGTAATACACTCTTGAGTCTGTAATGCTTCTGAAGAGATCAACTGCCTAGGTGTTTTAATGATTCTGGGAGTCAATGCTATATCTTGCTTCCTAAGAAAGCACTACACACAGTTGTCTCTTTTTACAAGTTACATATAAAATGGTTGCTTCCGTCCAGTTTTCGCTTCATTAAATACATAATTACCTTAGTTATAGACTTATTTTTGTTTGTTTACCAGATATGTTGTTATGGAATCAGATAGAATAACGAACTTTAACTATAACCAAATTCCACACATCCTACTCATACGTTTTTCATAAGTTCATGGTGGGACGATTTTTCTTTTACACTGTGTCCCATTTTGGTTGAAATTGTAGGGTATCTCGTTTGCGAGTAAAGATAGAAAGTTGCGGTTTTCGCGACCCTGTTCCACTTTTCCGTGAAACAAAAGATGCCACAAACAGAATCGTCATACTCCTATTAGTATTTGAGATACAGGGCGAAATTCAAAATTTGCACATTCTAAACACCCCTCATAACTGCTTTGCCTTGTAATTTATCGAAAAGTGAAATTTTCTGTAGGATTTAGTGGCGTGCATAATTTTCTCCACAAAAAGTCAGTTTCTTCGCAATAAACCAAAGTTTTTTTTTAATGGAACACCCTGTATATTTTTTATTATATAATAGAGCTTACTCTCAGCTTTCAAAAATATATATTGTGTGGCACTTCTTTTGCATTATTAACCTCGAAAATGAATGTTCCGTTAATTTAACATTTTGATGATATAGTTGGCCATGCCTATACACTCAGTATAAACGCGCATTTTCGGGAAAGTCAAAGATATATTTGAGTATTAAGAAAGGGCTACTAGATTCTTACTGCTTTATTATAATTATAAATATGTAAATATGCGATTATAATAAATCTAAGGACTTTTACGCAGATAAGCAAAAAATTATGCAAATTAGGTACAATAGTTTTTGAAACATATTCAAACCCGCAAATTTTTTTTAATTGGGTAAAATGCATCTCACAGCTTCAGAAAAAAATATCAATGGCAATAAAACGTATAAAGAATATTTTATAAAGTTATTATGTTCATTTTTTAATTTTGTGTTTCTGCATTTCTTAACCCTCAACCTTGTTTTTTAATGGCCAACTATTAAATATGAAATTAACGTAACCATCATTTTTGAGGTTAATAATACAAAAAGAAGCGGCTAAATCACAAGATGCGTTCCATGTTTTCATTGATCGTATCAATTCACTGCTTATAAACGGTTTAAATAACACTTTCAATGTCCAAAAGGTGGAGCACGTTTGGGCTAGTGGTAATGGTCGCCTGTCGCGCGGTCAGTTGGTGCGGGTTCGGTTCCCGGCCAATACATTTTTTTTTCTGTTAGGTTACAATCGTTTTGTTTATCTAATATAATTATGTTAAGTTGCAGTAATTTTGTTTATCTGATCTAATTATGTTAGGTTATAGTAGTTTTGTTTATCTAATCTAAACTAGATATATAAAACTACTGTAACCTACGGAACGCATCTTGTGGTTTATCCTCGATTAAATCATAAGATGGATAATATCTCAAAAACTACTAACTTTAACCCCTGCAATAGCCATACCAGAAGAAAGATTTTACATAACTGGGCATAAAAAGTACAGGGTGTTCCGTTTGAAAAAAGGTTTTGGCAGTTTAAAATAAGCTAAATGTGGCATGGAAAATGTAACACTAATATTTTCCATTCTATTTTAATTGCAGAAGTTAGACCACTTTATGTTCTTGCGCTGTGCCAAAAATTAAATTCAGATATGTCATATGAAAAAAATTATAAGGCTCCTTCCAGACCTTGGCACCTGTAATTTTTCTCTTATGTTAAATATCACCGATATCTTAGGGTTTATCATAGGGTGCGACAAATGTTTTTGACTCAAAATTTTGCTCTCTTTCCGAATATCAAAAAATATATAGGGTGTTCCATTTAAAATAAGAAAGTTAGTTACTGTCCAGGAGATATGAAACACCTTGTACATCCACCGATATTTTTAAAAAACGCCAAAAAAGGACACCAACAACCTAGGATAACTCACATTTTTCTCTGATAAGTAGCTAAGGCGCTACAGAGCAAATCCGCACTAAAAACTCACCCTGTATATATATATATATATATATATATATATATATATAAGTAAGTGGGCAATCTTGACTGATAATAATGAATATAAGATAAGTTTATTGGGGAATGCAGTCAATTATGAAGTCCAAAAGTAAAAAGCCCTTTGTTAATGTGCCAAGCTTTCGGAATGCTTTATTCCTTTATCAACACAAGCTACTATAAATATAATCAAATTATTTATAAATTAAATAACAATAAGAAACATACCAAACGTGAGTTAAATAATAAAGTTAAAAACAGAACTAACAATAGGAATTTGCAGAAAACTAAATTTAATTGACAGTGTGTCAATATTGAAACTACATCGAATGTGACATAATACAAATGGTTAGTTACGTATTAAAAACATTAACAATGGTAAGTGTTATGTTATCAAAAAGGAAAAAGAACATTAACAAAAATTACTAGAAGAATGGACAATATTAACTAAAAGTTTACCACATTTTAGAGACAAAAATTTTGTATATATTAACTATTAGTAGAAATTTGATTAAAACTATGTTCATAAGATAAGATGTAATTATAAATAATGCTAAGTTTATTAATATCTGATTTTTTATTAAGAGTGTTGCTGTTTTCATTAATGCAGACCATTTTACGAAAAAGACGTTTAGTTAAATTATTTTCTTTGCATAATATAGTAACTTCATTAAAATTCATGTCATGGTTTTGTTGGACGACATGCTCAGCTAAGCTACATGAAGCAATTTTCCTTCTACAATCACTTTTGTGAGATGTTATTCTCCCTAATAAATTTCTAGATGTTTGCCCTATGTACACTTTAAAACAATCCTTACATGGGATAGAATAAACTATATTTGAATTTTCTAAAGTTGTTAAGGGAGATTTAATTTTAGTATATCAGTTACGTAAAGCTTTGATGTTACTTGTGGTTAAAAAACAAAGGGTTTTTTACTTTTGGCCTTCATAATTGACTGCATTCCCCAATAAACTTATCTTATATATATATATATATATATATATATATATATATATATATATATATATATATATATATTGTAACTATAGAAGGAAATATTTAATTTGAACAAAGCTCATTGATAATAATACAAGATACTCTATTCTTAAGGGGGTCACTACCGAAAATGAAAAAATCGATTTTTTTTATTGCCGATTCGAATTCTAGACTTAATTCTGTACATAGAAAATATTTGTCCACATTTTTCCGATTAGTAGAAGTGGAGAAATCGAGATCATGAAAATTCATGCCAGCGCGGCAGTGCTCCTGCGGTTTGACTGCATGCACTCCACCCTCTACACTCACTTTCTTCGTGTACTCCCAAACTTTTATTTATATATGGCTATGATTATATATATATATATATATATATATATATATATATATATATATATATATATATATATATATATATATATATATATACAGGGTGTTTTCTAACCTCTCTGACAAAATGAAAGAAATGAATCCTCATCTAATTTTAAGATGAAAATGTGGTATAAAATTTTTTGGAATGTCGCTTTGTTTTCGAAATACGGGGTGTTGAAAAAATGACCTCCATGAGCCAGTACACGACATGCTAAATTGTCCCTTACACGTTGGAAAATTTCGGGACTGGCGCGAGTCGTATTACCATTTATAATACCCAGTCGACGGTCTTCTTCAGTTTCAAAAGTTGTTTAAGGTGACCCCAAAAATAAAAATCCAATGGATTGAGGTGCGCGAACGGGGTGGCCATGGGTGGGGTCCACCTCTACCTATCCAACGAGCAGGACATTGTTGATCCAAATAGTTTCTAACACGTACTGTAAAGTGAGGCGGGGCACCGTCATGCATGAACCACATTAAAGCTCTCATTCTTAATGGCACTGCTTCCATCAATTCTGGCAATTCATCTCTAAGGTAATTGTAATACATATCACCAGTAAGTTGATGGAGAAAGAAATATGGTCCAACTAAATAATACCTGCCCAAACATTGCACGAAAATGTATGCTGGTGATGTCCTTCGATGATACAATGAGGATTTTGATCCGCCCAGATATGGGTATTGTGCAAATTCGTAATGCCATCTCTCGAAACATTCGCTTCATCTGTAAATAGGACTATTTCCAAAAAATGTGGAACTCGCAAAGAATTTTCTTGAAACCAGTTACAAATATCAACTCGAGCTGGATGATCTCGAGGCAACAAAGTTTACACTCTTTGTACGTGATAAGGATAACGTAAATAGTCCTTTAAGATACTCCATACCGTTTTATTACTTACATTCAACTCGTTGAGATTCTTCCACCTTGTTTAAAATTTCTTTCTCAAGTGGTAGAGTTCAAACTGTCAGTGGACGGCCTCCTATTTTGCTTTTTACGAAGCTACCTGTTCTCTCAAACCGGATATGCAATCTTGTAAACGTTTCCGGACATGGTATTCGTCTATTAGAAAATGTTCTGCATATAACCGTCTTGCCTCTCGCGCGTTTCCATTTGCTAAACCGTACATAAAATGAATTATGAAAGGATATTTGTAAACTGTCAAACACGAGACAAAACATACACCACGAAAAAAACCAATGTTGTTGTCATGCAACGAAGCAAAGCCTGCACATATCATTTGGAACAAGAAAATGATAAAAATACGAAACATAACTCTTTATTCTACTTCCGTCTTTAAACAAATTGGATAAATCAAAATATACAGGAACTAACGTGCCGCATAAAATTGTATTTTTTCAACACCCTGTATTTCGAAAACGAAGCGACATTCGAAAAATCTTTTACCACATTTTCATCTTAAAATTTTCATTTTGTCAGAGAAGTTAGGAATTTTACAATTTCTTTGAAGGACCATGACAAAAAATATTTCTAAAATAAAAACGTTATTGATTACACTATAAAATTTTGTTATTGCTTATTACATCATTTACAATTTATAGGTATCTTTGTCAATACAGGCCTGGTTCATAGGAAGGGTTGTCCCCCTCCTCAGCTTTGAAAGTTTCTTCTAAATTTTTTTGCTTCTAGTTTTCTGTTTTGCTTCTTTTGTAGCTGCTAGGGCGTCTTTATCTGTTTTGAAAATTCTCGTTTTATCCTCTTTTATTAGCGTAGCTATGCAAAATTGACCCTGGTTGATATTTATTTCCCGAAGAAGCCTGCAGCGGGCAATGTTGCCATCGTTAAAATATGCCGTGGCATCGTTTACTCCAAAGCGGAGAGTATCAAGATAAAACTGATTTTGGCAAACGCGACCAATAATTTTGGGTCTGCGAGATCTTTAAAAACCGATTTCAAATAATTCATAATCACGGGAGAAAGATGAAAGTGCTCACCATGTTTGTATCTTTTGCTAAATAAGATCAAAATTACATTAGACTTTAGATTACAAAATCTTTGCCTCAATGAACATAGTAAAAAATGAACGTACCTTCTTGCTGCGCAATTTTATATTTACACCATTCTACAACACAAAAATCGTGGATAGGGTTTTTAATTTATGGACCAGACGTGTAAATATGTACACCACACTGCCATTTTCATACTTCCCAAGGTTTTCTGTGCACTTCTTCTTATTCCTAGACCATAGTAACTTTGCAGTTTATCTATAGCAACTTCAGTCAGACGTCGTTTATCTCCCAATAGTTTACTATCTTGTAGTTTTCCCTTTGTGTGTAATTTCAATTTTCTTAGTCTTGACCCCATTCTTTTTGAATGTGGCCAACGGATTCTAATTTTTCTATAGTCACGTTATCTCCATAGGGTTTGCTTTTTACTACGGATAAGAAACTCTAAGAGTCACCATCACCAAGGTACTTTGTATACCTAGAAGGAGAAAAATAAGCATTATATCATAGTTGAAATGCAAATATTTTTGAGGTAAACAGAAAAATGAAATAATAAGTACATACCTTACATTGTGGAATTATAATGAACGTGAAAATGCTCCTGCAATCTTCGTCCCTCCACTGCTACGTTGCAGTCTTGGTTATGTTCATTTTTTAGCCTCCTAGAGCACTTACAAAATTTTGACATTATGGCTGTATCCAGTTGAAAGAAAATCAGCAGACACAACCCCGTTGAGTGAGGTGTGGTCCCGTATTCGCCATGTTCCCTCCAAAGAAATGACTATATCTTGAGTATCATCTTGTTCACTGACTTCCTGTACTGCTTTACTCATAGATTCTATCACCACTTTCTCTGAAGCTCCATTCAAGACCTAAAAATAGTTGTCATAAAAGTCAATATATTTTTAGAATACCTATATCAAGTTGTTTGACACTTTACTTACTTTTGGTGCAAAACATGTCTTGAGCGTGGGGGAGGCAAATTCAGTATTGTGCACAGCATCTTTTCTTCAATATATCCCTTTCCAATTGATCTCAATAGTATAGGCCAATCTGAGGTTTAAAGCGTCTAATTGAATTTCTTTCTGTATAAAAGCCATAAAATAAATTGACTTGTAATTTTACAAAAATCGTTCATAGCAGATAGTACAATTATTTACGTGCCAAACTAAACCCTACTATAATATAACGTACGTAAAATATATAAGTAATTACGTTTAGTATTATAAGTTGTTTTGACTGGGTTTCTTACAGTCACTTGCTCTGTGCAATTCAATCAGTTTACGGATATCGTGGAAGTCCAACCATTTCTCGAAACCACACTCAATGAAACTTCACCACTGCAATGCTTGCATGTAACTATGCTTTTCATTGCAATGTTCAAAGCTTCAACGTCAACCATATCAAAACATTTCGCACTTTTAAATTCCTGAAACTTCTCTTCAATGTTTTCAGTACTTATTTTAGATGATGAAGCTGAACGAAACGTTTGAGTTTGTGATGTAGACGGAGTATGAACTTTTACAGATTTGCACTTGTTCAACCTGTAATCTTTTGTCGGCAATTAATTTTCTTTTCTTTTTGAAAACACCACCATCCTAGGCATATTAAAATAAAATATACAAATAAAACCACTCCAAAATCCACTAGAAACAAATAAAACTTCACAAAAACTCTTGCTGTTATTGATTCTGTCCGTTATTCTTGTCCGTGTTATCGTTCTTAGAATTTTCATCTCGTTTGTCCGTAGTAGCAGTTTCGTCTTGTTTGTGTCTGCTCGTGTTTCTATGCTGTAGGCCATTAAAGGTCTGACGCAACTATTGTATATTCTTGTTTTTGCCGGCATGCTTAAATCTTTATTTTTTCAAACAAACATCTCATAGCGCACCTGATACTGCTGCTGCTTTATTTCTTTGTTGTTTTACCTCCTTGCCTACACCTCCGTGACCAGTTACTATTATTCCGAGGTATGAGAATTCCATTACTTGCTCTATTGTTTTCCTATTAATTTCCAGTTTGCATCTGACTAGTTCTTTTGAGATTACGAGGCATTTTGTTTTATCCGTGTTGACCACCATATTAAATCTTTCTGCTGTCTGTTTTTACCTATATAAAAGTCTTTGCAGTCCATTTTCTGATTGCGCTATCAAGACTATATTGTCTGCATATCCCAGTATCTGTATTCGTTTGTCTCCTAATATGTAGCCTTCGTTAACTAGTTTTACCTCTTCTATGATTTTATCCATTAGTATGCAGAATAATAAAGGGCTTAAGCTATCCCCTTGCCTGATTCCTACGTTTACGTCCACTTGGTTCGTTAGTTCATTGTTTTTTCTTATTTTATTGTTATTTCATGTATTTAATTTATGAATGAAGTGTGTTATCGGGTGTGGAACTTTGTTATGGATTAATGCTAATATATCTTTCAGCTTTACTCGATCAAAAGCCTTTGTCATGTCGATAAAGCATATAAATTCTGGTTTTTGATATTCTATAGCTTTTTCTCTCAGTTGCTGTATCGCAAAGATAGCGTCTGTGGTTGATCAATTTTGCTGAAATCCTTGTTGTTCGTCACTTGTTTGCACGTTTTTCAATTTCTGTTTTCAGTATATACGTGAATATTTTCATGGTACTAGCTAATAGTGTTATGCCTCTGTAATTTGCTGGATCCTATTTACTTCCCCTTTTGAATATGGGTATTATTCTCTTTCTCCAGTCTTTCAGTACTTGTAACTCTTGTAATATTTGGTTAAATAGTTTCTGATTTCTTCTACTAATTTTTCTCCAGCATACTTGATCAGTTCATTAGGTGCCATATCTTCTCCTGGCGCTTTTCTTTTTTTGAGTTTCTTTATTATTTCGATGCATGTTCTTTTTTAAGTTTCATTTATTGTTTGAGCTAACCTGACGCATGAACCCTCCTCTTTTCTAATCCGGACTTGTGACCGGCAACGGCAGAGTTTACTTTTTTAACCAAGTGAGAGAAATACTCCATAGCGCGAGTTATCCAGGGTGAATGAAATATAAATTTGCTTTCAAATGACGACTAATTAGGATATATTAGCATATGTTATGAATTGATAAATGTGTTGAGCTTGACCTGAGTCAAACACCAATAGAGGTCACCCGTCCGAGGTCGAAATAGGTTTTTAATTGGTATCATTGGTCCAACACAGATTTGAAAGTTAAATTGTATATTCTATAATTGAGTCCACAGGTAATTGGCATTTGGCCTCAATTTGTGAGGAATAAGTCACGTGTTGAGGTCGAGATCTTTTTGAAATCTCCATAAAAAAATTATTTCAAACGGTACTTATATTGCCACTGGTTGTGCATTGAAATGTTGCTAACCTTCGATCCAGGTGCACGTCTTTAGGTGGTAGGCTATCATTTGTCTAAAATAGATTTGAAAAAACTTATCGTTTATTTATAATTGCGGCCTCAGGCATGGACCTGTGACTTTAATTTGTGAGGAATAAGTCACGTGTTGAGGTCAATAAGATACATCTTTGAAATCTCTATAAAAAATGGTACCTGTATTGCCAGTGGTTATACGTTGTAAATTTTGCTGACCTTCTTCCATCCAATAACGATAATCCGATCTACTCGTAGCAAATTATGATTACCTCTACAAAAATCAACATCAACATCTAAAATTAATTGTTAATGTAGATAAATATCTACATTTAATGCTATCGAAATTGAACCATATTGTACAGGATATTGTAGATGTGTTAATAGGTTTTCTCAGTAACTACTATAGGTCCAGCAAAAGTAGTTTAGGCTTATCACTATATTATTTTTTATACAACTTTACTGTTTACTGGTGCAATTACATATTTTTTGTTTAGCTAACTAGATTTTTCAGGTTATAAATATTCTTAAATATTTTTTTTCCAATCCCATAATTTCAAGGCAAAATCCTACACTATCAGAAACGGCTCAGAAATGTATGGAAAAGAAAAACATCATGAAAAAGTGTCAAGAATGTTTAAACTGGTTTTTGCGAGATTTTTTAAGAAAGATTACAATTTTTCAAAATATTTTACTAAATAGAGTATATGTAATTATAGTAACTTAACTTCGATTACTGTAATTTTATACTTTACTTTCTTTTCAGCTCTGTATATGCCATTTTGACCAATTGTTTAAAATCAGCAATAGGTCTAACGTGTTCTTAAAGAATTAAGCTACAATTTAAAAAAAATTATCAAAATCGAGTTAAGAGTTCAAGAGAAAATTGAAATCAAACTTAGTGTAAATTTTGCCAGTTCTCCTAATTTTTCTGGTGTGTTTGTATTATCTTGAATTTATTTATTACATGGTTTACCTTGGTTATACTAAAGTCGTTAATTTATGAAAAATTTAACCAAATTAGATTCGATTAAGACTATTATAACATTAATTGTCAGTTTTTACAAATGTGTGGGCACATGTCACCTTGCTACGGAGTGATTCAACATAACTGGGCAATGATATAGTTAACAATGTTATTAACTACGTTATTTAAGAACGAGAGAAGAAATCAAATTTTCACAGTTTTGTAATTATTTCTTTCATGTCGAATATATTATCAGAAAAATTAAAGAACAGGGGAACAACCTGTATATTATACAGCAAATGAACTCTTACTGACTTCGCTACAAAACTACACCACAGTCGAGCACATTCAAGTAACCAAAACATTTGAATATGTTTGACTTTGTAAACAAGCTAGAAAAGTTAATAAGTTTTCATTTGCGACATCATATAAAAAAATGTATTTTAATTTTTCTCATTACAGATAGGAAGTTAGCGGAAAAAATTACTAACTTTTTTAATTGCTTCTCTATATTTAAAAATAACAAAGCAATTAATGGCGTCGATTTGATCAATACTAGGTCGTTATATGTCAGTTGACAACATGACTTTTTCTGGTTGGGAATATCAAATCATTGTGTCGAGAATAAATTACATCACACAGGAGGCTGTGGGCTGTGATTAACATTCATAGATACTTTATTGTCTGCTGTGCTCAGAATTTCAAATTAGCATTACTTTAATACTAATTTGATAAAGATTAGATTATTTAAACGATCGTGTAAAAAATATCAATTTGTTTATTTCCTTTATTGTATAGTGTAAAAAAATTCTATTTTTTTTAGGTAACACTACGAAGGATACGAAAAAAGACACTACCCAAAAGTTTCAAGAGCCAACTACAAATGGTAAATATTATATTTTTCATAAGATATAGAAACCAACTTCGCTTGTCTTGGTGCACTTTTATCCAGTGTTTAAGTTGTTGTTTTGACTCTTGCACTTATTAATTTTAATCTATTCATTGCTACAAAACTGTGAATATATTCAGCAGCATGGCTTTTAAATATATTTAATTATGGTTGAGAATTATGAATATGTTCATATATAAACTGTTCTTGAGCCAGTAAAGTAGTAACATTGTTGATTTTTGTAAATTTCGTTGGTCTTGGCGGGTTTTGGGTTCCTAGAATAAAGAGTAAAGATCCTTATTTTTTAAACAGTGCTTTTAATTATTTCTTTGCTTCAATTTTTTTCCAACAGAAACGCTACAGCTCTACTCAGCAAACAAGATAGTTGGAGAGGGATACCGGCGCTATAGTAGCTTTTAAGGTACAATCCGAAAAAAAATATTTGGGTGCTTAATTTTAATGTGTATTGTTGGATACACATAAATGTATTGTATGCTATATAACCAGTGTAACTAATATTTTCTTGACAAAATCACAAAGGGGCAAATCTTACACAGTGAACCAAGAATTTGATAGAAACAACTTTATTAAACCTAAAAACCTAAACATCAATATAAAATATTTAGTAACAATATTAAGCTTTACAGAAACAGTTTTAAATGTTTAAAACAATTCATTTTGATTAAAATGTAATTACATTTTTATAGTTTATCGAATGAACTGATGAGTTATTGGTTTGACAAAGTTTACCAGCACAATGTAATTATTAAGTTAAAATCAAAATAAACTGAATACATATTTAAACAATCGAAATGAAATCATATAAAAATCAAAACGTTTAAAATATCAAGGCAAAATTATTTTATAAGTTATTTTCTTAATGTTCAACTTCTGAACTTATGTCATCTTCCGACAAACCAGTATTCACTACAAATTCCAAACTTTCCACTACTTCGTCAAGTAATCCATCTTTCTCCCACATTTCTTGAGCCAATCAATCCACATGCTTGCAATGTTTTTGCAATAATAATGTTTCGAGTCTCAGAATTTATAGTTCCAGCCATAATATATAAAAATTACATTAAAATTACATTTTTATTAAAATGCGTGGCACGATATGATTATAAGTAAAAAATTACATACCTTTATTTCACAAATAAAACAACCAAAGAAGTCTTCAAAAAAACTGATTTTAACAAACAAGAGTAGTAACACAATAAAAGGATTAAGTAATAAAACACACGCGGAAAATGTCAGCTGTAAACTGTAATAATTTACTTTTAACTCTGAATGTACCACCTTAGAATTCTCAAATATGATTGGACAAATAATTTTCCGCGTCAAAAATTCAAATATATTATTTTAGTTGACATATTTCCGACTATCTTGTTTTCCTGAGTGGAGCTGTAGAAACGGTACTTGCAGCAATGCGTGTAACAGGTGCCAGTTTCACCTTGATAATGTTCTGAAGGAATCCTCTTATACAATATCCTAATTTCTGAATTTTAAATTATGAGATATTTCAGAAATAGTATATTATAGTGTAGTGGCGTACCGAGCATGTCACTACAAAACGGACTATATGTGTATGAGGAACTGGTTACACGATTTTGATTGAAATTGGCAGCTAGGTTTTCAACTCTATGTAATACTTTACAGTTATGCTGGAGGTTAATACTAATTCTGTTATTTTATATTGGACATCCTGTCTTTTTTCCCATTTTTAAATCAATCTAATTTCAGTATTTTTAGATGATGAAGAAAAAATTTAAAAATTAACTTATTGATTTAACTTAGTAGTTTCAACTACTTCGAATAACTAAATATTGTAATTTCCATTTCTAATTTCAGTACGTAGCAGATTCTGGAACCAACTTTAGGGCGAACTGAACCGTTTTTGAGATATTAAATTTTTTTGAATGATGATTTGTTGTTCTAAACTTATCTGGACATTGTCTAACGCAAAGCATCACACCTTCTAGTAACTATTACTTTATTACACTTGCCATGTATGTATTACGATTAAAAGTGAGATAATTTACAAGAATCTTTGTATGTCAATGTCTGAATACTTTTGGACCACAGCATACAGATGAAGTGCACATTCAAAGTTGATAGGCAAAAATTTTAAGTGCTACTGCCCTTCTTAATGTAGAAAATGTTCTACTTGATATAAAAACTTATCTTACAGGCAATTATTATATACTTTGAAATTTTGTATATTGACTCGAGGATCTTTGCCCTCTGTGGATCGTGGTCTAGAAGTAAACCGCTGTTGCTTACTTCTAATATACAATTGACATTTTCTTAAAATAATGCAGTATTACTAATAATAAATCTCAAACTTACTGTTAAGAACCAATTTTATTAACTAATGTCAAGATATATGCTACCAATAAAGCAATAGAACAAAGATTGAACATAGTTTAGCTTTAGTAGATTAACTATGTACAAAAATTCTAATTGTTGACATCTTAAAAACCTTTGAGAATTCAAATAGGGAGTAAACATAAATTCTTACGCACTGTATGTTGTTTGCGAAATCGTAGTAATCTTTATAAGCTTAACAGTTTTGACAGTGGTAAAATAAGCCTTGTAAGTTGGCTTACAATTGTCATTATTCTCAAAAAATTAAATACCTCAAAAACTGAAGTGCCCTAGGGTTGGTTACATAAACTGTGAGTCAAATAATCGTACATTTAAGAATTGAACAGCATACAGTGTACCCCATTTTAAATACCACAGTAACATTTCCAGTTTTACTGTAAGTACTATGGAGTTAAAAATATTTTAGTTAAATTTGACGTAGTCGAAAATTCCTAGATATCAATTTCGTTAAAAATTGTGTTAATGGTTTGTCAATACACAACTTGCCTTGACAGTGAGGACCAAAAGTCTGTAACCCATCCCTTTGTTTATATATAACAAGGCCCATGCCTTTAACTTTTGAACGCACGTTTACTGTGCAATTTGGTGTGTTATTATAAAAGTAAACAAACTATTTTTGACGTAAAATGATAGCCGAATTTTTTTCTTATGAAAAGGGGGGGTCAAGTGACACCTCATCTTAAAGGTACTTTCATTCTAAATCAACCGCCGAATTTGAAAACATTTGAATAACTCCAAATTTAGTTTTCAACCCCCTATTACGGTGATACATTCAAGAACTGATTCTGGACGTACTACAAAATGTAACAGTTAATTGTTGCTATGGGTTTTAGACCCTGACATTCAGTTGTCAAATTATAAAGTGTATGAAAATGGCAATGTCTCGTCCTTTAAACAAAAGAACTGAAGCAGTTACCAACTTTGTTAAAGCTATAATCGCAATTAACTAATGTAAAAATGTCAAGAATGAATAAATACAATTTTAATAATACAAATAAAAAAATATTGGGACACATAAACAACGTTACATTCTTATTTTAAAATATGTTCGGACTGTTTGCCTAGCATTTCTTGGCAAATAGAAATTCGGTTGGAGAATGCTTCCGTAACGTTCTTGAGAATTTCTGGGGTTACTTGTGCACAAACGTCAATGATATGTTGACGAAGATTCCAGATGTGTTGTATAAACTCGAGATTTAAGGTAACCTCATAGAAAGTAATCTAGGGGTGAGAGATCCGACGACCGCGCTAGCCACTCCGTATGACCTAGGCGACCAATGCACCTATCCGTATAAATAGCGTCTAAGGAACTTCTCAAATCACTAAACTAATGCGGTGGCACACCGTCATGTTGGAAAATGACGTCCATGCTGAATTCTTGGGGATATTTGGCTATAATGTTATTAATCAGAGGAGTAATTCTCTCTTCCAATAATTCGAGGTACATGGGGCCATTTAAATTACAATTTATGGGCCCTACAATGTGATTACCCAAAATGCCCACCCAAACATTTAATTTTTGTGGAAACTGTATATACTTCATAAAATACATGTGGATTTTCATCACTCCAGTATCTGCAATTTTGAGCGTTAACACGTCTGTTCAGATAAAATGTGCTCTTGCCGCTAAAACAAACATGTTTTTAATAGTTAGGATTTCTTACGATCCTCTCTGACATAATCTCGTAAAACTCGAGTCACCTATTCATGAAGAAGTTTCATCCGATATGGATGAAATTTATACTTTTTTAAAATTCGCTTGACTGAAGAACGGGAAACATTACATGTACTGGCTACCGCCTTCGTACTTTGTTCATGATTGACTACCATTTCAGCAATTATTGGTATTTTCACATTTTCTGCAACGCTGGGTCTCCCGGATTTTGGTGCATCTTTTACCGTCCCTATTCATCGAAATTTTGACAGTAGATTATAAAAAAATCTGCTACATTTTGGCCGTCGTGAAAATCGTTCATTAAAGATGCGGGCCCCAGCATGGCCCGCATTTAGCTTCACCAAAGGTGACAACTGATTCAGTTTTTTCGTTTAAAGGACGAGACATTATCATTTTCGTACACTTTATAATTTGACAACTAAATGTCAGAGTCTAAAAACCATAACAAAAGTTAAATGTCACATTTTGTGGTACGCTCATAATCACTTTTAGAAGATATCACCGTAACAGGGGGTTGAAAACGAAATTAGGCGTCACACGAATACGAGTTGTTCAAATGTTCTCAAATTCAGCGGTTGATTTAAGAATGAAAGTACCTTTAAAATGAGGTGTCACTCGACCACCCTTCCCATAAGAAAACAATTTCAAAATGTCGCCCAGCTGTCATTTTGAAACTTTCGGCTGTCATTTTTACGTCAAAAAATAGTTTTTTTTTAAATTTTTATAGTAACACACCAAATTACACGATAAAATCTGTTGCCGTTTAAAAGTTGAAGGGGAGAGGGTGACGGTAACTGAGATTTTTGTTATTTTACAACCGATATAAACTCCATTCATGATGTTTTTTTCCTCAATGTAGGACATGAAATTTGTTTTTAGTTTGTAATACTGAATAGGTAGTATTTAAATCGGAGGTAACGAATAATATGGAGGTAGTGAATTGTAGTCAAAGTGAACCCAAAATTGGCGAATGTGCAATTTTAATAAGCAAGAACATTTCTGCATTGCACTTATGAAGTTTTAACTATTTTTTTGGTAGTGGCTTTATTATCGGTACGTTTTATTACAATTTTCAAATTTTAATTAATTTTTATATCATTATCCATTGACATTTAGATAAGTGTTAGGTTATTAATTAAAAGTATTTCTAAAAGATAAAAAGGTATAAAATATTAAATTATTAGAAATAGTGTAGATTATTTAAAAACAAAATCTGATGTGACCAGGTAATGGCTTTCTTATGCTTGTGTCCATGTTGCTTTAGAAACGAGTATATATGGTAAGGAGGAAAAATATTTTTAATTTAATCATACTCCCCCGCTTATATGAAATGTACAAAGTATAACCTTATTTTATTCTTATACCCACCTTTTAGCATTCGGGGGTAATGGGTTCGATTCCCGTTACCGTCTACCCTGTATGAGGTTTTTTCAAGGGGTTTCCCTCATACACATGTAGTGGCATGGTCACTGCGTATACGCACACCCTAACTCCGTTCCTTCTGATCCCATCCAGACCACACCCATCCTTAATCCCACCATACATATATACGTAACGTGTATGTATGTAGGGAATCCATGATTGTAGCTGAAGGAGGTTCGAAAACTCATGCAGCCCGCCTCCTCCCTGGAGAGGAAATGAAATACGTGGCATTTTCCTTATCCTCCTCCACGTTGGTAAATTGAAATATTTAGTGTAATTTCACTCAGTTTGTATTTTTTTTTCTTTCTGTATTTGTGGGTCGAGATCTAATCACAAACAGATATCTTAGGCATCTTTATGACCAACCCGTCACCAGAATTTTGCCCTGCTAAAGAAATTACCCCTTTGGTAAGGGATCTGTAACGTGTCAAACATCGTATTGCCCAGTACCTACATCTATCCGAGAAGAAGGAGTGATTTGATTTTTCTCCGTTTTAGAAAAACGGCTACCTCGGACAGGTTTGAACCCGCGTTGATCAGGTGAAAGGCAAGCACTCTTAACTATTCCACCACCGAAGCAGTTACCAATATTGTATTTTTATAAACGTAAAGTCATGCATTTAAGGTTTTCGTTTATATAAAATATTGTACCGGGTGAGTCATTAAGGAAGGATGCCGGCTATATCCCAGAAACCGCTTATGTGGCCAAGAGAAAATGCTGAAAATAATTTTAAAGTTTGTAAATAGACCACTAGGTGGCGTAACTGCTGTAGTAAATTAAAAAATGTATAATAAGTAACAGAAACTTAAGGAAAAGGTATATTGGAAATATCGTAGTTGTATTTTTGGGACAATTTTGCCCATTTCTTGTATAAAAAGGTTTTCTCTAACTTCACAGGTTTTCCGTAGGGGGAGCTGCGAAAGTTGTCAGGCAAACACGTAATTATCTTCGGAACCAGTCATCGAATCTTAAAAAGTAATACTTCGTTGGAAAGGTCTTTTCTTGCGCTATTCGTTGATGTATTAAAAAGCTAAGTTTGATTAACGAACAAAAAGCTAGAGGACGCTTTCCAAATATTGCTGAAATTTTAGCGATTTTCTTCAAAATATTAAATAGAATGGTATGTTGTTTATATTTAAGTCAGAAAAAGCATAAAATTTCAAGAAAATTTCAAGTCGATATCTTTGTTGGTTTCAATTTTATACCTACTTTAAGTTCAGATCCATGGTAATGATTTTGTAGTTCCACGATCATCCAATAACACCTTAATTTCTTGCGGAACGATTTGCCGTTACTTTTAGAAGATGTGCCGTTGCTTACTAGGCAGCGGATGTTTTTCCAACATGACGGCTGTCCGGCACATTTTTCAGTACGCGTGCGTCAATTTTTGAGTAACACTTTTCCTGATACATGGATAGGAAGAGGGACCTTTTTTCCATGACCAGCTAGGTACCTACATTTCCTTATTCATTCTTAACTTTAACAGCTTAATAACCATTACCATTGTCACCTTCTAGGTCCCCCGATCTAACTTGTTTAGATTTTTATTTTTGGGGATGAATAAAGGGCCTTGTTTTTACAACCAGGCCAAGTACGCCTGAAAATATGGTCATTAGGATAAGAAATTCCATTCGCACCCTCTCCACAGCGGAGATAGATAATGATGGCAGACAATTTGAGCATTTAGGTCGCCACTGAGTAATGGCGTACTACTCATCTCTAGTTAATTTTCGATGGTCCACCCGGTGTAATCCGTGTAATTATAACCAACGGTAATAAACTAACCCCAGAAACTCGATGATAATAACTGTCAGTATTATCGAATTTCTGGGGTTAACTCTCTGGGCATGGTTAATCCGTGTTTATAAAAGCTGGTCTAAGTAATAAACTATTATAACTTTGCGTTTTATTGTTTTTGGATCTAAATTTAAAGTAGGTATAAAATTGAAACCAACAGAGATATCGACTTGAAATTTTCAGGGTGTAGGCGAAATTTTATACTCTTTCTGACTAAAGTATAAAAAACATACCATTCTATTTAATATTTTAAAGAAAATCGCTAAAATTTCAGCAACATTTGGGAAGCGTCCTCTAGCTTTTTGTTCGTTAATCAAACTTAGCTTTTTAATACATCAACGAATAGCGCAAGAAAAGACCTTTCCAACGAAGTATTACTTTTTAAGATTCGATGACTGGTTCCAAAGATAATTACGTGTTTGCCTGACAACTTTCGCAGCTCCCCCTACGGAAAACCTGTGAAGTTAGAGAAAACCTTCTTATACAAAAAAATGGGTAAAATTGTCCCAAAAATACATCTGCGATATTTCAAATATACCTTTTCCTTAAGTTTCTGTTACTTATTAAACATTTTTTAATTTACTACAGTAGTTACGCCACCTAGCGGTCTATTTACAAACTTTAAAATTATTTCCAGCATTTTCTCTTGGCCACATTTACTGAAGAATTTTTTTCTTGGAAGTCGTAACATAAGCGGTTTCTGGGATATAGCCGGTATCCTTCCTTAATGACTCACCCGGTACATTTTTCACAAAATTTTATAAGAAAAACAAACAAATGAACAAGATACAGAAGCTTAGACTTTCTTAAAGTAAGTTTCATTACTACTTTAATTTTAAAACTTATGAAACAAAATTTATGTCAAAACATTACTGCAATTCAGCTATATTTAGTGCATTTTATAGAACCTTGAATAAATTAAAAGATAAATAGACCATATGACTGTTTCAGTCCATATTCGATGCGTAATTTTGTAATTCAAATAATACAGTGAATTTCTTTATTTTTCAAGGCCTCCTACGAAAACAGTTTGTAAATAAAACTGGTCTAAAATTGAATTATTAATTAAAAGATGCATTTGCATTTTGTTGTAGTCTTGGTGGTTCAAATATTCACAAAAGTACTTTTGTTTTTGAAGGACTTATTTATTTCCGTACGAAAAGCTTTCATAAAGAAAACATCGAAAATTTAATTCTCTTTAAAAATCACTACATAATTTTCTCTAAATTTAACAATTTTCGAATTATTCTCGAAATTTGATCTAACACCTTATATAAAGTACCTCTATTTGTAAACCGATTTTAACTAAAACTTTATAAATCCGAGATATTTCCGTAATAATTCTAAATATAAGCGCACGCACACACACGAACGCACACTTGTACATACGCACGTACACTTGGACACACAGACACTCACCTAACCGCGCGGGCGGGCACACAAACATACGGACTCAAAGACACTTGCATATTTGGACACACGGATACCCACCGCGTGCGCGGGCATAGGAACACTTGTACACTAAGACACGTGGACACTTAGATACTTGGACACACACACACACACATACAGTGTGCGTACGGGCAGACGAACACTTAGACACTTGGGCACTTGGTTACACGAACACGCACACATACAACGCGCGTGCGAACGCACGACACACTGACACGGACACACTCGCACACAGCATATTAACACTGACACACGGGGACACGACCCACTGACACGGACACAAACTCACAGACAAACGGACTCAAGGGCACACAAACACATGGGCTTACGGATCATGGACACTCGGGCGCGCGGATGCACGGACGCTTATGGACACTTAGACACACATCTACACCGCGCGCTCGGACACTTACACACACCTCACGCGTAGACACACGAACACTTGGACACACGGGCACACACATACCACATGCGCGAACATACAGGCACACGGACGCACTGACGAACGGACACAACAACTCACGGACACTTATACACTTGGACATACGGACACACACACCGCACGCGCGAATACATGGGCACACGGACTCACGGACACACGGATACACACATACACTGTGTGCGCGGACACTCGAGCTAACCGACACTTGGACATTTGGAAATACGGATACAGACAATTTTATAATATAGTGAGCCAAATACGTTGATATAGTATAATAGAGGGATGCCTATTTAAAATTAGGGTTTTCCCATACACCCTTATCTTCAAGTTCTAACTAATCACTAATTATCTACAATTACTACAAATTTATATTTCAAATTGTTATTGAGTTATTATATAAATATATGGTGTTTATTAAATAGTGTTAAAGCTTCAGCTAGCGTTATAGCCCATGCGAATTTGAGAAGCCTGATAAAAGAATTAATGCTAGACGATGCGCCGTTTCTTCTAACCGGCCATCCAAAAATGACATTAAATTGCAACGTTGGAAGCTACGTGTAAACAAATTCACCACATGATACGTGACACAAGGCGTCAGAAGCATATTGGTGATCAAAGCAATACAAAAAGTACTGAACACATTTTTTATTATTGAACATATTGTTCAGCAGCAGCAGCCACAGAGTTCCCTTCACAGAGCCCGTACACCATGTACATATCTGCGTACTCGTTAAATGAGTACATGATCACCAGTGAAATATGAAATCGAACGACGCAATGGGTGCAAAAAATGCCTGTCACACTGATGTATACAAAATCACCACAAAATTGGCCTAGTTGCCAAGCGTATTTTTCTCGAATTCTGCATCTTTTAAAATCTTAATCTGAGGTTTTAGAAGGTGCAGGATGCAACCAAAAAATTGCAAAAAAAATTCAACATCAATATTTTGTTTGAAAATGAATTTTTCATCGGATACTGTCCCAGATAAAAACTAATGAAGTCGGTCAAATTTCGAACTTTGGATGGATGGTGAGAAGAAATGGTGCACCGCCTATCAATAATTTTGTTATAGGGTTTCTCAGCTTTGCCTGAACTATAACGCTACCTGAAACTTTAACACTAATTAATATGCACCGTGTATATAAAATTTAGGTAATCAAAATTAACGTTGAATGCATTTTTATCATCTCATATATGTGCTATTTGAAACGTTGAAGCACCTTGGAATGGGTTTAGGTCTCATATTCATTGCTTTATGCATCAATTGAATTCCTCTATAAATAAACCAAATCATAAATTTAGATACAAACCAACAATAGTTTTAAGTGCAAGAGTTAATATTCAAACGTTCAAACATTACTTGACGAATGACTGTTTATATAAGATGCAAATTTTTTGAGCTAGCATTTAAATTTGGGTGTCTTTTGACGTTTGACAAAGAAATTATTAGGATAAAATTATCCAAAACGAGTCAAAATGTGATTGAGTACTTTTATTTCCGTATGATTCTTTAAGAAGTGTTCTTGCTTTGCTATGTTGCTTATCCTACCATTTTAGCTTCACCCACACAAGTAATAGTGTTGGTTTCCTCTATATGCTTTAGTACTCTGTGGTCCTAATAAAGAAAAGTTAGCTTAATGTAAACACTCAAGTTCACCGTAAATGCTCAATTGCTATTTTAAAAATGAATGCGTTCAAGAGAAGTCTGGTGAGCAGTGCAGTGCTTTTCTTAAATCAGTATGAAATTTTCTAAGACACCTTGAGGCAAATCATCATGAACAGAATATATCGTATTGCATGGAATTTAATTCTGTTTAAAATTTGTTTGTTATACATAATTAAATATTAATCTTATTTAGGAGAAGAGATTCAAAAGAAGAAAGGATTTTTCAAAAGCTTATGGAAAAGGTCGCGGCACTACTCTTTGGAGCAACAATAAGTGTTTCCATAGTTCCACTACATTGATGCAACTCATTTGTGTTACTCTTTTGTAAATAGGAAGTAAAGAATCTCTGCCTATTAAGGACTAAAAAGTCGGGAAAAATCACAATTGCTCACCATCTAATTTATTATAAATTTGTTCTATAGCTACATTTAACGTAATTACCGTTTTAATATGTTTATTTTTGAGCATAAAGCATGTAACCAGGAATTTTGTATGAATTCAGATTAAGATTATTGTGAAATAGTACATGATGATTAATCTTCTGTTTTCCCGTTTGTATACTATTATTGGGCACTAGTAATAAACTACAAGGATTTGAAATGTTAACTGCCTACATATGTGATTCAATTTTAGATGAATTTGTATTGATAAGAAAATCATTATCACTTGTAAGTATTAATCTGTAAATTATTGTGTACCTATCGTAACACGCTCAAAACAATTGTTCGATTGTCACCTTCTTTGTATATAATTATTAAAGAGAACTATTACATTTGACACCATGTCATTATTTTTGTTTTAATAGTTCTTTTTATTAATGTTTGTGAATTAGTATGTAAAATATCTAACATAGGTGCCCATACAAATACAAATTAGTAACAAAAAAGTCTGAATATACTATCCATCAATTTTAATTGAAAACAATTTACTTTATGCTTTAATTTACAAATTGGGTATGGATTCAAGATTTTTGTTCCGTGTATGAAAACATTTTTTACTGTTCGTGAATACATATGGTAAGATTTTTACTAAATAGGTTAAGATAAAAGTGTAAAATCTTTCATTAGAAAACTTTCAAACTATTTAAAAAAATTGTGGTATACCTAGCTAGATGATGAAGTTTGAACTATACCCAGAATTTTATCTCGTAAATTGCAACAATAGTGAAATATGCTTAAATTGTGAAAAATAAGTACAGTGGCGAGCAAAAAAAAAACTGGAACAATTAATCCAGGCATACTTCTATAGTTCAGAATCTGGCTTAGTAAGAAATTGACTTGGGTTCAACTAACATTGACATTAACACGTCTGTCATGAGTGTCATGTCCTCACATTGGTTTGTCTGGCCTTGAATAAATAATGTTAAAATGTTAATCATAGATAATCGATCTGTTTTATGTGGCACAAATTATGTCAATTTGTGTCCCAGTTTTTTTCTGCTCGCAACTGTGTTGAAAAAATAAATATTTCAATTTTGTTTTCAAATAAATCGATATAGAAGAAGGATAGTAATTTAATATTGTTTTCTTGTTGAAGATAAAATGTGGGATATTGAATAATAATAAGTTTACCTAACTTTATCTTCTAGTTAAAAAAGTAACAATTATGTCAAAAGTAACTATATTATTTAGGATTACCAACATGGTTGAATTGGCAAACCGAAGAAAATACTTACAAAATTGAAACAAACCCGGAGAGAAAATGCCATAAAATTTACTGTAACATCGTGTATAAATATAAACTTTTTGTAAAATATAACAAAAAACAATTTTTAAACATAAAAACGAGTTTTTTATGAAATATAGTATAAAACAAAAATAAAACAAGCATTGGTATAGTACAAAACGAAGAATGACAAAACCCTAAATTACACTACTATTTGTATTCATTTTCTAAAGTTATATTTCTTGTCACTTTGTGCACTTTTCACTACTTGTTTTTGTTCTGGCAATTTTATATATTGATAGAATTTGTCACATTCAATATCAAAGTTTATACGTGTAGCGATTTCTGCATTTACTAAATTCAAACGCATTCTATTTCTATCAGGTCTCCAAGCCGATTCCATTCTTGAAAATATCCGTTCCACGAAAGCGTTGCTTTACCAACAATCTTTTTTATTTGTATTACATCAATTGTTTTAAATATAGTAACCCATGTTTTTTCCATATTAATGCAAACAAGATCATTTCGAAGTTGAGAAATATATTGCCCAATTGCACCAATTTCATCGTACAATCTATCCTCATTAATGTTTTTGTTTAAAATTGAGGCAGTTTTCAAAATGCTTTCAAAATCTAACATATTCATTCTTTTTTTATGTTAAGAGCAGACAGATATTTAAAAGTAATATTTTTTAATATATTCCAAAGTGCGTTCATAAACTTCTCTAGCCTCAAATATAAATTTGTTTTGATCTTTTTGTTTGAAGTGACTTAAATACAATTGAACGTGATTTCCAAAAAAAATTTTCTTGTAATCGAGTTTCAACTTATTTGTAACCATCACCATAATATCATGAAGTTCTGTTGCAGTTACGTCTTGCTTCTCTATTAATAAAATTGATTCAGTCATGAAAGTAAGGTAATGAGCAATAAAATAGAGGTAAGGTTCGGGTAAAGATGGTGATGTTAAATTGTCTTCCAATTCATTCTCTTGAAACTTGATGAATTTCCAAATGTCTTGTCCCTGATTTAGAAAATTGATTGCAGGCCATGATGACAATACTGTTGCAACAGCTTTAGACAGAGACAACCATCTAGTGCGAACATTCTTAATCATTGGAGAATATTCCAAATTAAAAAATCAAAACAAGATTCTAATTCCCTTGTAGAAACTGTACTCGATGCAAATTCAGAATCAATTTTATTAATCAACGTTTTGATATCACAACTGAGAGCATGCATGTTTTACGGCATTATGGAGTACATGGCAACTACAATTTGCTGTTACTATAAATCGATTTTTTGAGCAAAACTTCTGGTAAACCGAGTTGTATTTGCCATAGTTTACAGCTGCATTATCTGCTGAGTACGCTGTCACGTTTTCTGTTAATAAATTGTTATCGTTTAAGCAATTTAAAATTTTTTTAAATATTGCCTCAGATATTTCATCATAATTAGAGTAAAAATCCAGAATTTTGTTCTTTATTCCCTCTTCAGGAACAAAATACGTAACTACAAGGGGAAATAACTTAAGATTTCCTCTGTTGGAGGCATCCGAGGATATTGAAAAATATATGGTTTCTTGATTGTTTTTCAACTCTTTTAAAACCAACTCAAATGACATATGACCCAAAATATTCTCCACTAAACTAGATGCTTTTGTGTGTCCACATTTGATTTTTTTTTGTTAATGCAGAATTGTAATAAATTAAGTTATTTAATTCCACAGTGCAATCTACACTGATGCATTACGCCATGATACACCAATACTAATCCTGCTATAGTGACGCACATCTTCTGCTGTTTCCTTACTTACAAAATATGTGGTTTTAGTTGTGAACTACTTTGAGCTGTAATTATTTGTGCATGGCGAACAGAATTTTGGTGCGCTTTCACTCCCTTTTCTCCATCACGTTTAATAACGAATGTAGTTCCACATAATTTGCACCTCCCAGTTAGTTCATTTTCCTTTTACAACCATTTTTATATTCATTGCATGCTAACCATTCGTCATTGAAGGAAACAAAATGCTTCTTTGGAGTTTCTGACATTCTTAAAACTCTATTTAATAAAAAATAAATGAAGTAAATTAGAATTAATCATTTATTAAAAAATATAATTCTTACCTCTTCGTTTCAACTTATAAAATTTAATTACAGAAAAGGATAAAGGCACAAGCTACATACTGCAGTATCAAAACTAACACTGATCACTATTTACAGCATAGAGGTTGGTATTATCCCCTGTAATACCCTTGTGCAAAGGCATAAGATGTAAGTAGAACAAGTACTTGTTCACAGATCGAGTTTTACAAGCCCGAAGAATTTTATTGAAATACCAGAGTCCGGAGATTTAGTTGAAAACCCGGAGTCTCTATGTGAAGATAACCATGTTGGCAACCCTAACATTATTTTTTATATTTTTTGTATTGTACAATTAACGATAATGCAAAGCAAGAAAGTTGTTTTTAAAGATTTTTGTTTTTAAGACATTTTATTACAACCTGAAAATCAGTAAAATAAGTACTACACAACTGAAATTTGAAGATATTGTTAATTTAACATTCATTTAAACCATTAGTACTAAGAAATGTAAGTTTCTTGTTATATTTAAAACACTGCAAGTGTTGGTTTTATTTCTCTCTATACGCATTTTTACCTGTGAGTATAATTACAATGTGATATGTAAGTTAAATTTGTTCCGTTAAATTCTCACTAAATAAGTGAGAACGTAACAAAACTATAACAAATTTAACTAAGTGATATTATACATCGTATTGAAATTATAGTCATTGGTAAAAATGCATATAAACCGCAACACTCGTAGAATTTTAAATATAAATAGAAACTGTTAAATTTATTAGTATTAACGTTTTAAATAAATCATGTTTTCAAACTAATTGAAACTAATTATCTATTGACTAATTTTTGACAAAATAGAACATTTTAAAGAATTATTAGAATATGATCAATATTATTTAGAAATTGTACATACCTATAGGAAATGTTGCATCCCTACTAATTTTAATGAAATAAATATAATAAACTGAGAAATATTGTGAGCGTTCTGTTCTATTTACCAGTGTTCCAATTAAGCCAATTTAACTGCTTTTTTTTGTAGAATTTTCTATATCACCAATTATGTTTTTTTTTTAATTGTGATCTAAATAAGAAATGGCAGATGGCACATAATGGTAATAATGAATAACTTACAGCTTAAAATCTTGATTATAGATTTTATACAATTTTTTTCAGAAAAGTGATACGAAGTAGATACTGTCGTAGCTATTCAGTTCTAGAAATGTGAATTGTGTAGTAAAGTTAAGGAAAATTCATATCACTCTCTATACCTCAATCCATTCGAAACTTAGGTATATCTTTAATTCCTTATATCCTATCTCAGTGTATGTTGGTAATATTATTGTTTCTTAAAATATACTAAACGGTATTAATTCTTTCCATCCATTACGCTATACTCGGGTAAACCAACGAATGCTCCATCCTATTTTTTATTGTATACTTGTAAGCCTCTATACAAAAAATGTAAAAATTCGGTTCCGGTAATATTTGTTGTTATAGTAATGTTACCAAAATAAATTTTGTAAATATTCAACGGTTAAAAATATTCCTACTTCGTGTAGCACTCAAGGCACCAATGTTTAAATACATTCAGCGATAAATAATGTAGTAAATGTTAGAAATTTGTACATTATTATTATTAATCACAGCTTCTCTACTTTTTCACTGTTCACATCAAAGTGCCCCAATTTTATATAATTGAACAATAAGTAGAGTATAGATGACACCCACGTCAAGGGAAATATGTACGCTAATAACAAAATGTAGGTAGTCGTAAGTTGCTGTTTTAAAGTGTTGGTATTGTTTGTGTAGATTTTTTGGTAACCTTTGTTTTGAAACACAAAAGCAAATGATGGCAATTGTGTATATAACAAAGAAGCAAAAACATGCGTTTTTGCTCTTTTGTACAAAATGTGTGCTTTGTAGTATATTTATTATTTTCAATATCACTGTTTTTTTGTAATTATTTGTTAATTTTTTATAATATAATAATTTCTTTGTTTTATCTAAGATGTTTGTAATATAAGTTTATAGATTTTATTATAGATAGGTGAGTGTCTGAAGTGTACATAAACAGTAAGTAAATGCTTCATAAAACTATTTTTGTTTTATTTATTTAACTTTAACAATCGATTTGTTTGTTTTTAATTAAAATGTGTATTTGTTAAATTTGGAATTTTGGTACCTACGTCATTTACGTCGCTTGTTAGCCGTTATCAGATAAATTTTACATTTTATGCACTTTAATTCTGCGAATACGAACAAAAGAGAGGGGTCTCAATCCATAATATTACTCTATCCTTGTGTATCTTAACACATAGTAGGTTATACTATGTTGAGTAAAGGCAAGCCTCTAAATGAGAGAAACAAATATAAAATAACTTAGGAAATTTATCACACCAGCAATAAATTCACTAGCTAAGACTAATGTGATCGCACTCATTTTTCTTTCTGCATTTACTTATAGGACTAACTTAAGCTATGTTTACTTGCAGAAATTAAAGTGTTTTAGTATTAATTGAAAATGTTTGTGTTTCTAATTTAGCTCTATTTAAAAATTAAAATTTATTGTAACTAGTGTGTGTGTTTAAAGGATGAAGTAGAGGATATCTTGTAATATCATTTTTACCTATTTGTGTTACATATAGTTATGCTTTTCCCCATTATAGTAAAATTTAAAAATTCGCCGTTCGGAACTTAATTTAGGAGCAAAATTTATACTGATGGTGTATTCTTGAAATGCGTGACTTTACCTACTTAAAATTAGGAGCCGTCACTGGTGTTTGGCACATAATGTATACGTTTTTTCGGGTGATCTTACGAACCAAAGTAAAAGATTACTGTCACGTCACTGGTAAATATAGTGCTGGTGCTGCCCATTCTGTTTCTAATTTACATTACCACATACCTACATTAATTCCAGTGTTTTTTCACAATTTGAATGGTTAGACCGTACATTTTGGAACGAAGGTATACTTTTATTATTAGAAAAAAGTTATTCATTACTTGACTTTACTTTATTAACAGGAATATTCCTTTAAACATAAGTACAAAAAGAAAATTTAATTACCTCAAACATAATGCTAATAGCTCTGAAAACATAATAATATTTCACAAATGTAAAATTAAATTATTAAGGTCTAGTTGGGTAACTGGGCGTATGGGGTAACTGGGATGTATGTTTATTTCCATTGCATTTATAAAGTTGAATCTCCCGCCATTTAATTGTCAGTTGCCCTGACCTAGTAGTACAAAAACCAAACGGTGTGGAGTAGCACGTGTCTGTTGTTATCGCAGAAAATATTATTTTATGAAAGTTCTTCAGATGGTCATAGTACAACATATTACACACGCTAAGTATTTTACTCTTGGTAAGTATTACATTTGAAAATTTTTGAATTTAAATGAATATGTGCTGTATTTGGAGATTATTCAACATAATGTCTGTGTTATTTTAAGTGTTGGAATATAAACAGTGTCACCAAAGTGTACCTTCCAGTTGCCCCTAATAAATTGCTCCCAGGGGTAACTGGGCGTAATATGCATGGGCAACTGGAAGTTAACCCCCCAGTTACCCTATATTTGTTTGACATCCATTTTTTGTATTTTAGCAATCCAGTATGGTAAGAAACTACCAAAGAAAGACAACAAAGGGTGCAGATGGAGGGGTTTATACAAAAGATGCACTACATCAAGCTGTAGTTGATGTTAAAAATAGCAACCTAACAATTTACGCAGCTGCACGAAGATATGCTGTTCCAGAATCAACAATTCGTCATTATGTAAAAGGAACAAGGGGAGCAAAGGGTGTTGTAGCTAAGGAAGGAAAAGGTGGCGGAGGAGTATTCTGCATGAGTTCTGAAATTGAAACTGAACTTGCGAGGACCCTGAATCAAATGCAGAACTGGGGATACGGACTATCTCGAGAAGAAGTATTAGACATTGTGGAAATTTACGTTAAAAGGAATAAATTAAACACAAAGTTTAAGGATGGTAGACCAGGTGAGCAATGGTTTTTTGAATTTTTGTACCAGGAATAAATTATCTTTGAAAAAACCGCAAGGAGTTGAGGCGGCTAGAAAAAAACAAGAAAATCCCTGGACAATATACGGGTTCATAGATTTAGTCGAAAAAACAGTAGAGAACTTAAATTTAACGGGCAAACCCCACCTAATATATAATTGCGACGAAACTTCTTTTTGCAATGACCCGTCAAAGACAAAAGTTTTGGGTAGTATAGGTTCTAAGTGTTCCAGAACCATTTCGTCTTGTGGTCGGGAAAACACAACTGTTTTAGTTTGTTGTTCGGCTTCAGGGCAAAAAACTGCCTTTACTTTCAATATTTAAAGGAAAGAATGTCATAGAGTCAATGATGCCTGAGAAATCCGATCCCTTAGATAAAACTGCTTTTGCAGCATCAGATAGAGGCTGGATGACTGCAGCCATTTTTGCAAAATGGTTTAATAAATGTTTTATTCCTAACATTCCTTCTGAGCGCCCCGTGCTCCTTATTGTCGACGGTCACGTTTCCCATATCACTTGTGATGTCATCAAAGACGCAATGGATAACAATATTACAATTTTGAAATTACCACCGCACTCAACACATATACTTCAACCGCTAGATGTAGGGTATTTAAAGGAATGAAAAGCAGTTGGGACAAAGCGCTCTGTAAATGGCAGAGGATGAATCCCAGACGGAGAATTTCGAAGAGTGAGTTTGTTCAGATTCTTAACAAAGAATATAAAACATGCCAAATAGTAATATAATCAACGCTTTTCGAGCTACCGGAATCTACAACGCTGAAACTGGTGGCCCTGATCGCAATCAACTACCGATAAATATTTTTGGAGTCTGACCTTAACAAGTATAGAATCAAAAGAACAATTCTGTAGAAATTCCTACTACCACAGACAATGAGGCACAAGACGAGGCTACTGCTGATCCTATCGCTGGTCCATTTGAAGCATCCTCTACGTTAACTCTTGAACCTATCCCTGGTCCATCTAATGAATCGCAAACGTTAACTGTGGAACCCTTATGTCAAGACTCCGAAATTTCTGATAAAGAAAAAACTTCTTCACAAGCTAATAACCAAAATATATCATTTGAGAATATTCTAACCCAAATACTATTATCAGGAAATAATACAAAACGTGACACTCAACCAAAAGGAAAAAGAGTTTGCCTAGGTGCAGAAATTATAACTTCTGTCGAATATTTTAAAAAGGAGCAAGAAGATGAAGACAGGAAAGCATCAGAAACAAATAAGAAAATTAAACAACAAGCTTCGAAAAGATATATGGACAAGTTTAAACTGGCAAGGAAAACGCCAAATACAGATGTTAGAAAAAGGAAATTGTCAGATTCCTCAGAAGATAGTGACTCGCCTTTAGAAAAAGAAATTGAAAAAAACTACATCGACGAAGAGGACGATTTAATAGATGAGAGCATGCATGACCTAGATGATATTAACATTAACGGTAATTACAAGCCAGATGATTACTACCAAGGGGTTAAGGACACAAATAAAGACATAGAGAAGGAGTCAAGTGATCAATTACAAGAACAAGATTTTGTTGAGTGTTGTTTCATTTACAATGAAGGTACCAAAAAGAAAACCAGAAAAACGTTTGTCTCTCAAATTACTAAGGTATTCCAAAACGACTATGAGGTGTCATGTATGAGACAAAAAAATAAGTGTTATGTTTTCCCAAATGTAATCGACACTGCAATAGTTCCACGACATCGGATTTTACAAAAACTGCCGAAACCGATAGTGAAAAGGGGCAACTATCTATTTAAGATACTTACTTAGTAAGTAAATTCGATACAGGACAGTTCTTAAACGCGAGAGTATATTTATGTTTTGTTATTTAAGTAACACCTTAGGGTGATTTAATTTTAAGGATTTCTCTTTGTATAAATAGTTCTAGAAAAATGCTTTTTAATAGAATATGAAAGCATTTTATAACAGTGTTTTATTGCAACTGTGAACATTCCTATTGTCTTTTAGTTAAATAAAATAAAAATGTTCATGATTATTTATTACTTACTATAACACCTTCCTGTTACCCTACATATTTTACTATGCAAATTCCCTATGAAATACCCCAGTACATTCCAGTTGCCCCTTTTTTTGGGGTATCTGGGCGCAACGATTAGTAAAAATAAAAAACACCGCCATTTTGAAAAAGAATTAGCAATAAGCCTCTGCTTTGCAGAGGTGGTCACTAAGATATATATGTTGCCCTATGTTCACCCAAGTTGACCAAAATTAATAAATTAGTTCCAATTTCTACAATGTTTTTGAAGATAGTTGTAAATTTACCTCCCAGTTAACCAATCTGACCTTAACACCTATAACAATATGAGATAAGTACATAAAATAATCTATTAGGTAAGATAGAGAAAAAAAAGATTACTGTTTACTACTATGTACATGATAGAATATTATTCAAGTAATTCAGTTCCTACTAATTTTCAGCAATTTCAGTTTCGGCTAGTTACGAAGGAATTGGTTGAGTCCACTATACAAACAATCAAATCAAATGCCATTGGTGTTGACAATATTAGTATATCAATTTTGCTGCTGCTTTGTCCAGTTATTATCCCATATATAACACACATTTACAACTATTGCCTAGGTCACAGTGTTTACCATACAGTATGGAAAACAGCTTTAGTGTTGCCGTTGCCCAAAATGCGGAACGCCGATCATTTTAGTGATTTAAGGCCAATAAGCATTTTACCGACCCTTTCAAAAATTTTAGAAAAAATAATGGAGTCACAAATCAGGCAATTTCTATTAATAAACTGCATATTACCAGACACACAATCAGGGTTTCGTTCTGGGTATAGCTGCACGACGTTATTACAATTAATTATTAGTCAAATCTGCTCTGCAATTGAACAAAATCAACTTTACTTGTTGATAATGCTTGACTATAGTAAAGCGTTTGACACTCTTAACCACAACATACTATTGTCAATCCTAAAATACATCAGATTCAGTGACTCGGCACTAAAACTTGTAACGTCGTTTATTTCAAATAGGTCTCAAATTATGTATCTGAATGAGAAACGATCCGATCCTTTACCGGTTAACTCTGGAGTACCGCGAGGCTCTATGCTAGGCCCGCTTTTATTTATCATTTATACTTTTCACTTTAACAGCCCCTTAAAATATTGTCAGTTTGCAGATGACACACAGTTGTCGTACACACTTGACACTGATGACATCAATTCAGTAAATTCTTTAGTAAATGAAGACTTAAAATCATTAACCGAAACCAGCACAAAACATTCATTATTAGTGAATCCTAAGAAACCAGCCCTTATACTTTTTGGTAGTAACAAAAGACGAGAAGCTGCGTTAAAGCTTTTAAATATTAAAGTAAATAACGTGGAACTTCAATGTACCGATGCTGCAAGTAATTTAGGCCTTAAACTTGATTATAAACTGAGATTTAAGCAACGCATTAACGAGTTTATAAGGAAAGCTTACATTAATTTAAAAATAATTTACAGTAATCAGGAAATATTAACGCGAACTAATAAAATGTTGGGTTACTAACTGTTTAGTGTTATCCCATTTTACATATTGTGATACTGTGTATGGATCTTGCATAGTGTCGATTTTAAACGTATTCAGAAAGTACAAAATTCCTATTTGCGTTTAATTTATGGTATAAGGAGACATTTCTCATAAGCTAAGAGAAGCAGGTTTGTTAAGCGTGGGGGTAGACCTCAACTACATGCAGCTTGTTTTTACGATAAAGTAATTACGATGAGATCTCCGCCATATCTGTATACCCTGATACAATTTAGAACGGATATACACCATTTAAACTTAAGACATCTGGGTTTAATTGCAATACCACGTCATACATCATCATTTTTTCGAAGATCGTTTCTCTACAGT
Source organism: Vesta saturnalis (assembly GCA_036346205.1). NCBI lineage: Eukaryota > Metazoa > Arthropoda > Insecta > Coleoptera > Lampyridae > Vesta > Vesta saturnalis. Next base: position 2,781,981 of record JARFJB010001138.1, on the reverse strand, counting down.
ATTTTAAAGGTGTACAACTTCGTTCCTTTTGCATTAAGGTCTAGCTGTGTTAATCAATACTACTTTAAAAAACAGTACATTAAATATTTAATTAATTACTACGAACTATTATATGAAAAATGCATATCTGGTAGCGCATATTATTTAGTTATTGTATTTATTTGTATACCTACTTATATTATTTGTATACTTACATGATGAATAAATAGTGGTGATGGCTAGAATAATCAGTTTAATTTAGATCAAGGTTAAGTGCAAGAGCAGGTGATCTTGAACCATTTCACCTGAACTTCCCCTTGGGATGCAACAAGATGCAACAATATATGTCGATATCCTGGAAATAATGCAAATGTAAAAATTGTAACTGCTGCCTGTGTTGAATAAAGACATTATTATTATTATTATTTTTTTTTTTTTTTTTTTTATTGCTTTCAAGTATTGTATTGTATTTCTAATAGTTTCGCTGGATTTTAAGTTGCTGCTCAGATTATGGGAAATGGAGTACAGGTTGCGAGTATGGGTGTAAGTTAAACAGTAACATATTATGTGTTCAATAGTTAAACATTCTTGACATTGAATGCAAATTGGACGGGGCACTTTTGATACTAGATAGCTGTGCGTTAGCGATGTGTGACCTATTCTAATTCTGTGTACAATGCTGAGTTCTTTTCTAGTTAGGTAGAGCGGAGCTTCCCATTTTATAATAGACGGATGAATAGTTTTCAGTTGAGTGTCACTAATTGGCCAGTTTTGTTGCCATATTACTTTTAATTTATTTTTACAGAAGGTAGCCATGTCGGTATAATTTGTGATCTCGACACTTTCATTTACGGCTTCCACTGCTGCTTCACGGGCAGCTTTGTCCGCTATTTCATTCCCCTCTATGTTAGTGTGACCCGGGATCCACATAAATTGTATTGTTTGACCTAAATCTGTAAGGTGTTTGATGGTAGATATAATACACTGTATTAAAGGATTTGTTGAATATGGATTTTGGACGCTAGTAAGGGAGCTGTATGAGTCACTGGCAATAAGAAATTTGTGCCAGTCCGTGGATGATTCACAGTAACGAAGTGCCTGCCAGATACTATACAATTCAGCTGTGTATATTGAACTATATGCTGGTATAGTCCAGCTGTGTTCCGTCCCATTTACTGAGAAGGCACAGCCCACCCCTGTACTTGTTTTTGATCCATCCGTGTATAACACTAGATGGTCTCTGTACTTGGATATGATTTCTTGAAACTCCGTAAAATAAACTGCTTGTGGTGTATTGTCTTTAGGATGTTTGGACAGGTCATTTATGACATTAAAGCATGGTGCTAACCAGGGCGGAAATTCAAGTGGTCCAAGAGGAAGCATTGGTGGGAGTTGCTGCCCAATTAGGTCTAGTGCTTTTTTTACTCTATACCATAATGGTTTATGTAGTCTCTCTTCGAATTGGGACTGTGTACCTTTAGGAAATAAAATGTTGTGATTAGGGTGATTTGGGAGGGCTTTAATTTTACATGCATACATTAGGAGTTTATATGTTCTATGCAGAGGTAAAGGTAAAACTCCAGATTCAGACATTAGACTTTCTCTTGGACTAGTATAATAAGCGCCTAGTGAATATCTGATAGCAGCATTTTGTACTATCTCTAAGGGCTTTAAAATGCTTTTTGAAGCTGATGAATATGCTTCACAGCCATAGTCTATTTTTGATAGCACTGTCTGTTTATAAATTTGTAAAAGAATTTCCGGATGTGCTCCCCACTTGAGACTTGACATGACTCTAATAACGTTGAGAGCTGCTTTGCATCGTACTACTAGGTTTATTATGTGTTCTTTCCATGTTAACATGGAATCAAGGGTTAAGCCTAAGAACACACCGGAATTTTTATCTTGAATGTGCTTATTTTTTAAGGTAAGAAGTGGACCATAGTGTGGCTTTCTCAATCTACAAAAGTGTATACAGAAAGTCTTTTCTTCTGATATTTTGTATCCTATGCTTTCTGCTTGTGACAATATGCAATCAACGGTATGTTGTAACTTTCGATTAATTTCTCTCATTGTTGGAGCAGAATATATAATGGCCAGATCGTCAACATAGAGGTAAGCATGTACATCAGAGGGAATTGAGACAGTCAGTGAGTTGATTGCTATTGCAAACAGCGCCACACTCAACGTTGAACCCTGTGGGATGCCATTTTCTAATATCCTCGAAGAAGAAATTGCAGTTCCAACACGGACTCGGAAACATCTTGATTCAAGAAATGAAGGTATCAAATTAGCTAAGTTACCCCTAAGGCCCCATTCATATAATTTTTTTATAATTCCATACCTCCATGTCATTATTATTATTATTTTTTTTTTTTTTATTTACGAGGAGGGAAAATCCTTTATGGACATCACCGCGAGGTGGTAGTGTGGGATTCTCCTTTATCAGGCATACCCACTAAAAACCCTTCCTCAGCGCATCAGCTACTAGGGCTATTAGCGCTTTTAACAAATATTCATTAGAGCAAAGGCAGTTCTAACTACAACAGATAATGTAAATGTAAGTATATGTATATTTCTCTTATTACAATTTTTTATATATGCCTATCGCTTTCAAAAAATTTAGGGTGTTAACTGTTGAATCTAACTCGACTAGATTGTTTCTCAAATTTCCTTGTAAGTGATGTTGTTGCCTCTCTATATGGTATATAGGACAGTCGAGTATAATGTGTGCAACTGTTTGTCTGACGTCGCATATGGCACATGTTGGGTTCCTTTCGTCCTTTAGGAGGTGCTGGTGAGTTAATGCAGTGTGTCCAAGACGTAACCGGTGTAACCTGGTGTGTTCGTTTCTAGGCAAGTCTAGACATAGGAGAGGTGTGCGAACATCTGGCTTAATGACAGACAGGTGAGTGTCAATTTGCTGCCATTTTTCTTGCCAATTCAGGAGAATTTTTTCTTTTAGGTTGTTTCTAGCTACTAGATATCGTCGTTGGATAACTGGTACTTCAGATGCCCACGGAGGTACGTCCAGTGCGTCTTCGGGTGGTATATGAGGTATTCCTTCACATCCAAGGACTGGTAGGTATTCCCTAAAACGTATGCCAGCTGGACGAGTAATCGTCCTTCTATTTGTATAACTATCAGCATCCGAGAATAGTAAATCGTTATTTGGGTGAGATGGCTTTGATTTTATAGCAATCATATAGTTTGCCATCATCATATAGCGTCGGGTATCGAGTGGTGGTAATGCCGCTTCACAGTATAAGTATAAGTATAGAGCCTGGACCGGGCTGGTAGGAAAGGCCCCAAGGCAGTACCTGATTCCAGCATTATGAATTCGATCCAGGGTTTTCAATAGGCTTTTGCGGGCCGATGCGTACGCTATGCACCCATAGTCGATCACCGATAGAATCATCGCCTGGTACACCTTTAACAGCACTTTGGGTTCGGCACCCCACGTGGTGTGTGCAAGTACTTTTATTATATTTAATGACTTGTCACATCTTTGCTTAACGTCTGTAATATGTGGCTTCCAGGTAAGTTTTTCGTCGAAAATAACGCCAAGAAACCTAGCCTTGGGAGCACATATAATCGGCTGGCCATTTAGATATAGAAGAGGATCAAAATGCGGTTTTCTGAGACGACATATGTGCATGCACTTAGTCTTCTCCCTTGAGAATTGAAATCCAACAGATTCGCCGTTTGCAACAATGGTGTTTACTGCTTCCTGCAGGGTTCTAGAAATTTCACCAATCGTCTTTCCCGAGTACAACTATTGCTAGGTCGTCCACATACAAGCACTTGGTTACAGACTCGTCAACATTAGCAGCTATGCTATTTATTGCTACTGCAAACAGGGTACAACTTAGAGTTGAACCCTGTGGTACACCGTTTTCAAGCATTCTTGGGCTGGACCAGTCTTTGCCAACACGAACCCGAAAACTCCTTCCACTTAGAAAAGAATGGATAAGAAGTGGAAGTCTTCCCCTAAGTCCGTATCGGTAGAGTCTTTGTAATATTGCGGGACGCCACGTCATGTCGTAGGCCCCTTTTACATCGAATAGTACAACAACTACATGCTCTCTTTTGCAAAATGCTCTTTGAGCAGAATTTTCAAGCACTAAAAGGTGATCTGTAGTAGATCTACCTTTACGGAAGCCGGCCTGATGCGACACCAGAATGTTGTTATTCTCCAGCCACCATAGGAGCCTGTTGCTCACTAGTCGTTCCATGAGTTTTCCCATGCAGCAAGTAAGGCTGATGGGACGATAGCTTCCAGGAGATAAAGGATCTTTTCCTGGTTTTAGTATTGGTATAACAATAGCCTCTTTCCAGTCATCCGGATATATGCTTTGCTCCCAGAGAGAATTAAATAATTGTAATAGAGCGTGTTTCATATCAGCTGATAGGTGCTTAAGCATGTCGTTGGTGATCGTATCTGGCCCCGGAGCAGATGCTTTTAAGTTTTTTAGAGCTTTTTCTAGCTCCCGTAGTGTGAAAAGCGAGTTGCAATCAGAGTTATCTGCAAGCTTAAACTCTATTTCTTCTACGTGATTAACTACATCTAGGAAGTTTGGCTGGTAGTTTTCAGAACTACTGTTTTTCTCAAACTGGATTGCTAGAGTTTCAGCTATCTCACTGGGATCTCCAGTGATCACTGTATCTGCTCGGATAGATGTAACATGTTGAGCTTGCATCTTCCCGGATATAGATTTGATCTTGCTCCATACTTCGGTTGTAGCGGTAGAGGATGTCAATGAATATGTGTATCTGTTCCAGCTAGTTCTCTTACTATCCAGTATTATACGCCTACACCTAGCTCGAGCCCTTTTAAATAATATAAAATTTTCAATGGTGGAGTTGTTTTTGAATTTACACAGTGCCGATTTCTTGTCCCTAATAGCGATTTTAACTTCGGGGTTCCACCATGGAACTACCCGCTTAAGAGGCGTCTCTCTAGATCTGGGGATGCTGGTTTCAGCCGCTTTTAATATAGCGTGTGTGACATTTTGCACATTTGGTTGTTGTGGTGTAGCAAGTGATTGTGTAAAATTTGGCCAATCAGCTTTAGTGGTAATCCATCTCTTTAAAGCGCACGGCACAGGTGCTTTCGTGTTTGTTTCGATAACAATTGGGTAGTGGTCACTATTGTGAAGATCATTATCGACACTCCATTTAAGGGATGGTACTAGTTGGCTTGATACGAGTGTCAAATCGATGGCCGTAAAATTATTTGACTTGGCGTTGTAGTGAGTGGGATCGCCATTGTTGAGAAGGACAACGTCGTCTCTCTCAAGCCACCTACCAATCGTACGCCCCCTGGCGTCAGTTTTTGAGGACCCCCATTCTGGATTATGGGCATTAAAATCCCCAACCACCAGGAATGGGGAATATTTTCAATATCTGTTATTCGCCAATTGCTATCGGGAAGATAAATATTGCACACTGTAACCTTTAAAGGATGGATTATCCGCACTACAATAACTTGTAGCTGGGATCGAATATCTACTTGTTCATAACTTATGTCCTTCCGGACAAGTGTTGCTACACCACCACTTGCCCGTTGTTGCTGGCAAGAGTCCTTCCGGACAACCTTATAGTCTTTTAAGGCGTATGGTTGTTCCGGTTTGAGGTGGCTTTCTTGTAAGCACATACACATTGGGTTGTGCTCCTGTATTATTAATTTGACGTCACAATAACGCTGGACAAGTCCTCTACAATTCCATTGAAGAATCTTGTTCATTGAAATAGATAAATAACTAACAACTAAGATTATTGGACGAGCACATAATAAATAAATAAATTAACGGATAAGTATATAGACAAAGGACAAGTACGAATATATAGACAAACAATACGCTAATATAAAGATATCACAGATATATATATATATATATATATATATATATATATATATATATATATATATCACAAAATATCATCACAGACCTCAGGCCTTCTGTGACCCTCCCACAGCTGATTGTTGGGAGGACACATCTGGCATCTTGGGAGGCAATCTGGGTTTCCCCTTTGGCCACCCTTTCTTCTTCTTCTGCTGCTGATTTGCAGGTGTTTCAGAATAGCCAGCAGCAGACGTCTCGCTGGTAGTGGACACGCTTCTGCCTCGTTTTTCTGTCTCGATTGGCATCGCCTCGGATCTTACACTAGACTCCGATCCATTACGGGAACGAAGTATCCTAGTGTTTGGTGATTCATTCTGCTCACCGGGCTTGGGCAGCTGCATTACCACCTTAGGTATGAATGCTCCTTTCAGTGCTTTTAACAATTCCGGAACTAGCTCCTGGACAAGCGAGCTAATTTCCGGTTGTCTAGAAGCAACTTGAGCGTATGAGGTTGCTGGAGCAGGCGTTCGAACTGTTAACAGTTTACGAGCTTCGAAGTAGCTAATATTTTCTTTAGTTTTAACTTCTTGAATCGCCATTTCTTGTTTAAAAACTGGGCAGAGCTTCGAACGAGCCGAATGGTTACCTGCACAGTTAATGCATTTGATGGGTTCTTCACAAGGAGTTCCCTCGTGGAGAGGTTTGCCACATACACATACTTGATTTGCAGTACATCTAATAGATGTGTGCCCATATTTCTGGCATTTAAAGCATCTAACTAGAGATGGAACGTATAATCGGACTTCTATGGAATGAAATGCTACTTTTATCTTTTTGGGAAGTATTGGAGTATCAAATGTGAGCATGTGATTAGGTGTATCTTTCAATACACCATCTCTTCTTGTTTTCAACCTTCTTACTTCGATTACATTTTGCTCGGTGAGAATGTCCTCCTCTGTACAATTTAATAGGTCAGGACAGTATATGACACCTCGGGATTTATTCATTGTACCGTGAGGTACAATGTCTTTCTGTCCGAGTTTCTACTAGTATACCATCCTTTACCTTTTTCACCATCTTTAGCTCTCCAAACAAACCATATAAACCCTTACTAATCAAGAATGGACTCACCTTATCAAAGTTGAGCCCATCTTTCCTTTTCAGGACCAGGTACCGGTATGAACCCGTCACCTGGCTCTCTGACCTGCCAACGACTGCAGGGTTTCTTGGGTTTTCAGACGGACCTCCAACCGCTCCCATTTCGGAGGATGGGTCCTCTTGTAGATTAGAACTATTCATATTGTTCCCACGAGTATGGGACGAAATAAAAGTCGCTACTGCTAGTGCGCCCTTAACAGCAGAAGGCTACATTACAACTGGAGGTCGCCAGGTATCCAGAGGGCACCGTTCAAAACCATGTGTCGTATGGCCATTAATTCCTCGGCACGGTTCGCATTACACCTTAACTTCGCCTTTATTAAAGGGGTCAGGTCCCCAAAACATAGAACAAAAGACAGAGACACAAGTGCAATCAATATGACAAAGACTAACGAGGATCAGGATACTTAGCTTCACCACTGCTGGCAACAGTGGTTACTAAGCCCCCCACCACGACAAGGTGTATCCTTTGGAGGATTATTATTATTATTATTTTATTTTTTTTTTTTGGAGAAATCCTTTATGGACAACACACTGCCTTCAACAGATTCCGAAGAACCCCACCATGGAAAACCTGGTAACCTTCAAAAGGCTGAGGGCAGAGTGCAGACGAGTGGTATTGAAATGCAAGCCGATTCGTGGAACCACTACACGTCAACTATAACACCAACATCCGACGTACGAGAAGTATGGAGGAAGGTTAACGGCATGGATGGCAAACGTAGAACACACATACTAGTATAAAGACGTCCGACAGAAACAGTGTAGAGGACAATGACCAAATTGCAAATGCTCTTGCTCATTACTTTGCTAGTGTAAGTAGCTCTGACAACTACACCCAAACTTTTAGAGACAGTTTGCCCTGCATGAAACCGGACTCGACTTCAGTGCTACTCAAGAACTCTGCTACAACTTAGCCTTTACGATGACGGACCTTGTTACAGCGATTGATGCCCTCAAACTAAGAGCACCCGGGAGTGACATGATATCCAACGAAATGCTTAAGCACCTAACGTGGGACTTGAAAAGAGTATTGCTAAGCCTATACAATACGCTTTGGCTAAGTGGTACATACCCTGAGGAATGGAGATGCGCCATTGTTATCCCTATTCTTAAGCCAGGAAGAAATCCCACGATCCCCAGTAGTTATAGGCCAATTAGTCTCACTTGCTGTATGGGTAAACTACTGGAGAAGATGGTAAACGCGCGGCTTAAAAAGTACCTGGAGGAAAACAACATACTCGTTGAATACCAGACCGGCTTTAGGAAAGGCAGGTCCACCACCGATCATCTGGTGGGGCTAGAGTACCGCATCCAAGAAGCCTTTCGAAAGAGGGAGCATGCAGTAGCTGTTTTCTTCGACATCAAAGGTGCGTATGATATGACCTGGAGACAGGGTATCATGCGAAATCTACAAAAATATGAGATCAGGGGTAACATGGCGTTGTTCATCGAATCATTCCTTAGTAATAGGAGGTTTAGAGTGCGCTTTGGAAACACACTGTCCGGAGAAAAAGAACTTGAAAACGGCGTACCACAGGGTTCTACCCTAAGCTGTACCCTCTTTGCTATTGCCATCAACGAAATCTGCAAAGGCGTTGACTGTGCGGTAGCAAAGTGTATGTACGTAGATGACGTGGCCTTCCTGACAACGGGAAAACTATTGGAGCAGCTGTAGGGCAGATGCAGACAGCTATTGATGAAATAACAACCGCTACATCAAGAGTAGGATTCCAGTTCTCAGATGAAAAACACAATGCGTCCATTTTTGCAGGCTGAGAAGACCGCACTACGATCCGCTCCTATACCTGAACGGGACCCTTATAACTTGCTCCGACAGTGCCAAATTCCTTGGCCTGATTTTCGACAGGAAGCTTACGTGGGGGCAGCATGTCAATGCTCTAGTTAGTAAGTGCAAATCCAAAATGAACTTGGTAAAATGCCTTGCACGCACCAAATGGGGAGCCAACCCTAAGAGTCTGCTTAGCATATATCAAAGTCTGATCCTGTCGAGACTAGAATATGGCTCAATAGTCTACTCATCGGCGCGGAAGAGCATCCTACGCAAACTAGATGTCGTACATCGCTTGGGCATCAGATACGGAATAGGTGCTTTTCCAACCAGCCCTGTTAGCAGCCTCCACTGCGAATCAGGCATGATTCCCTTAAATCTCAGGAGGAATATGCTGATGTTGACGTATGTAACGAGACTAAAGTCTACACCAAGTAACCCCAACAACCAGTTACTTGCAGAGGCCGATAACCTATATGAAAGCAGACCAACAATTACTCGACCGTTTTCCATAAGGGTAAAGAATATTTAGAAAGGATAAATTATGAAATGGTAGTAGAGGACATGAGCAAAATCAATTCGTAACAAAGATTGCTATAAAGAAAATGATCACAACACAGTGGCAGCATTCCTGGGACCAAAATAACACCGTACTTCGATCCATAAAACCAGAAGTAAAGATAGGATACGAGGTAACGGGCTAACAAGAAGAGAGGCAATTATAGTGCATAGGCTAAGAATAGGACATACGGCGCTCACTCATAAACACTTGTTAAATGGGGAACAGCCACCAATGTGTGACGAGTGTCAAACTCCGCTAAGCACTACTCACATAGTATGCGAGTGTCCAACGTATTTCGAACAGAGAAGGATTTGGGATCTTGAAAACAGTTATGCTGAAAACCTGAAACAAAAAGAAAAAATTAGTAAAACGTTAAACTTTTTAAAGGCAACCCACCTGATTGACCAACTATAGAGGTGAAGCCTATGGTTATGTATAAAGCTTAATATACCTACATGTGCATTGTTTTACTGGATTTTTGTTACTCATCTATACATCTATTTTCATTTAATGTTCAGTTCGCATGAGTACAGGGTATGGTGCTAATAGCCTCAGCAGCTGATGCACCGAGGAGGGGTTTTAGTGGGTATTATTATTATTATTATTATTTTTTTTTTTTTTGAGGTATAATGGCACCAACTGCAATGGTTTTATGGCCATTTATCGAAAACTTCTATTTTTTTTGTCTGGTTTTATATACTGCTGTAAAGGTTTGTTTCTTTCAGGTATTTTATAATTCGTTCTATTGATTTTGTATCTTCGTTTAAAATTTTTTGCATGTTGTTATCCATCTCCAAATTTTTCCTAATTTGGGTGTATTCTGGGTATTCAATAAATATGTGTTTTAGTGTTATATAGACATTGCATTGATGACATTTTTTTCTTTCCGTTTTACCTAACAAAAAGTTGTGTGTCAAGTTAGTGTGTCCAATTCTAACCCTAGTGAGCACCACTTGGTCTCTTCTTGTTAATTCACATGTAGTTTTCCAAGGGCTTGTGCATTTTTTGTTTGTGTTAAGGAATGTGGCAGATTGATTCCATATTGTGTCCCATTTCTCGAGACATTTAGTTCTTAGGTATTTTTAAAGTCATAGGGTGAACTGAAGTGACATCTACTTTCCTTTGGCAGCACTTTTGCAGCAACATCTGCCTTGATGTTTTCAGATATACCCATATGTCCTGGTATCCACATTATTGTTATGTTTTTTGACTGGCTGCTTAGGTAATGTAGTTGATCTTTGATAATGTTCACTAAAGGATCTTTCGTTGAAGTAACATTGTGAATCGCCTGCATTGAGCTTAGTGAGTCTGTGCATATGATAAATTCAGCGTTATTCTGGTATCGACAGATCAGGAGAGACTGCCAAATTGCATAAAGTTCTGCGTTATCTACAGTAGCAATCTTATTCAATGACCAACTGTGGCTGGTTCCGTTCATGTAAACAGCGCTTCCTACTCCATACTTAGTTTTGGAACCATCTGTAAATATTTTTGTGTAATTGGGGCGGCTGGACATAATTTGGGATACGTGTGATTGGTATGTAATTGGCAGTGAGTCTTGCTTCTTAGTATAGGTTAAGTCAAATATAAATTCAGTTTTTGGTGTTGTCCAGTGTGTGTGTTCTAGCTTACTGTGCCCAATCAGATGTGGTACGCTGATATGTCCTTCTTTTAATATTTCTAATGCCCTTATCAGTGCTGGTCTACTTGCAGTTGGTCGAGCTTCATAAGTTTGACGGATTTTAACATTTTCGATTGCTTCGTGGTTAATATGTTGTTGTAGTGCTGTTATTTTTGTTAAATAGTTTAGAAGTAAAATTTGTCTTCTGATATAAAGCGGTGGGACACCGGCGTCTGCATATATTGCTAGAGTGGGACTTGTTCTGAATGCACCGGTTGCCATTCTTATAGCAGTCGTATGTATAATCTCTAATTGTTTTAGCGTCGATTTTCTGGCAGATGTATACACTATACTTCCGTAATCCATAATAGATAATATGAACGATTTATAAAGTTGTATCAGCGTTTGCCCATCCGATCCCCAATTCATATTACATAAGCACCTAATTAGATTCAATCTTTTTTTGCATTTTGTAGTTAGGTAATCTACATGTTCTCTAAAATAAAGTTTTTATCAAAAACAACACTAAAATTTTTACTTTGTCTACTAGTTTAATAGGGGTGCCATTGATATGTAAGTTTGGCTCGTTGTGTTCCTTCCTTAATCTGCAGAAGTGTATTGCAGCGTTTTTACTTTCTGTGAATCTTAGGCCTATTTGGTCTGCTAGTTCTACGATTTCATTGATTGCTATTTGCAGCCCATCCCCATTATTACCTAAGGTGTTGTTTTCACTAAATATTACAAAATCGTCTACATAGAGGCATTTGTAAATTGTAGGTTGATTTAGGGTTAGTAGGTAATTAATGTCAATAATGAATAGGGTGCAGCTTAACACTGACCCTTGAGGTATGCCGTTTTCTTGTATGTGGGTTTTTGACAAGGTGTTACCAATTCTAACAGCAAAACTGCGGTAGGACATGAAACTTTGCACAATCCGCGGTAAATTTCCTTTGATATTCCAGTCACTTAAAGTTTTGATTACGTTATACCTCCACATTAGTTCATACGCTTTATGTACGTCAAATGTAACAGCTATTGTATGACTTCGGTTTATGAAACTATTTAATATGTGGTTCTCTAGGTAGACTAACATATCAATTGTGGAATGAAATTTACGGTATCCGGTTTGAAATTTAGAAATAAGTTGTTGTGACTCTAATAGCCATACTAACCGTTCGTTAATCATTTTTTTCCAATATCTTACTTAAACAGCAGGTAAGTGAAATAGGTCTGTAATTAGTAGGGTTTGTGATATCTTTCCCAGGTTTAGGTATTGGTATTATTATAGAGTGTTGGCACTGGACTGGATATGTACCTTTTTCGTATATTGTGTTATATATCTTTAACAGTTCTTTTTTTTCAGGTAAAGGTTGTTTTCCTAACATTACGTACATCACTGTATCTGGCCCGGGAGCTGTATTTTTACCATTACTGAGTGCTTTGTTTAATTCATTAAGTGTAAACGGTTGGTTGTAATGTTGTGTTTCATCCGTTTTGAAATTTATTTCTTGTTCTCGTTGCCGTTTGGTTACTTTAAACGCGTCGGTATAGTTCTCGGAGCTGCTATTTTGTTCAAACTGTTGTGCTAGTGCTTCAGCAATTTCTTCAGTTTCCGTTAGGTTGTTTCCTTCCACTATTAGAGTGGAGAGATACTTTCGTACTGTTTGCCTATTATAGCTTTAGCCTTTTTCCAAACGTCACTACTTCTAGTATGTACGTTGATCTTGTTTACGTATTCTTGCCAGGAGCTTCTTTTTGCGTATAGTATTTTTCGTCGTACTTCAGCTCGCATTTTTTTGAATCTAATCATGTTTTCTGTAGTTGGTTTATGTTTAAAGGTGTTGAATAGTTTTCTTTTTTGTTTAATTAGGTTCTTAATTTCTTCTGACCACCAAGGTACAGATTTTGGTTTCACTGTTGTGCTAGATTGAGGAACAGTTTTTAAAGCTACGTTTACGACCGTTCGTGTAAATAAAGTTACTTGGTCTGCTATATCCAGCATCTCATCATATTTATCATCATTTAGCAACGAACCGAATCTTTCCCAGTCCGCTTTTTTAATTAACCATTTTTTTGGTAATGTCCTGTTTGGTTTTTTGTGTTGTGTAGAGATAAATATGGGGATGTGGTCGCTCCCACAGAGATCTTTATGTAGTTGCCATGTTAACTTTAGTGCTACCGTTGGAGAAGCAATCGTCAGATCGATTGCGGTAAAGTTGCATGACTTAGCATTGAAGTGTGTGGCAAGGCCGGTGTTAAGAAGCACTAAATTATTGTTTTGGATCAGTTGCTCTATTAAGTGACCTCGAGCATCTGTATGCGTTGATCCCCACACTTTTGAGTGGGAGTTGAAGTCTCCCATAAGGAGAAAAGGAGGAGTTAATTGTGACGTTATGTCCTCAATATCTCGAAGTGTCCAATTATGTGAAGGTAAGTATATATTACAAATGACTATACTGATTGGGTATTCAATTTTCACTGCAATGGCTTGTACCTGTGTATTGAGTTTCCAAAGTGTATGTGGAATGCCCCTTTTAACGTAGATAGCTACTTCTCCACTTGCCCTTTCGTTGTCAATACAATTCTTATTATAGGAGTTATAGCCTCTAAGGTGAAATTTTTCATTTTCCTTGAGGTGTGTTTCTGTGTTAACGTTGTTTGTGTACCAGACCATACGAATTTTAGCAACATATTTTAGTATGTTCTAACATTATCAGAATCCCACGGCATCGTAATGATGGTATATTATTATTATTATTATTATTATTATTATTATTATTATTATTATTATTTATTTATTCACATATAGTGGTATGTACATAATATTATGGGGGATAATATCCAACCATAAATTAAAATTGTTCTTAACCTAAGGTTACATAAGATAATAAAATTAGTTATTCTTAATCTAAAATTTTTATGAAAACTAATAAAAAAAATAAACAAATAAGTAAATATATACAATTAATTTATATTAAAGAATTTTCGGACAATGTGGCAAGTTTGCAAAAGTACAGCTCGTTGAATTAGTACAAACAATTTTGGATTTAATTCCAGTGATGCCAAATTTGTTTTAAATTTGCAAGATACAACCCCCGTAGCAGATATAACAATTGGTATAATTGTGACCTTAACCAGATTCCAAACTGCCATCATCTCCATTGCCAATGCTTCATATTTCTTGCGTTTTTCTTTTTCAGTAGAGATTACATTTGTTGAAAGAGGAATGGCAACATCAATGATGACAGCTTGTTTATCAAGTTTCTTAATTATGATAATATCAGGTTTATTATGTTGAATTTCCCTATCAGTTATGATTGTTCTATCCCAATACAAAAGATGAGAGGTATTTTCCAATATTGGTTCAGGAAAGTATTTGTAATAAGGCCTGATATTATTCACTAAATTTAGATTTTTTGCTATTTGTTGGTGGAGTATCTTGCAAACCTGGTTATGTCTGTATAGATAGTCTGTTGGTGCCAAAATTGAGCAACCGGCAATGATATGTTCAATCGTCTCCGATTTTGTTTGACATCTTCTACAAATATCAGAAACTTCCAGATTCATAATGTGTTTTTTATAATTATTTGTGGCAATTACTCCATCTTGTATTGCACATACGAATCCTTCAGTTTCTGAATGTAGAAATTTGTCATTTAGCCACTTTGTTGACAACTCACTATCTATATCAGGTAATTTTATTATATATGGGTATTTTCCATGTAAAATTTTGTTTTGCCAATTAAGTTCAAAATGATGTATTGGTTCACAATCTAAATTTTTATTTTTAAGATTTAAACCAGAAAAATGTTTATCCAATTGAATAATGCTATTAATTAAAGGATAGTTTAGAGAATAAAAATAATTTCGTAAAATATTGATTTGGTTTTTATACAGATTAAATAAGTTTGTTAAACCTCGACCGCCATTTTTTCTTTTTATGTACAATCTTTCTACAGATGATTTTGGATGTAAGTAATTATATTTGTTAAGCATTTTTCGGGTTAATCTGTCTAAATCATGTAAGTCTGTATCAGACCATTTTAAAATTCCAAACGAATATGTTAATGAAGGAATTGCCCAAATATTTATGGCAGATATTAAATTATTAGAATTTAGTTTTGTTTTTAGTAGAATTTTAGTTTTTCAATGTATTTTTGTCGAAATTCGTTTTGAGTAACGAATGGTCTAATATAAAATTTTGTTTCATTCCTAAATATTTGTAATACATGTTTGGAAGTAACTGTGGAATTTCATTTACTATTTTAGAATTTATAATTGGGACACCTTTTATTATATTAATTTTGGCACATTTATCTATTCCAAATTCCATAGAAATATTTCGACTAAAAATTTTTGTGATTGAGATTAGATTATCTAATTGGGTTTCGGATCTTGCATATAATTATTATTATTATTATTATTATTATTATTATTATTATTATTATTATTATTATTATTATTATTAACATGGAGTATTTTTCATTAGACTGTTCTTGAACGAAGGATAGGACGAGTCGAAGATATTAAACCAGTATTTTCTTGCAAAGATGGCAAATGTACACATTCTAGGTACTAATGGAATCATTCTTAGCAATATTAGAAGAGTATGTCTTAATATTAAATAATGCAACATTTCTTGTTATTCTATTAACAGCAACATTGAAGCTTAACTCTATGAAAAGACTTGGAACACTTTTCAATTAACTGATGTGTTACATAACATATCGTTTTCTGTTATTAAAAACGAGCAAAAAATAACACAAAAAATGGATTATTTATTAAAATTTAATATACAGTTATTAAAATTAGAATTACTCTATAGACAAGATTAGGTTTTTACACAGTTTTCATTATTAAACTTATACAATAGTAAGTAAAATGTATTTCGTGCGTAGTTCCTTTGCTTCGATAATACCGGCTAAGGATGCTGTCGAGCTTGTTGCTTGAGAAAATTTGTACTCCAGCTTAGATCCATACAAATTTCGTCGCAACAAGCGCTGATGCATCCCGTTAGTCAATATTATCGGCAAGTCACTATGCACTTAATATATTTCTGATGTTAACAATATTTATTCTGGTAATAGAACGTTACTAAGCAAAGTATGCAGTTTGATTGGCTAAAACGATCCCACGTAATTAATTCATTATTATTATCTTCCTAAATATAACTCGTGTTATACTTATTATTATAACCTTCAGAAAATTGAACTCGTGCTTCGTACTCGTTGTATTTTCATCGGCTTTAACTCGTGTCATCCGCAATAATAGACCTAGCACTAGTTGAAATTTTTTTGCCGAAACAGAAATCCAATGAAATCAGCTAATTTGTCGTCATGTGATTCAAATAGGCTAATAACATTAAGATTACAATGAAAACGCCCCATGGAAATTAGCAGTTTTGGTCAATCGGTCGCTAGGCAAATTCCTGACAACTTCACACACCCCAAAACACGGTAAAAAGTAAAAAATATATTTGGGGTATGTTTAGGGCTTTTTGTGATACCAGAAACTACATACTAGATGCGAACTGACCTATTGACAAAGTAGCATTTGTATTAAAAGACTGAGCGGCAAATATGAGAGAAATGGACGGTACGGTATTTAAAAAAGTTACTATAAAGACCGTATGGAACATAACTAGTAAGTTAATACAAGAAAAATATTACTACGAATACAAAATTACAATTGACCCATTCGAAAGCATAGTATTTAAACCAGTACGAGATGTCCGCAATGCAATAAGAAAAAAATTACAGTCAAATCTATACAAGCGAAAAATGAGCTCGGCACCACTAAGTTTACTGGTAATTAATACTGTTGTTAACTTTTGGGACAGTAGAATTAGCTTGGCGAGGCGGTGAAGCTGCAGCTTGTAAAATTGAATATTTCCAGATAGAAAAACAAAACGATGGTTCTCCCACTAATTGTATTGAGTACAACCCCATTTTTAATAAAACTTGGCAGGGAGGATCCAAGAAGTGTTGTGATAGTAAATGGTTAATTAAAAATAATGATAGTGATGCTTGCTTAGTCAGGTTATTTTTAAAACTGCTATCAAAACGAGGCAAAAATATTACGATCAACAGATTGTTTTTAAGGCCGAATCGTCACTCGAAGCAAGACATTGATCACTGGTATAACAATATGCCTATTGGCAGGAATACTATTAGTCAGTTAAAAGAACATCTGCTGCAGCAATTGGTTTGTATATAAAGGATAAGAAAATTACCAACCACTCAAATCGGTCGACTGCAGTTAGTCAGCTAGCGAAAAGTGAAACTCCTTAAGAGCCCTTACTGAAAATAACCGCTAAACATTGATGACGACTTTCATAATACAATAATTAACACTATGCGTGGAAATACACCATCTGTTGTAGAAACAACAAATTTATTAGCAAATTGTTCATTTCAAAATTGTACGTTTAATAAATAAATTTAATATGAATCAACTGTTAATGACAAATACTATACTGTATATGCCAACCAATCCTGTGCAGCGCTTTTTTGAGACTTATCAAAGGCACTTGACCTTGTTGACAATAATGCTCTTATACACAAGTTGGAGCAGTATGGAATAAGGGGAGTTCTGTTCGCATGGTTTTATTCCTTTTTAAGTGGTCGCAAGCGGTATGTATGTATGTCCCACACGACATATAATGTAAGCATGTCTGTAAAATCTTTTTCAGATGTCCGCATAAGGGTACCCCAGGGATCAGTACTTGGTCCTCTATTATTTAATATTTTTATTGATGATCTATCTCTTTTAATAACTGGCCATACAACAATATACGCAGACGATATCAGCTTTGCCTTTTCCTTTAGTGGCCATGAGGAATTTAACTACGAATCACGGAACATGGTTTAGAGACAATGTGTTAAAAATTAATGTTTGCAAAACAAATTTTATTACGTTTAGCAATTCGTTAGCTTCCTTTCCGAGTGATTTAGTTTTCAACAGTACTGCGCTGGGAACAGCATTTATTTTTTTGGTTTATATGTCGATCACTCTCTAAGTTTCCGTCACCATATATATATATATATATATATATATATATATATATATATATATATATATATATATATATATATAGAAGACGAAAAAATAACATGACAAGTTCCTATAGTTTTTTTTTCCTCCAGACCCTGGAAATAAGTTTTTCTTGAATAACTTTTAAAGTAATTGATATAATTTAATAAAAATTCAGTATGATGGCCACTAGTAAGGGCCTCTTAAAATAGTATCCTTGAAACATATTTAGCTTGTTTAGATTACCAGGGATGGACTATGTTGTACACCTTAACGCCTAAATTTTTAACGTGATTCTCTGTAGAAGCTCCTCCCTAGTATCAATCGGACTGGAATACTAGGTGTCCCCACAGGTAAAAATCCAAAGGCGTCAGGTCGAGAGATCTAGGAGGCCAGGCGCTAGGTCCACCTCTACCTATTCAACGGTTTGGATAGACGTTATTTAAGTGTTCCCGCACAGCAACGCTAAAATGAAGTGGTGTCTTATCGTGCATAAAGTACATGTTTCGGCGGGTCTCAAGAGGTAAATGCTCTATTAAATCTTGAAAAGCGTTCTGGATGAACTCCAAATAAAGTTGTCCATTCAATCGTACCGGCAATACCAATGGTTAAATTAAAAAAATGCCAATGACTCCTGTCCAGATATTAATTGATTGAAACTGAGGTTCATAATGCGAAACAATAGTTGCATGAGGATTTGTATGAGTCGTGATACAATTTTTGGTAAAAGCTGCATCATCTGTAAAAAGAATAGTGCTAATAAAGTTTTCATTATTTCGTTGTTGATCCAATGGCCAGTTTGCGAACTGCATTCTACGAGGAAAATCTTCAGAAATCAATTCATGCACTTTTTGCAAATGATATGGGTATAACAGCTGTTCTTGAAGAACTTCATGAATTATTGTTTTCGGCTTATTAAATTGTCCGGCTAATTTGCAAGTGCTCGTTGAATGCCATCTACAGCATTCAAGATATTTTCCTCTAATTCCAAGATAAATAAAATGAACAAGAAATAAAATTATACCTCGTGGGTCAATAAACTCACTTAAGTTTGCAGCATTTTTTAAATAATTAATATGTTTAATTGGGTTATCCTAATTTATTATTAAAAGAGTGTTTTCTCGTAAAAATTCGAAAAAACACTGGCTTAATTTTTTTTTAATAATCTATCAATTATGAAACAATTCGTTTATTTTTTTTTCTCGAAAATAGTTCATTTTATCGATATTAAACCTTTTTATTAGGTAAAGGTTCGAGCTACCCAAAAATATTTTTTTTAGATCTTTATCATACAGGGTGTTAAAAATTTAGGCGTTAAGGTGTACAACTTAGTCCATCCTTGGTAAACTAAACAAGCTAAATATGTTTCGAGGATACTATTTTAAGAAGCCCTTACTAGTGGCCATCATACTGAATTTTTATTAAATTATATCAAGTACTTTAAAAGTTATTCAAGAAAAACTTATTTCCAGCGGCGTCCTTTAGGGGCTCACATCTCTGTAGGGAGGATTTGGAGGAAAAAAAATTTATAGGCACTTGTCATGTTTTTTTTTATCTTCTACCTGAATCCGATATATATATATATATATATATATATATATATATATATATATATATATA
Source organism: Vesta saturnalis (assembly GCA_036346205.1). Lineage (NCBI taxonomy): Eukaryota > Metazoa > Arthropoda > Insecta > Coleoptera > Lampyridae > Vesta > Vesta saturnalis. Next base: position 2,762,371 of record JARFJB010001138.1, on the reverse strand, counting down.
TATATATATATATAAGCAAAAGCAAAAACATGTTTATTCTTTGACAATAGCAATTACTCTATAAGATTCGTCCTTAATCCTAATATTATTATTAATTGGCACACTACTATTACAAAAATTCGTCAACACTACACACACTTTAGTTTGAGTTTAAATCTATTTAATGTATTGTTATTTTATATATCCTCTGCCAATTTATTGTAGTATTTATCCCTAATTGTCTTGGAAATCTGCAAGCAAGCACGCTTTTATAGGTCGGAATATAAATATTTTTATTTCTAGTTTTTATGTTGTGAATGTCACTTATTAACTTCCAATTTTGTTTATTTGAATAAATGTAGAGACACAATTCTATATATATATATATATATATATATATATATATATATATATATATATATATATATATAGTAATTTTAGTTCGGTGAATATGTTTCTACAACTACGGGTGGAAGGAATATTTAGAATCGTTCTAATTATTTGCTTTTTTGCAATAAATACATTTTTAGAAAGGGTGAAACTACCCCAAACACAAATGCCACATCTAATCCTAGATTCTATATGGGAATGATAAATCATTAGTTGCTGTTTTATAGTTAGAATAAGACGTAAATGTCTGAATAAGTAAACATACGAGTTCGTTTTGGAAATCAGTTGTTGACAATGTTTCTTCCAATTTAAGCATTCATCAACATAAAGTCCAAGAATTTTATACAACTCTGGTATGCAATATTATTGGAGTTTATACTTAAGGTAAGAGTTGGAATCTATTTTAGTGGTTACGAAATCGAACGTAATTAGTTTTATCAGGATTTAAGAGTATAGATTTATTTCTAAACCAAATATAAATACAATTTAATTTGCTATCACATTTGGCTCTTAATGAAACAATGATACATCTATCATCCGTATATTGAACAACAAATCCATCAGCGATTGTACTTGCAAAATTATTTATATACAACGGGAACAAACTGGATCCTAATATAGTGCCTTGGGGAACACCAACATCTATGTTAATTGTTTTTGGTTTAAATTGATTATTCATAAATCATAATACTTACATAATAGGATCGATTATGTAAAACACTTTGAAGCCAAGTTAAAGCTGCCCCACTAATACCGGAACATTTTAATTAGTTCATTGATGTTAACACAATCAAAGGCGCAACTTAAATCACAGAAAACTGCATTTGGGTTGAGACCATTTGTCACCAACACGAAGAACAAAGAAAAATAACCCGATAATTAAAGGAAGGTAACTTCTTCTAGATGGTAACAAGATTCGTTGTCAGCAGCTCGTTGGTTGGGTCGAGGGTCAGTTAAATAGAAACACAAGGATAAAAGCGTCAGAAGCTTAAAACAACGAATCTAAGAGTACCTGCTCCCGCCTCAAGAAACAGGGTGACAAATAGCTACAAAGGAAAAGATACTTACCACTCAACATTGATACACCGAATAATAAAACAAGACAATAAAGGCACATAAGTATATTGAGCTTCAAAATAACAAAATGTGAATGAATAAACTGGTCAGTTAGACACTAGTCCGTATTAAAGATTCAAATACAAAAATAAATTATTTCAATTACCCTTAGTAATTTCTACCATAAGCAAATAGTTTTAACTAAATCAGTGATGTGACAAACAGGATATCTATAAACTTACAGGTCTATAATAATTTTCAAATTAAGCATCAATGCCAATTATAATGATGGATTATGAAAGGTAAACTAACAATTGTGGTTAGGACGTCATCAACAAGATGGCCAACAGTTTGGTAGCAATATGTGTCAATTCTATTTTATACTGATAAAGCATCACTGCTTATTAAAATTTCACATTTTGAAATTAGTAATAAAGAAAAAAATTATGGTAATTTAATCTTGTTGTTGGGTTTACAGGTCAAACGTAACTATAACTAATGTATCAGAAATCAATGAGAACAAGAATTACATTAGTTCAATATCGTATTCTTTAGCGTTCAGAATTAAATATCTACGGTATGTTTCCTAGAGACAATGTAAACAAGCCTTCACTGTCACATTTAAATCTAAAAACTGTTTAAACAATAAACTGTAATTATTAATTAACTTGAATAAGAATAAAAGGATAGTGCACTGACCAAATTTGCTTCCGCACTCGATGTGCAAACTTAAACTAACTAATCTGACCTTTATTATCCTGAGGAAACAGTTATGCCTTAAACGTCTCGATTGTAATTTCCACACTTTCCGTTGAAGCAACAGCAAAACAAAAATAATTCCAAAAACGACAAACCATAATAAACGAAGCTCGAGATAAAAAATCCCAAAAATAAATGGCATTTCAGAATGAAGAGATACAAAAAACTCCATTTACCTCTAAGATGATGTTTGAGCTTTTCAATTTGTAAAACGCCTTTTTTTTTAATTCCTCAATTCCATATATGCGTACGAAACTTTTCAAATCAAGACAACTCCAATAAGATAGACGTATATGAATAGTTTCTTGATTGTCAACTTAGAGTTTGAAAATAACTTCCAAATTGACGGAATCATTAAAAGAAGACTTTTTATTTTTTTATTTATTATTTTTTTCCTCTTTTTTTTTCTCGTTACCCAGTAACAGAAAGCAACCGGCCGATCATATTTTCAAATTAATTCCAGGTATTACTATTTTCCATGTGTACTACCAATTAGCGTTTATAACTTAAATGAAGTGGTAACGTTTGACTTCATTCAAGAATGAATTCCCTCGAAACACTAAATTATAAATTAACAGAAAAAAAAACGTTACACATTTTCAATCTGAGAGAGTACCTCTTCGATTAGTTCGTGCATAGCGGAGTGAGTAGACTTTTCTGAACGAAAACCATGTTGTGTATTTGATAAAATTAGATTTTTTTTCTAGATATTGAAGAAGCCGGTTTGAGTAACATACTTCAACAATTTTGGAGAAACCCGACGTTAACACAATTGGTCTATAATTTTCAGGCATTTGAGTGTCACATTTCTTATGCACAGGAATTATTTTCCCAGTTTTAATACTATTCGGAAAAATGCCATAACAGGAGGGATTAATTATATACGTAACAGGTTTTCAGACATAAAATAGTATATGTCTCAGAATAAAAACAGGAATGTTATCAGGCCCTGCTGACCTTTTATTTTTTAGTTTCCTGTTTACAAGGCGAAATAGTTCTTCTTCAGTATACGATTGTAGGAGGAAGTAACTATTTATAATAAATTGGTCATTTGGTAAAGAGTTTTTAGACTTTGGCATTCGTTTACTTACATCTAGAGGTGCATTTTAAAAAAATTCCACAAGAAAGTTTGCAATTTCGTTGTTGATGTTCAATTATATGGTCATTATTTTTTATTTTTCTTATGTTAGCTATTTGTAATGTCGGTTGCTTAGAAATTTTAGAAACTATTTGGCAAGCCTTCCTTGTTGGATTTGCATCATTTAGAATTATGTTTGGAAACTGTTTCTTTTTAGTTTGACTCATCAATTTTTTATGCGAGTTTGTAGTTTGGTGCTAAGAAAGGGTATTTCCTACACAAGACAAATAAATTTTTTAGTTTGTCACTAGAAGATTTAATTTCTTGGTTAACCCAAGGTGCAGTTCTGTTTACGCCACGATTCCTACAAATCTGTAGAGGAAAATGCCGCATTTGTATCAACAATGGTATACAAATAATTCCAGGCCAACTTACTTTCAAATCGACTAATTGAATTACATCCAAAATTTCTTTCATTATATGAAAAACTCTTACTTGTTCTTTCCTTATCAAAAAACATTTCAAAAAGTATGGTTTTATGGTCGGAAATAACATTGTTAACAACACAGGCAGTTGTTCCTGTGACTATTGTACAGTATGTCCCCGGATCGACTTTAAAAGAGGGAAAATTCTCTTATTTTTGATTTCTCAGAAAATTTCATTCTTGCTGATTTGCCCTGCTTGTTTTCAAACCCCCGAAACACAAATTACTTGCTATTTAACTCAAACGGTTCTCGAGGTAATATCATTTTTCTTGAAAAATTCGAGCTTTTCGTAATTTTTTGAAGTAAATTGATTTGTTTCAAAGGAAAAATCAAATTGGTCTCACAAGTTTTAATTAATAAATTTAACAATTGATGGTAAAATGAAATGAAATTCTCAAAAAACTGAACTATTAATTTTCTATTCGAATAATGCTCCTCCTTTTTCCGCACAGATTTTAATGCGAGCTCTGAATTCATTGAAACTGCGCCTTATTTCTTCCATTGAAAGGGACTGGACAGCATTCCGTATCCTATTTTTCAATTGCTCTTCATCATTGTCTAATGGCTTACTGTACACAATTTGTTTTAAACGACCCCACAGATAAAAGTCCATTATTGTGAGATCAGGACTTCTCGGCGGCCATAAAATGGGACCATCTCTTCCTATCCAGTTATCATGGAACTCTGTATTGAGCCACTGGCGAACAGTACCGGCATAATGAGCAGGGCACCCATCGTGCTGGAAGAACATTTCAATTTGGTAGTTCAATGGCAATTCATCCAGTTTATCAGTTAAAAATTTTGCAACATTTCCAAATATGAATAACGGTTTAAATTTTGATCAAAAAAATATGGGTCAATAATTCCATGGTAGGAAACCGCACACCACACATTAACTTTTTCAAACATTGTCTGCGACTAGCAATTCGGAAGTTTGGATTCGTCCTACTCCAGTAATGGCAATGTTGGGAGGAAACGACTCCGTTAGTTGAAAAGGTCGATTCATCGGAGAACATTATTCGTTTATGAAAATTTGAATCTTCCAAAACTCTATTGCCCATTTCCAAACAAATATCCAGACGTTTGGCTTCATCACCGTTCTCTAAAGTTTGCCTAAATTGCGGCTTAAATGGTAAAATTTTGTTCTCCTTGAAGATTCTTTGTAAATGAGATTTACCTATCCCAATTCGTAGTGCCCTCCTTCTTAAAGACAACCTTGGAACTTCTGTTGCGGAATGAACGGCGAGAACAGTAGCAGCATCTTCTTCATCGAACAACTTCTTTTAGGTTACAAATGTCATTTTTTGCACTGTTGCAATAAACCTTTGCCTACAACACCTCAAAGTTTTATTCAAATTGTTTGACAGGAACAGAATAATTAAAGAGTTATTACTAAGACCGCATCTGTCAATTTTTTTAGAAAAATGTTTTTTTTTAAAACGACTGAAATTTCGTATCTAGTTTATTTAACAAACTTACCTTAAAATTCGACATATAATCCAAAAATGTATTAATATACGGGGTGTTCCATTTAAAATAAGCGACTAAGTACTGACTTCCGGTATAACCGAAAGTGGTACGAACGTGAAAATATTTTAGATGAGTTAGCCCTAACATCATTACCCTGTCACTAAATTTTTAGAATTATAGTAAGTTTGGTTTAGCAGATACTCATAGGATCAGCTCTAAAGGCGGACCCTGTATGTATGTATGATATATATATATATATATATATATATATATATATATATATATATATATATATATGTAACTCACAATTTTCAAAACATTATAATTATAGTATTTACTAAACAAATGCCGTGGTGTGCTGTGACAATTAAAAACAAAACTCTTCATTGATTGACTGTCAAATAATAGATATTAAATTATTTGTTGTAATCAGTTGTAGTTCGTACTTAAATAATGAATATTAATTTATTAATGGATTATTCTTCTGAAGAAAGAAATGATATGCTTTTACGTGTCTAACAGAGATGCTAATGCTGCGGAATTATTTCGTTAAACTTATATGGAAAGAAGACAACCCGATGTGAGATTATTTGCCAAACTCAAGTCGAATTTAAAAAAATTATGGGGCTTTTACTAAACCTCAAAATTTTAAAATTATTGTTAACACAGAAACAGAAGAACGTGTTTTAGCTTACGTCGAATTTAAACCTACTGCATCTCTTCTTGAAATTGCGAACGAGTGCAACACTTCCAAAGATGAAGCCCACGTTATTTTGAAACAAAATAATTTTAAGCCATATCATTTTCATATAGGAAATACATTGTATGTTGAAGATTATCAGAAAAGATTACGTTTTGCTACATGGTTGATTAATGAAAGTCGAGCAAACAATCAATTCTCGAAAACCATTCTTTTTACCGATGAAGCAAAATTTACAAACAACGGCATCTTCAATGGAAAAAATCATATCCAATGGTCCCAAGAAAATCCTCATATTACTGTTGACAGGAGAAATCAATATGCTTTTTCAGTAAACGTTTGATGCGGTATTATTGGTACCAAAATCCTTGGGCCGTTTTTTTATGAATACAATTTAACCTTCCGTTGAACGTAATTCAAAATTTGAATTATTTTCAACACGACGGGGCACCAGCACGCAATGGATTACTTGTGTGTAACTATTTACAGGAACGTTTAATTGGGTAGGAAATTGAGGTCCAATAGCTTGGCCTTGTGGGATGCAATTAAAGACAAAGTATACCGTGTAAAACCTGGTAATCTAGACGATTTAAAAAATAAAATTCGTGTTGCCATACAACAAATTAGAACCCAAAGTTTATTAAAAGTACAAACCGAAATTTTAAAACGATGTCAAATGTGTGTTTAAAATAATGGAGGGCATTTTGAAGCACTTCTATGATTCTGTTATCTGTTTATATTTTTTGCTGTTACTCTTCGTTGTAAGTTAAATTTATTTAGAACTTTTTTATTTTGATAATGTGGTACATTATTTCTTGTTCTTTCCACAAATTTAGTAGTAGAATATGAGCTTATTTGTTAGGTTCACGGGACACTTTAATTTGTTTAATAAATATTATAATTACCTTTTTTTTGAAAATTGTGAGTTAACTAATAATATTAAACATACAAAGCTATACATTTTTGAAATCAGAAAAAAATAAGCCATCGAATGAGTCCATAGCCACATATAGTTGACATTTAAAAAAATGTATGTTTGGGTTGCAGCTCGAAAAATAATTACTAAAAAAATTTTTTATTCGCATTTTCCCATTTTGCGTAAAAATGGTATTTGAATTATCATGTAATTCTGCCCAACTTTGCTAATTTAACCGACTCTATATCTCTTCTTCTATATCTTCCGTTTTATATAAGCTAGATTAATAAAATTTGGAATGCACTTATAGTTTAGTTGTGTGCATATTTTAAAATTATTCATGCGAATGCAGGCTGTTTATTTAAAGAGGACCAAATTATTATAAAAAAATTTAAATGGAACACCCGGTATATTATTCCTTTTTTGAATTCTACACATTGTTCCTAACAAATTCGCAATATATTTCCCTATCCGTAAATATAGCCGTTTTTGAGTTATTTCGATTTTTCTAAAAAAAATAGAAATTACAGGGTTTGCTTTGAAAATGTACCTCCTTAACTGTTGAAAAATAAAAGTTATCTAATTTATATGAGAATAAGTACACAGATAGAGCTTCCTTTTAATCTGAAGAAAATGACATAATTGCATACAGGGTGCCTATAATTGACTTGCCAATCAACCAGTATTCGAACTAGTAAAAGTGTACTTTTTCAAATAAAACACCCTGTATGTTATTACATTTTTGGTTTCTACATATTAACCCTTATCAGTTCGCCATACAACACCCTATCCCTAAATATAGCCGAATTATTTTCAATTTTTCAAAATGTATAAGATTATTGAGACATTTTTAAATCTATGGCCTCGTATAGATAAAAAAGAACATCATAAAACAATTGTATTATACATTAAAAAACGCAACAGAAACTAATATATTATGATAGAAGACTAATTACAATTTTTGTACTGGAGGCATTGCATGTTAACAAGAATTTGACAAATATTTACTTCAATTTCAAGTAAAATTCTAAAATCTAGTGTGCTTCTTATAAAAATTGAATGTTTGACGTAAATAAATAAAACTGTAGTTCACCATTTACGAGTGTTATTGTTAGTAATCAAGATTTTTATAAAATGAATTTTACACAAAATGAGTTAGTTGATATGATATTCGTGTTGGGTCCTGCAGCAAGAAACTGTTTATTGGTCAGCAGAATTTATGCTGAAAGATATGCAGATAGAAGACACCCAAACGCAAGATCGTTTCAGAAAGTTATGAGTAGATTTATTGCAACTTCATGTGCCAATTACTCCAAACATGAACGTGTTAAACCTTCTACAAATGAAGATAGTGAATTGAGCGTTCTTCTCGCCATCGAAGAGGATCATCACAGAAGCCAAAAGGACATAAGTGAAATAGTTAGTATAAGTGAGAGATCAGTAGGCCATCTTTTAAAAAAGAATCGCTTACATCCCTATCATATTCAGTTACACCAAGAATTGAGCGATACAGACTTCGATCATCGAGTAAGATTTTGTAACCGGGCCAGAGAAAAAATTACTCAAAACCCAATTTTTTTTTATAATATTTTATGGACAGACGAATCAACATTTCACAAGAATGGATTTGTTAATACACATAATTTTCATTATTATTCCTCAGAAAATCCACATTTATTAAAACAAGTTGATAAACAACATAAGTGGTCTTTAAGTATCTAGGGTGCCATCGTTGGGGATTATGTCATCGGTTCATTCTTTTTTGATGGACACTTGAATGGTGAGAAGTACCTTAACTTTTTGCGTAACGATTTACCGGGCTTATTAGAAAATATTACTCTTGATATTAGAGCCACAATGTGGTATCAACATGATGGCGCTCCTGCTCACTTAGAGGTTATCTCAATAGAGTCTTTCGAAATAAATGGATTGGGCGAAATGGACCTGTGAGGTGGCCAAAAAAATTATAACCTACTGTAATCTAAGATCCAAGCTATGGTACTCTACAATCCATTACCGCACATTTTAGTTTTCCTTTTTAATTACCATTTTTTAGATAGATTGAGGTGCATTTACACGATTACAGCCAAAAATGTTACTGTCGCGAGAGACTCGTTAAAACTTCATGACAGACAAGTTAATAGACAGCTATAGATGCTAACTTCAATTAAAAGAAATGAAATATTTCAATTTTTTTATGATAACTATGCAACCTCTTTTTTATACGTTCATAACGAAAACAGGCAACATAGTAACAACAAAAACAATAATCTATGTCAGAATGACGTTTAAAACTTCATGTCAGATAGAGATTCATAGACATGTTAACGTAAACAAAATTCCAAAGCCGCCCGCTTCTATAAAAATATCGACAATACAGCGTCAGCATTTTCAATTATATTTATTTAATTTATAGATTTATTTCGCTTTACATTAAAAAACTATAAAAATAATATATGTAAAATTAAATTTTCTTTAAAAAATATGTCTACACTTTTTCTTATAAAATTAATTGTTTATATATCCAGGCCTTTTTATATCTTTCAAATATGCAACTGTATTAGAAATATTTGATAAACACCAAAAACTGACCCTAACAAACCCCCTCTCCGCTGCTGGATTTCTCCCAACACCTGATCAGCTCCAAGCCGAATGAAAACAAGCTTAAATACGAAATTTTAAGTACGTAGGTATTTTCGTTCTGGAGTTATCGTGGATACTAAGATGCATCCATACACACATACACAGACATCATGGCTGATCTTCGCCAAAAGTTGTAAATTGAGCTAAAATAAGTCAATTTAACGATAGTGAAAAAAAAGTCAATTGCATAACCTTCTATACCTACATATGTATATGTAGGTTGGAAGGTAAAAACGAACGGTGAAGATTATAAAGAAAATGTAGTAAAACAGATGTTTAGTTGTACCACAAAATTATTGCAAAACCTTTATTTTGAAAATTCCAATATAAAATTTAATCCCTTCAATCATGGAGAGGAAAAAAATAGTAGTGGAATATTGACCAACACGACTGAATACAATCCTGTGTTTTCCGAGAAGTGTCAATAAGGAGGTGCAAAAAAGCTACAGACAGTAAATGGCTTGTAATGAACTTAGAAAACACTGATATATGCCCATTAAGGCAATTTTGCAATATCCAAGAATGATATATCATTCTTGTGCAATATCAGCAATTACATAACTACTGAAAATTGTTTCTAACACGAAACCCCTTTTGGAATAAAGCAAATTCAAAGGGATGGTACAAAAACATGCCACTTGGTGTGAACGGCATTCAAGTGTACAGAAGGATCAGCTCAAAAAATTGGCATTGACACGGATAATAATAAAATAACAAGTGACTCTCATCGTGCTAGCATATCAGTTTCAAATTTTGCCAAAACTGGTGTAAACGAGCAGGAATTAAACTTACTGGACATACTTCAGCAACTTCTATATTGTATCTGCAAATGGACCAAGAACATCAGTATTATCCAACTTACACCAAGAAACCTCTATAGTAAACTAATGCTACTACAACTTCAAGGGCTAATATGAATGCAACTTCGACCACTGCTTCAAAAATATTTAATAATTGCACTTTCCATAATTGTACATTTTAGAAATAATAAATTCCTCAACTTATTCATATGTAAAATTCTTTATAAAGGGAACACAAAAATTGTTTTTGTTGTGGAATTTTCTATAATAAACATGTTTAAACTGACACCTAATAATACATTTTATATACCATGTCATTTGTAGAACTGATTAAAATAAGCAAAATGCAGTCATTGCAAAACTTAACCAGACAATTTACTTTTTTGTCGAGAAAAAAATCTACAAACATAGAATAATGTATTGGTTGAAACAATGACAAATAATAGCAAAATGAATCTTAAAAGCGTGCATATCGAAAGGAACACGTATCACATATGGGTTAAACGGTTTCGCTTCTGTGCTTTACATATCCATGGCAATGTGTATTTATAATTTATTTGACTAGATCCATGTTAAAAATAATTCTAAAAGCTTTAAATATCATTTAGAATATCTACAAAATAAGGTTGTACTTTTTCTTTATGTCATTTCACATTTGCAAAGTGATAATACGCAACCCATGAGCTTGTAGTGTAGTTATGTTAAACACTCGCTTTTACTTTGAACTTTTCAATATTCAAACTTAAACGCACTTCATCATCTGAAATTAATTAAAAATATATCAAAATCATATTAACCAACATTTTTGTTATGAAATATATATACGATCATGATTTATCAATAAAAATAAAGTATGCCGTAAACAACTGCTATTGTTTTAAATGTATAAAGAATGCTACTACTGAAAGAAAATGTGTATGAGGTAAGCACGATGTTTAAAAATGTTGGGTTATTTATTTTCTATAAATTTAAAACCTGAATCAAAAAATACAAAGTTTAATGATCCAGTGATGTAGGAATAATATAGATATGGCTTAATCCCTCTTAGTTGAAGTCGTATGTCCTCAAAACTGTTTTGTTAATATGTAGTGCTTTCTAGAAATGATAAAAAATGTATATTAAAACTACATCAATAGCGCTTACTGAGAATTCAACAGATGGTTACCAAGGAGGCCATTGCGCAATTCAACAATTTTGAACATAATTTTATAATCCGTAATATGAAAATATGAATCTTTTACTTCTAATATACCTACAATATTTCAAAATAGACCACAACTTTAACAAGATGCTTAGTGTTGGATTTTAACTTATAGATTAATAACACCAAGTTTTTTAGTTAAATATTTACTTATCAAGAAGAAAAATGTGTATCAGGGCATATCTATATTATTCCTACATCATTGATCAGATTAAACAAAATTTAGTGGTTCGAGTTACATTTACACCTATAATTATCAAGAATTAAGTTTAAGACTGATTGATGGAACTTTTAGATAGAAGCAAACAATAACTGAGCTGACTATTGATTGGCAAAGCTAAGATTGCTTATTTTTGAGTGTAGAAGTAAATTGTTTCTTATTAAACTAATAACTCTAAACCTATCAAATGAAACATTAACAAGTTTTCTACAACATTGCAGTGCTGAGAGTTTGTTGCTCACACACACGGACGGACAAAATGCTAGTAATAGTACTTTTTTTGGTTAAAAACCAAAAAAAGTGAACAAGTTAACTGTCATCGTAAATTTTTTATTTAGGTCTGACCAGCTAAAAGGGTTTTTAGACTTGTTATTATGAGGCAATTAATACCCTACCTTTCCTTGTGATTAGTGACATATATTTAGACAAAAAATGACATTCTTGGATTATTTGGCGCGGCGTAGGACGTATTCACTCCTACGTCACCGCCACCGGTCCCTCCACTATTGTCATTCTGTCGACGCACACTGGTCACAAAAACACGCCTTATCAGATCTTGAATGATCAATAAATATCTCAGATGAAGATGAGTTTCATGATTTTAGTAACTACAATGATGATACGGTAGTCGACCTACATTTTGAAACTGGATTCCGATGTTTCAGATGACTCTTGTATTTGATGGGCTGTTTCTATAACTCTTTATATTGAAGATGAAGATGTTGATTTGCAAACAGAGATAGATGATGGGTAATTCACAAGAAAACCAACAGGAGGGTAATGTTATACTTATATAAATTAGTAATTTAGTGACTTACTCTTATATGACTTGTAGAAGTTATACCAAAGAACGCAGATGAATCTCTGCCAGGTTGTTCAAAATCAGATGAATGGACAAATCCCAAAGGTTTACAAGTAAAACTAGCCCCGTTTTCAGTAGAACAAGGCATAAATTGTAATGTAGCTGTAGCTCAATCAGGAGAATTCTTTTCTGCTGTTTTCATTGATTCAATATTTGACCTTATAGTGGATCAGACAAAGTTATACGCTATTCAGTTCTTGACTACTACAGATGCAGGTTCATCTTCCAGATTACATAAGTGGACCCCAACAGATAATAGGCGAAATAAAAATGTTTTTTGGCTTGATAATGTGGATGCGTACCAAGAAATTACCAGCTATTGCAGATTATTGGAGTCAAGCTATTCCGATCAAGAATTCTTTTGCACCAAGTGTGTTGTCTAGAAATAGGTTTGAGATTCTTCTAAAAATGATTCACTTTGCAAATAACGATGAAAGAGATACATTACCTAAATCCTAAAGTGAGTAATTTAGTAAACCTTCTTCTAAAAAATTACCAGACCCTGTACACACCCTCTAAAACTGTATATGTTGAAGAATCAATGATGATTTCATTTAGAGGAAGGCTACTGATGAAACAGTATAATACGCAAAAAAGACATAGATATGGAATAAAAGTTTTCAAGTTATGTTGTGGAAATGGCTGCACATACAATTTACATATTTGCTGGAAAAATATTTGAGAAAACTAAAACTACACCCACAGGAGTAGTTATCGAATTATGCGAACTCATACTAGATAAAAACTGGACAGTCTGTACAGATAAATGGTACACTAACGTAGAGCAAGCTAACAAGTTACTGGATAGAAATACTCATCTAATTGGTACAATAATCTGTGATCGGAAGGCAATTCCTAAAGATATTGTCAGAAAGAAAATCAGTCAGGGAAATTGCTGCAGCCGAAAACAGCACAAGGATAAATTTTCTGGAAAGATAAACGTAATGTATTTACGTTATCAACGCAACATCTACCCAAATCGAAATTGTACAGACAAAAGGTAGAACAACCTGTCAAAAAACCACTAAAGGTTGTGGAAAATAATAGAACAAAAGCTGCGGTAAATTTGTCGAATGTAATGAAAGCGTATACTTGTCCACTACGAAAAACTGTCAAATGTTACAAAAAGATAGGTACTATTGAATACACCTCTGGTAGACGCCTATACATTAATTGTGGAAGTTATCAATAAAAAAATTGGAATTGTTGATTTCGTCAAGAAATAGTAAAATAATAGTGTCAAAAAAAAAACACACTGATGTCAGTACTCCATTCAGCTCGAAGAAAAAACATCATGAAAGAACCATGAAATTAGGAAATATTATAAGTGTTACGAAGATATTAATAGAAGAGAGTGTGCAGATAACAAAGAACAAAAAAAGTTAATACAATTTGTCAAGATTGTGACAATTTCAAAATTTCAAATTTCAAAACATGACATGCAGCAGAGTGTTTTGAAAGTCACAAAGGCTTTAAAGGCCTCTTATGCATGCATATCATACCCTATTTTTTACTACGAATGCATCATAATCTCAACAATGTAATTTAAACAGTAGATAAATATCTATGTAATAAAGGTAGATCAAACGTTCTATAGCAATCTTTAAAAAAGTAGGCGTATCATAAACATAATTTTACACACACTCCAACGTGTGATAATTGTTGATTATGATGCATGTGTAATAAAAATGATTATTTTGAATTTTTATTCATTTTTCTCTGATTACTACTCTTATGTGGCTTACTCCCATGCTTAGATGGTGCATTATGTTTGCACAGTCTGTGTCGGTTCATTGCCAGTGACAAATACGCAATGAATACAACCGACAGCATGATATATATATTCGACAAACATTCTTCAATGCCAATCCCCTAGGACCGAACATGACGTGATGGAAAATGTTAGTACCAGTCCTATATGACAGTTAACTAAAGAATGTGCTAAAAACTGCGAATTAACCCAAACTAAGAGTTTAAACCATAGTTTGATGTTCACCTATACAAATGGGCCTTGCCATTGGCTCTGTATATCAGATTTGCACATAATGCTAAATCCTATCATTATAATTATTTTTAAGTTAACAAAATTTTGAAATTTAAACAATCAATTGTTGATGTAAACATTTGAATAAAAAAATTATTAACAAAAAAATTCAATATTTAAAACTTATATTCTTCTCCATTGCTATTTCCAAAATCAAGTCAGGCTTAAGGAAACATTAGTCATTCACATCCTGCTTGAAGACAAATTGAATGAAAAGCATGTCTGGAATATATGAATAAAAAGACATATTATAATACAAATTTATGTTTTTATTTAGGTAGACACAATATCCCTTGCGAAATATATAAGAAATTTTACAAAGCTACTTCAATCGATTTTAAATAAAGGATAAAATAAACTGATGCCCAAAGGACATTCTGAGCATTTTGCAAAATAAAATATTACAGCTGACTACACAAAATCATTGTTTTCCGTAATGTTTATAAAACTTTACAATATATAAGTTATCATTATGTACGAAATGCTTTACAATTGGCAGACTGTACTAAAATAATGAATGTACTAATTATACAAAATTATCACAAAATTCTGAAAATTAAAAGTTAAGTGATATAAAAAAACTAGTGCACTACAATTTACATGCAATGAAAAAAAATCCTGATCATTCTTTACCTGTTTATACAAAAATTCACAAAAATGATAAGCAAAGATGATAACACAGAAAAGCTAAATGTATAAGAAAATAGCAAAATAAAATGAATACTAGAAGACTCTTTAACTTAGAGCTATGTTTGTGCTAACTCACTTAAATTGGCGTTAAGGTTTATTTAACTAAAGTACCCTCAAAATTCTAAAAAAATAAAGGGCGGAAAAGGAAAAAATAAAGAAAATTTGTGGGACTAGAGATTTTTTATTAAAAAAATCCTAAACTGTATTTTCAGTATCAAATGTTAGAAATAGCAATGGTATAGGTAAAGCTTACATGAAATGCTCGAATTTAAATTATTTTAAGTGCCTGCAGCATAACGCACCGCTTAAAGAGTAGCAATGGCACACCACAAAACACAACCAATACTAGAAATAATCTAAAAATATAACGAAATTATGAGACCACAGTCTAAAATTATTAAGGATAATAGACTATTTTATAAGCACTAAAGATATAGCAAATTTTTAAAATTACTACTAACAAAGAAAACAACTGTAAATGCTTATAAAATAATCCATGGCGATACCAATTTGTTATGTGTACAAGAATATGTTATATTTATTAAAAGAAACTCAATGTTCCGACATTGACAAACTTTTATACTGATACACTCGATATACACATTGCTGGTTCGCTGTTATTGAAAAAAATTGATGACATTGCCGCATGGATGATGTTAAAAGGGCAGCGGCCTTTGCTATCTGAAACAAAAGAAAAGAAACTTTAATTAATTGAACTTTCAACTTTTTGTAGATAGTAAACAATATAATATTGTTAACACAATGATATATGTATTTATAATGCACATGTTAATAATTACATTTAATAACCTTTTCTGTTTATCAAAACTTTAAATGTTTCTTTTTTCAATGTTGTTTAAACGTTTAACGCTTTACAAGCCCAAACCCTGAAGCCAAAGAATTGAGTACTCAAATAATTATATTCAGTATGATATAAACTGATCTGAGGTTGGCAATTGTGCCTGGCCTAGTGTTACTATACCAGGTATAAATCAAATACAGTTCATCAACTCAAACGCCCTTTTACTTTGACAGAGTCAGCTTTCAGAGCATGTTATGTTAATAAAAATTAGAAAATTAAAAATAACTGCTTTAATTAGGAACTAAGGAAATTATTATGCATATTGTTTTACTAGTACTTGAAAGAGCTATTTAATACACAGGGTGGCCCATGAATGTTTCTATTGGGAAAAATAATATTGTGGATGACATCATAATGATCTAAAATTAAAAAAAAACAAAATTAAAATGGCACTCCGAGTTGACATTTGACAGATGAAATGTATGTATTTGAAGCCCTAGAAACCAAATAAGTAAAAAAAGTATACAGGGTGTTTCATTTAAATTTTCAGCTTTTGGGTCATTTCTGGTGACACCGGAAGTAGGCCATATTGTTTTTTATATAAAAATCCCCAACTGGCAATAATATAACCCACCAAAATTTGAACAAAATCTAACGACCTGTTCAAAAGTTACAGGGGTGGTGATTTACACCTGGTATACCCACCAACCAACTAGAGGTGGTAGGTGTATTGATATTTTGACTAATGTCTAAGCAAATAATTGTCAGTAAGAACAAAGGTGCCAATATTTCTGATCATGAATACCTTGATATTTTGACTAATGTCTAAGCAAATAATTGTCAATAAGAACAAAGGTGCCAATATTTCTGATCATGAATATGCGCAGGTATTTGTATCAGAAATAATGCTCTTCATAAGCCCTCCAGAAAACTCATATAATCCTGATTGCTGGGTCTAGCTCGTATTGGTTCTATAACACCCTTAAGTTTATAAGTACTTTAGAGAATACATCCTTTACTTTTATAGATGATACTTATTTAAACGTTGACCAGAAATTTAGTATCCTTTATGAAATAATATACTGTATATTTAACCAAAGCTCCAAACTTAAAAATGTTTTAAAAATAAGAGGAAACAATGGCTGACAAAGGGTGTAAGGGTATCTTGTCGTCATAAGAGATTGTTGAATAAATTCATTAAGTTAAATTCTAATTCAATCTAAAGGCACATTATAATCATTACTGCTCCATACTTAAAACAGTTATAACAAGTGTCTATTAATGATTGAAGCTGAGACAATGCCAAATCTAGAAAATTTCTTTGATTAGTATTTGCAACACTGAGAATTATATTGTAAAATCAGTCGGTTTCTACCTTTTTTGCCATAGTGCGTGTCTGTTTTTTATTAGCGTTTATTATAATTTTCCTGTTCATTCTTCATTCCTGTATTAATTTTTCGTTATATTCACAATCAGTTATTTTCATAACTCCAGATTACTTTTTGTTTGGAAAGATTAAAGACAGTATTTATAGAAATAGATTGCGTAATTTAGATGAATTAATGGAAGCAGTCGAACACGAGATTCAGGCTATTATACAAGAAGCACTTCAGTATGTTTTTGAAAACATGAAGTGGAGAATTAATTTATGTTGACAGCATCATGGTCACCGTTTTCAACATTTTTTGTAATTATATTGATTTAATGAAGGATGATTGTATTTTTGTCATAACAATAATTTTAAAATTTATTTTGTTAAATAATTGTAATTAGCAAATATTGGCAAAAAACATTTCCAAAAGTAGGGGTATTCTGTTTAATTTTAACAAACAATGTTTATAATTACATCAAAGGTGATTACCCCATGGGATGCTAATGTCAATCATTGCGACCAAAATGAAGTGCAGTGGTACCAACCTAACCAAAATTTGCTACGACGTCAGCTTCAATTATTAATAGACAACCAATATACCTTGCTAAAAAGAATTGTATACGTAATATTTTAAAGTTCGATAATACATATCCAATGCTGCGTGGACTGAAATTAGACGACAATCGGGTAGACATAAAGCTGCATCAGTAATATAACACCGAATATTGGACAGTCCAATATCAGATCCTAAAGAAGTTGCAAATATATTTGTTGATAACTTTACTATGAATAATAATAGCAACACATTGACTGCAAACTTCCTGACAGCACTACATTACCTAAATCTTTTTTCTTTACACCTACAACTTCTCACGAAATACCTCAAATTATCAATAGTTCACTGTCAGGATTAGTTCCAACTTGTCTGAAAATTTCATAAGTAATAATACCAGTATTTAAGAATGGTAGTAAAGTAGAAATGCAAAATTACAGACCTATTTCTTTATCTAGCATATTTTTAAAAATTCTTGAAATAGTTATTTACAATCATCTAAAAACTTACATTCAGAGTATAACTTTGCTAAATGACAAGCAACACGGTTTTTTAAGTCAACAACTACAACTATTACACATTTTTTAGTTATGTTTACTCTTGTATTAATAATAAAATCTCATATGCTGCCATTTTTTGTGATTTTATCAAAGACACAGTGGATATCAGACTTCTTTTATACAAGTTGGAACTGTATGGAATCAGAGGTGGTCCGCTTGCTTGGTTTCATTCATATCTAAATCTACGTAAGCAATTTGTACAAATAAAATATGTAATTGATAATACTATTGAGACTTCTCAATCAATCATAAAAGACTTCAACACAGGCGTGCCACAGGAGTCCATTTTAGGTCCTTTACTCTAACATTTTTATTAACAACCTACCTTTGTACATTACTGATCACTTATGTATGCGGATGACACAACATTTGCGTTCTCATTCAAGGACCAAGAAGAACTTAATTGTAAAGCTCGTATGCTACATAACGTCTTAAAATGGTTCACAGCCAATGGTTTAAACATCAACGCTCATAAAACCAAATCTATTCGGCTCAATAATAACTCTATTACCTCTCTACCAGCTGATATATTACTTAATAAAATACATCTCCATATTGTTAGCGATACATCTTGCCTTGGTATCAAAGTAGACCAGTTTTTATCATTTGGTAACCACATTAATATGCTTTACCATAAATTAAACTCATCTTGTTTTATGCTCCGTGGCCTTAAATATTTAGTTTCTGATGAAGTACTGAAAACTGTATTTTTCATACATGGAATCACTACTCCGATATGCGATACAATTCTATGGTTCTTTGGCCAAGTGTCATACATTATTCATTACTCAAAAATGAGCCATCAGGATATTGTACAATTTAAAACCTCAAGAATCCTGTCAAACGTCATTTAAGAAACCAGGTATTCTAACCTTCCTGTTTATACCTAGTTTCAGTTACATATATAAACACCAAAATAAATTTTGAAAGCATGCCGATGAACATGAATATGAAACAAGATGTGCCAATAATTTTAAATCATTACAGCCTAGCTGCTCAGTATTTAACAACAGCAAATTTTATCGTCCTATTGTTTTATATAATAAATTGCCTAACTATATAGAGTATTACTTTTAAATCCTTTGTATTCACTAGATGAATTTAATGAAATATTATTTAATTTACCTGTAAATCATTAAAATATGTTGTAATTAATATAGATTGTGGTGTCCAAAAAACAAAAGTGCTAATTCTATGGTACGTGTAAGTAGGTGAATAAAAATATATCCAAACAATTTGTCTACATTACTTCCAGTTCAATGTAATAAAGATGTACAAGCTCCTGCACCTCCACTAGAATATGTTTTACATTTTGGAAGAACCCGAAGAAGAAGAAAAAGAACAAGACCAAGAAGTAGAAGCGGAAACAAAAGTGGAAGAAATGGTATCCTCTGACAGAGACTTACACAGTGTGAGTCATTGCAGAAAATTTATAAATGTACATATAGCTGCAAGAATAGTACACACGAACGAAAACTAGAATTAAAGGCTTCTACGAAACAGATTTCCCAGAACAAGGTGCATACCACATGGGTTTAATTAACCTATACAACGACGACGTCATGGCATATACGAGTCTCCAACAAGAAATTGCCACCAATGGAGCATCTACTATGTGTTCCCGGTGGTAATAGAAATTTAGTAGATGTGTATAAACGTACATTTATGAAGATATGTGCCATCACTTCGAAAAGAATTGAAATTCTTGTCAAAAAGAAAAAGATGCCGGAAGCCAGTTGTGTCAATGGCAGGAAGGGCCACAAGATTTCAAAGTTTACAGAAAATGATCGTAAGCAAGTAAAAAATCACTTCTTGGCGTCACCTAGCCATGTTAGTCATTATTCAAGATTAAAATCAAACAAAGAGTATTTAAGCCCAGATTTAAATCTTCATCGACTGCACAAAGCTTTCTTACTTAGTAAGTAAGTATCCAGATTCCTGTGTTACATACAAATATTACAGACACATTTATGTAAGATTTTCCGAATTTATCGTTTCATCGTTCCAGAGTTGACACATGCGATAAACTTAATTGCGAAATCCAAGCACAGATTGCAGGCAGTAAGGCTGTTAAGACTCAGCTTGAACTGCATCACAGAAAAGTAGAAAACTCTTTAGCTGCCATGAATGATAGTATCATGAGATCACAACAACCAGGAAGTACATGTTCTGTGATATCAATGGATTTGCACTCCGATATGTTTTACCTTAGTCAACTATCCCATTACAACTTTGGGGTACACCTTAGCGACACAAACACCACATTCATGTATGTGGCACGAGGGTGTTGGAGGAAGGGGAGAAAATGAAATAGCCTCTTGTATTTTACGAGTTCTAAATATGGGTGGAACTCCCAAGAGGAATCTCATAATATGGAGAGATAACTGTGCCGACCAGAATAAAAAGATGGTTTCGTTTGTAATGTTATTCCTGGTCTCCGATGGTCACAATACAACACAACTTTTTAGTCAGTGGTTCATACCTTTATGGCATGTGACAGAGATTTCACGTTGAATGAAAAGATAAAAAGAGTGATGAAGAGCTTTGTACCCAACGATTTGCATGAAGTTGTAAAGTTAGCAAAGTACAATCCACCATTTTCCATCGTGACATGGAAAACGTAGGTTTTTTAATATTTTGACTTCTAATACAAAAACAATGAATATTAAGTGAAGTAGTTCAAATAAGAATAGAATTGAAAAAACTTGGGAAAGCACTAACCAAAGAAACGTTTAACGATTTGGAAGACTGGAAGGAAACTTATATTTTGAAGAAAGGTCAAGCACCAGTAAACCTTAAAGGAAACTTCACGTTATTACTTCAAGGAAGCAAAATTTCAGACAATAAGAAGCAAGCATGATACAATACCTTCAGCAACAGGAACATAGGCAGTTTTACAGAAAACTTTTAAACATTGAGTGAAATGTGTAAGTGCCCAGCTAAGAGCGTTCTTGATATCACTTAACGCTTTTTAATGTTTTCTTTAGGTCGGCACTTAACCCTTTCTTCTTTTTCACATCATTTTTTATTTTATTTTGTAACAATTTGAAATAATGTGTTTCGTTACCATTCTTTTATTGTCCGTAGTGTATTGTTTTTAGAATTAAAATAAGTTGGCTGATGACAGTTTCTTTGCAAGTTAAACGTTTTTCTTTAATTATAATTCTTTCATTATTTTGGCACTTAGCCTCTTTTGCATTTCCATTCTTCAATTATTTAAAAATTACATGCCTCTTGACGAACATTTCGTCCTGGAGAGAAAAATGTGCAAAATCCTTCACTTGTTGAACTGGACAGAATTTTAATGCCCCCATTACATCCAAAATTAGGCCTTATTAAAAAATGGACACTACAAACCCCACGTTTCTTCATCTTCGGAAAAAATTTCCAAATTAAGTGACGCAGAAATAAAAGCGGGCATTTTTACTGTGTCTGACATTCGAATGTTACTCCGTAATCAAGCGTTTGACAGAATTCTCACTAGTTAAGAAAGGAGGGGGCGGCATGCATTTCGAGGGCTATTGTTGGAATTTTCGACGAGAGTGTAATATCACCACATATGTAAGTGAATTAAAGCGGCGAAAAACGTCATTATTTTTTTTCTTAATTATAGCTACAAAAATTATTTTAGTTATTTTCATGTTTAATACATTCCTTTAAACAACAATTTTATCTCAGAAGCCTTCCAAAAGTTAAGATTTGTTGTTCAGTGTAATTATACTTAGGTGACAAGAAATGGAATACCGTGTGCATGCCTGGTATGAAATATGTTACCTGTTGGTTCAATAATATTGTAAATACAGACCTGTAACATGTTGTGATGTCTACTTATACTACAGTTAGCTAACTGTGTAACAAGGTGATCATTGATGAGATACAGGTCTGTATTAAATATTACAATATTATCACATTGATTTGTTAAGGTGAGAGTAGGGTTATAACAATTTACATCTTTCAATAACAGTAGAATCTAAATACGTATTGACCTAGGTATTTATAACTAATACTTATATTTTATTTATGTTACTCTTGTTGTATGCGGTACGGTTTTTCTTTAGTAGTTCTTTTCCTTAATCCGCAATAAAGACAGCAGAACTACATTGCACTTGCTTATAAATTTATATACTGTTTTATTGTTACCTTTATTTTATCCTCCCTTAGATCCCGCAACACATATATCCCGTAACAACTCTTTCACACAACGTGAGTGGTCCTACCTGTTTCTCATAACGATCATTGCTTATGTAAGTTTGCGTATTATTTTTGTTTTTGCATTCGAGTTGTGCAGTCGCTAGACTGGCCTGGGTACATTACAATAGCCAAGAACACTCTCAATCAACTCACCTTTCACATAAAAAAAAAACAATCAAAATCGGTACTTCCATTTGGGAGCTACGTTGCCACAGACAGATACACACATTAAACTTATAACAACCCTCTTTTTTCGTCGGGAGTTAAAAAATATGATTCAATATCATTTTAAACTCATTACAATAATATTGAAATATTCAAAATTGTTTAATAATAAAAATTTATTTTATTTTTAACACCTACATCAGAAATAGAATTTTTTCAACATTTTTTTCACGCATCAGGGAGTGTCTCTCAATACGAAGCGGTGCAAATAGGATGGCTGATATAGTACTGACATGTAGTGATGACTATTTTCCGTAGATTACAGTAGTTTTGTTTATCTAGTTTAGATTGTATAAACAAAACTACTGTAACCAACAGAATTAGATTAGATTAACAAAACGACTGTAAAAGTTGCATTCCTTAGCAGGCGACCACTACCACTAGACGAGAAGTGCTCTGCCACTATGACATTGAAACTGTTATTTAAAGCAATGTAGTTTTGTTAATCTAATCTAGTTCCGTTAGGTTACAGTAATTTTGTTTATCTAATCCAACTGTTTAACCCTAATGAACCATTGGCTAATCGACTCTTCATCTTGTTGCATATTGTTAAACATTATTCATTTTCTAAAGACACACTCTCAATTTATATAGACTCCAGTATTGCAAACAATTGATCGTACGATTTCGTCTTTGGCAATTCTGGATCGCACAAATTTGTTAACGTTCTGTACACTTCTTCCACAACAAGTGTCAACAAAACTGCTGTTCTTTTTTGTACTCCTATTCCATTCGTTTCAAAATACTGCTCAAGACATTCTGAGTATGTTTCAAAATCGTCCCCTTGCTTGAAATTACCTATTTGGCAAATATTCCTATCAACCACAACAATCTCCCGGTTGTGGTCTGTTGGTGCCTGATTTTAAGCCATCTTATCCCAATCAAAAACGTGCCCCGTCAAAGAAAAATGAGATTACTGGTCACGGTCGTGCCTTTCAACTGTATATCATTGAGCAATCTAGCTTTTGTACCCCAAACCACAAAAATCCGTTCTTCAGACTTTAATAACTTTTTCTTTATTATTTAAAAAATAAGTTCTGTCTACCGTCACAAATAACCAAAGCACCATTGATTGACCATTTAATGTATTAAAAGCCCCTTTTTTTTTAATTCGTGTATTTGAAGAGAAATTATACAAAATTGATGTTTCGATTACAATTACAGTTGCGTATAAATTTTGTATAATTTATTTTCAAATACACGATTTAAAAAACTCAAAAAAGAGAAGTGTTTTTATTTAAGAATAACCACTGTATATAATACTAATAATAATATGTCTTTATTTAAATTAATACAATTATAAAAAAAGGACTATTTTCATTATGGTTCCAGACGAAGTTCAGCATAATGAAAAGCTTTTATTTGCTGCTTAACCTGGTTTTTAAGAGAAAAATAGTGTAATAATTGTACTAAGCATTACATTTAATTTCTACATAAAACTTATAATAAATATAAAATAACCATTCTTACACTTCATATACCTACAGGAGGGTACTGATTGTAGTCGTTCGATGTTGCTTATAATCTTTGCTGATTCGAAAGTTTTTATTTAATTTTCTTTTAAACATTCTGCTGTTACTAGTTTTTTGTAAAAAGTTCATATAGAGTATTAAAACATATACAGATGTTATAAGAGAATGACATTTTGAAAAGGTGAGTTGTATGCAATGGAATGGTTAGAAGACCTATATGGTGAAACAGTAGATTGTGCACATCTATTGACATAAAACAGCCAAATTCTTTCATCAAGGGAATTGTGTTTCGAAACTCATGTTAAGAATTAAGAAAACATCTATTAAAACATGGAAATCAATGGAAGGATCTGGAAGGATCTGAAAGGATGTGGAAATAAAGTGGAAGGATATGTAAGTTCTAAGTGAAAGTATGTTGGCATATTGTAATAGACCAGTAACGTCTTGAATAATTAATGTCATTTTTTAATGTGAATCCCATTTACCAATGCTAATGTAACAGCTTAATATCAGTGTTTTTTCGTTTTTTTTTTTGAGATTTCATTTATTGACTGGATATTAATTCTTTCAGGTTTTTAAGACTTGTACATAATACGTTACTGTAATCATAACTAATTGAAGTTTTGGCAGAAATTAACTTTAGAAAAAAAAATTATGTTTTTTTAATTTAAATTGTAAATCAATTATTCCTAAAACTTTTAGCAATAAGTGATGGTGTAATGTATAAATGATCATATAAAGAGGTCAAATTGGACAACTTATAAGAATTTGGCAACCTATAATTGGACGTGAAAAATTATTATGTAAGATAACTTTAACAAATAAACTGTAGATACTGCTAAAAAATCTATATTTGGATGAAAAAATGATATCTTATCTTCATTATATTTATACAAACTTTAAGGTGTGATTTCATGTTTTCCCAATACTTATATTTCATATTAAAATCATGTAAATACTAACCTCTAGTATCCACAGGTAATTAAGTAATCACCTAACTTTTCTACAACTGAAGCAGCTTGTTGAGGCTGAATTGGATCTTCATAAAGTGATACAACAACGGCTGTAACAAAAAAATAAGTTTTATAAACCAGATCATAAATATAATAAAAAAAACTAATATTCGTAGGTTCAAATCGTACTGGAGTTAAACTTTTTATTTTTTTGTATTTATTATAAAATTAATAATAATTTTTAATATTCACTTTAGTAAATTAACAAAAAGATCATTGAAATTGTGTCAATCCTGCTACCAACTTTAAAAGGTTAGTGACAATTAAATGATTCAAAATCAACATCTCAATATGTTAAAAAATATTCCTTTCACTTATCGACTCATTCCATCTTGAATTGTTTATGAGTAATGTATGAGCCATATTCTTTATAAATATTTGTAATCATGGCTGGAATTAAATCGAAGTGTAGTTTTATTAGTAAGTTAATAATTTCAATAACTGCAAAAATAAATTAGTCATTGTTTTAGTTCTCTTACTAATTACAAATAATAATGAACGCATAAATAAGTGTGTAAATCTCGTATGTCCTATTATAAACTATTGGAGGACAATCTTCAAAATCTGCCCTTTTGGTATATTTACATTAAAATCTAACAGTCAGTTTTTGAGATATTATTGTTATTATTCTACTAAAAAGTGAAAATACTTTAAATAAATAATAATTGTTATTAACACAATGTTAAGCAAGCCCACCAGTATGACTTAGCCTTCTTAGTATTCAGAAAAATACTGTTAACACAATTAACAGCCGTGTTAAAGAAATTATTGAGAATCAAAATAAACTAACAATAAATTAACAAAAAAAAAGTGTTTTTGAAGTATCCATTCTTCGAAAATTCGAGGTGCAAGTATATTGTAAGATCCTTCATTATATGTATTTATTTGCAATTTGACTATTTTCATATAACATATATGTAAAATTTGGGCCAGTCGACTTGATAACTTTCCCACCATGAATAAGAAAATTATTATGCTGTCTAAATTATTTACAAATTGAAAAATAAAATATGGAAAAAATTATCATAGCATATTAAAATTCAAATATACTGTTCCAATTTCCATCTTATTTTGCATTAGAGCAGGTCATGATATTTTTTCTGCAGTGGTGTTCCAATGTATCAAAATGACAAAAGTCAATTTGACGTCGTCCAGTCAACAGTAATTATGCTGTGCTGCCTACTTAAGTAACGCATATAATGATAAAGTCTCATTCAATTAATAATAATTTGTTGAGAAAATGCCAAAAGTAATCTCGCAAAGAGTACAGAGCTTCAAATTTTAAGTATGTATTTGGTTTTAGGTTTCGCAGCAAACTACCCAAGATATAATGGCAAGACCTCAAAATTTCAAGTCGACATATTGTGATAAACCAGGAAAATCTGAGTTTTGGGATTTCACCTTTCAAAATTAAATTAAATAAATTAAAAAAAAAAAGAATATTTTATTTTAAACAAATTGTACCATCAGGCTAAAACAGATTTTAATTTTGAGGAGGATGTGTTACAAACACAAACGTGGTAATGGTCAGAAAATTTTGTATGAAATGAAACAAGTTGTTGTCAAAATTATGTTTTTACTTGCAAAGTTCAGGCCAGGATGTTAGATTTGTGCATCTAGACAAAACGTGGATTTATCAAAATGGTTCAAATATCTATCGTTGGGTAAACAATTTTGATATCAAAATTAATCCATCCAAAACTAAAAGTGAAGGTAAAAAGTGTACCGTTTTACACGCGTCGTGTATATTAGGGTTTCTGGAAAAATGCGACTATTTACTCGATTCAAGGAACAATGAACGAGATTATCATAAAACTATGAATGAGGACCGATTTCAAAATTGGGTGATTGAACAGCTGATTCCTGCGTTGTCCAAACTACTCGAAAATTGTGTGGTGGTTATGGATAACGCACCGTACCATTCCGTGCAGTTGGTACGAAATTGCCGGTCAAAATTACAAAAAAGCAATTGTGGATCAGAGTTCAACCTTTTAGCAGTGGGAGAATCTGATTCAGTTTAGTGATATAAATACAGATTCTTCTGGTCAAAATTTTAGTAAAAATACAGTTAAATATTTTGTTTTCGTCAGGTATTGTCCGTGGATAGGAAGACAGCAATCTTGTAGTCAATTCCATTTAGCACATTTCTGGTTATTTACTTTCGTGTGTGTGTGCGTGCGTGCGTACTCCATAACTTTCGAAAGATTTAACATATCAACTTGAAGTTTGGCACATACAGATGGCAACTACCCAAAGCGACTGATTGTTTTTGGGGTCAGTGGAGTATGGGGAAACGGGTAAAATTAGGGGATAAGTACCCCTTTTGCAAATTTTTATTATTTTAATGTGTGATTAGTAATATAATTGTGAGTATTTTTTCTCCCTATAATTTTTCTTGCAACAAACGGTTTACAAGATATTAGCAAAAAAACTGGTTTTTCCTAAATATTTCCAGAACTATTTAACATATTCAAAAACTAAAAATACTATTAAATAGGAAATAAAAAACGATTTTTTTTCATCTTAATATCCCACAAAGTAACTCACGATGAACACCACCAACTTCGAAATAAACTAGTTCTTGCTTTAGGCATGCTCCAGACAAACGAAAAAATTAACACAACCTGTTTTAAGACATTCAAATTAAAGATTTAAACAAAATGAAACGCTCTATCCTTCATCGTACCTTATTGATTAAATATATTTAATCGGGTGCTTGATACAAAAGTATCTCAATTATTGCGTTTAAAACTAACTAAACCAAAACGTCAAATGAATTATCAATTTGTCATGCCTGCTTTTGTACTCGTTTGTGATTTTAACGAAATGATTTTTTGACTATTTCAACTATTGCTTAGTTTAAAGCTGAAACATCGCTGTTACGAAAACGAGCATCCATTTCCTAAATAACGTTCAACAATTCATATAAACAGTGGCCTTAAATTCAAATATATGTATCATAAAATATTAAAAAATTAGCAACCCAGAATTTGGTTAAAAATTCCTCTTGAGTCATACAGCTCGGTACTATAATTATAAATATTAAGTTGGGGGAGGAATTTATAATAGAGTAAAGTTACTAACCTTTGACATAACAGTTAAAAATGTTTTGAGTTTTAATATATTTAATTAATGTGTCCCAGCGTATGTGCTGTGTTTATACGTATGTCCGAAAATAATTTGCCTTAGTTTATTCTACACACATTTTTTTTCGGAAAATGCGGAATTCGGTTCTCAAGTGCCACCATAAAGCCAAAACCAGTTTTTCGACAATGAAATTACAAACTCCCGAACATAGCCATGCAATTTCAACGGAGAATCAGTGGGAACTTATACTTTTTATCCAACTAGAGACGATCTGGAATCTGGGTTGGAAAGAACTTAAGCATAACAATTATAATGCTCATTGGCAACGTCAAAGAAAAACAGGAGGAAAAATAAGTCAAAATCAATAGCAATGTTTTGGGTCTCTTTGAAGATGTTTGAGACGATTTTAAAGCCATTCATGACCGATATACACATAAAACACAAACCCGCGCGGATAGGTTTGCCAGGGAATACATAAAAAAGGTATAGAATCGTCCCGATGTCAATAACTAAACTCGTGTCCAATCGTTACATCAAAAACAAAGAAACGATCTTGGTCCGATTTTAAGACTACATTGCACAATCGCAGTTTTCATCTGATATTATCGTAATGACAAATCAGTTAGGTGTAAACTACGTAATAGTGCCTGCATTTGGAGGAAAGGTCTGGAGGAAGGGAAGCAGATCGAAATGAATTCAGCAATAAGCTTTATACGAATTATAATAAACGTTAATATGCAAGAACTAATCATCCCTAACTTGCTTGCAATGACGTCGTTTTCTAAGACTTGTCATTACTGTCACTACTGCTAGAAGGGTGTTTGCCTTCAAAATTGAACAGCAATAAATAGAAAAATTAAATTTTGGGCAGATATTTTTTGCTTTCCTGTAAAAAATTTCCAAACTTGTTTTAAGATATATGCGAAATCGTATCGTTTTTTCTATTGCTATTGAAATACAAGCCCCAATCGATCTAAATTTTGTCCTTATGTATGTAGAACAGATGTAAATTCTAAATATAATAAGATTACAATCATGGAACGTGAGCCTGCTTATTATGTGATCGGGCATAAATATTATTTTTTCTATATTTTACTTAACGCCTGTAGAATTCATATTAATAATTAAAATTTTCAATTTTGAAGAGTAAACACCCTTACTTGGAATATTTTTCTGTCTGCATGGCTCACAGATCGCAGATTACTACGTTTAAACTTATTTTATGGAAAAAAAAAACATGTACCTAAATTTTACTTTTTCCATTTATTTCTTAATGTATGTCTCAATTTCTCAATTTTTAAGGCAAAACACATTTCTTTATAGCATTTTTACAAGGAATGTGTTAATGACAAATTTGAGAAAATAAGTAACGTTTATTACAAACAAATGGAGTATGATTTTAATAATTTGCTTATTAGTGTTTATGA
Source organism: Vesta saturnalis (assembly GCA_036346205.1). Lineage (NCBI taxonomy): Eukaryota > Metazoa > Arthropoda > Insecta > Coleoptera > Lampyridae > Vesta > Vesta saturnalis. The sequence continues at coordinate 2,732,376 of JARFJB010001138.1, read as the reverse complement.
TAATTCGTATATCGCATGTGTAAAGACGAAATATTTATTGCTGAAAACTTATTGCTAACTTCATAATGGTGGGAAGCAGGTCGGTAGAGGGAGAAAGGGTGGGTATCCACCCTTTACAAATATTTCTTGAGTAAGGTCTCGCTGCAAAGGCTAGATTTTCCTGCAAAATTCTTTTTATTCCACCAAACTGCATACCACATTCAATAGGTTAATTGGAATACTTTGTTAAGAACATTACTTCCTAATCATCAGCTTTAACAGAGAACGCGTCACAGTTCCTGAACTGGACAAAATGTTTGTTCTAACTGTGTGTTCCATCAATATTATTCGCGCAAAAGTAAATTTCCTACTCTTACGCAATATGCCCATTAATTAATGTTTTGTTTCATTATGAATTGAACAGCTAATAGATTTTAATTAATATCTTTGGTAGATATTTTTGGACTAAAACGTTACGGTAACTATGAAATCCTTATAACAAAGCGTGGTTATCAGGATAAATACTATATTACAGTTTGGTGGTAATTTTACCTCTAAAATGGTATTTGATGCTCGGATTTTTTATGTAATTGTTGTACTAAAACGTCATCTATATCACGAAAACCTTATAACAAAGCGTGGTATCAGGATAAATAATATATTATAATTTAGTGCTACTACTAACCTAACATAAAATTTGTAGCTAATATGGTATTAGTACAAATAATATATTATAATTTAGTGCTACTTAGGTGCTACTATCCTAAAATCAAATTTTTTGCAAATATTTATCATACATTTTTGTTTTGCTAAAATGTTATGCAAATCACGAAAACCATATAACAACGCATGGTATTGGAATGATTGGTATGTAAAATTTGTATCCCAAAAATAAAATTTGTTGGTCACACGTTTTTATAAAATCAATAATCCTGATCCCATGTTTTGTCATAAGGTTTTCGTGATTTCCATTACGTTTTAGTACAAAAATTTTCTTAGAAATACTGACAACACATTTTATTTTGGGATATCAAAATGGCATTAAATTATGTCCATCCTGACAGCATGGAGTCGTTCTAAGGTTTTCGTGATTTTCATAAATTTTATGCCCCAAAAATATTATAAAAAATACGAGCAAAAAACTTCAGTTTAGGGTAGCAAAATAGCACCAAATTATGACACATTAATGATTTCGATACAATTGTGAGATAAGTACTTGTATGTTGGCTGTATTACCTTTATGTCAAGCACACACAGTCCTTAATTTTTTGTTAATGATAGATACACCAAATCTTTCTTTGTAGTAACAAATTAGCACCAAATTACGCTGTGCTAACTTTAGGTACATGTCTATTTGACAATGCAAACACGTGAAGCAGTTATTCAAGTCTCATTTCCACATTGTGAATTCCTTAATGCCAATAATTTCGTAATAGCAGTACTTCTTCAAATAGCTACAAAAAGGAAAACAAGTTTATTCTTTTACAAGGTTGCTCATTAGTGCGTCTAAGTGAATTTTCGGCTAAACTATGCATTGGAGAAAAAAATGTTTTATACAAAAATTTCTTGAATTCAAGCACGCTATAACCTAAAAATATTTTCGCATATACAGTGTTCCATAACAGCGTTACATAACCTATCTTTCTTATGTTAAATGGAATGGTATAGTTGTTACTGCGGATTTCATTTTGTACTCTGCAAAACAATCACTTTCTATTAAACATTTTGTATAGCTAAACTTAACTGTTTTTGAAATACTTGTACTTTTAGATAAAAAATTATCTTTCGTCATAGTTTGACGTTACTACAAAATCTATGAATTTGTGACTCCGCGTGTAATTAGTGTAAACATTAATTTTTAAGAAATATTATTACTTATTTAATTTTTATACAGGATGTACCTTATCTTATATACAACACCCTGCATATTAGTACATTATTCGGAACAAAATTGAAAGACCTACATTTTTTGTAATAAGCAAATTTTGTCTATTTGCAGCGGTTTTTTAAATATTTACAATTTTGAGATTTTTATTTTAATTCTTCGTGGTATAATCAATGTGAACCCTGTATAATATTAGGTACATTGACCAGAAAACGATTATAACAGTTGCCATAGTCAAATATATGGTAAAATGTATTGACTTTTATATTACGTATGCGAGTGAGAATTAATTTAATAAAACACTTTTAATAGATATAAAAATAATACTATGAAAAAAGAAACTTTTTTAAAAAGCGCTATTTATTTACGCGTAGAAAGCGCACTAAAAAGGAGAAAATAATTTTTTTCTTTGAACCAAAATGTGATCAAAAATCTTTGACTAAAAATAAAAGCGTGGGGCGCTCATCATAATTCATTTCTCTCATAATATGAGCACCTGACGCTTTTATTTTTAGTCGCAAAGATTTTTGATCAGATTTTGGTTTAAAGAAAAAAAATATTTTCTCATTTTTAGTACACTTTCTACGCGTAAATAAAAGAGTGCTTTTTAAAAAAGTTTCTTTTTTCATTTTTATATCTACTAAGTTTTTTTATGAAATTACATTCTCATCTCACATACGTAATACAAGTCAATATATTTTAACATTTATTTAAGTATGGCAACTGTTATGATCGTTTTATACAGTGTGCACATTGATTATACCACGAAGAATTAATTAAAATAAAAATCTTAAAATTGTAAATATTAGAAAACCGTTGTAGATAGATAAAATTTGCTTTTTACAAAAAATGTAGGTCTTTCAATGTTCTTTCGAATGATGTAATAAATATACAGGATGTTGTATTTAAGATAAGATAGTTATTTACATTTAAATCAAAAAAATATAAATTCATATTTCTGGTACACCTTATATAAAAATTATATAAGTCATAATATTTCTTAAAAGATCAATGTCTGCACTAATTGCATGTAGAGTCACAGATTCATAAATTTGGTAGTAACGTCAAACAACGACGAAAAATGATTTTTTATTTAAAATATTCACAAAAACGGTTAAGTTACGAAATTCGCAGTAAAATTATAGCGTGCTTGAATTCAAGCAACTTTTGTATAAAACATTTTTTATTTTTTCATTTTTAATGAGCAACCCTGTATAAACAGAGATAATAAAAACTTGCTCATATTCTAAAAATTGGCTGATTGTTAAATTTGATACTGTTAGTTGTGGCATTTAAACCAAGAATGGAAGTTATCTTATTCAGAATTATGTTAACAAGTATATAATATTTAAAAATTCAAAGATTTTAGAAATGTTTTGCGTGGTAGCAAATTTCATTAAGACCTGAAAGTAATTTACGTTTTTTCAGATTACACTAAAAGGTATAAAAAGCATAATCCGTTCGTTTTAATTTAATGGTAATTTAGTTTTTTTTGTTTTTAATTTGGTAAAGATAAAAGCTATACAGCGTTCGAGAACAACGTAAAATAAATTTAGTGTAAAGATGTAAAATGTTAACGATAAAATGATCTCATTTATGAAAATTGAAACTTTTACGATTTTCATGCGTGGTTAAAGTACTAATGGTTGGGATGAAATCCTAAATTTTTATTATGAACAGGTTTTCATATACTATATTATTGTTTGTTGACATTATTCATTAATACTTGTTAAGTTCGTTATTTTTACAAAGCTGTAGCTTTTGTTTAAACGCCTAAATATTGTATAAAACGTACATAGAAATATACGATTTCATCCAAAAGTCAAAATATTAGTGTTGTTTGGTTCTTCTTATTGCGGTCTACCATAACTTTCTTGTAGCAGTGTCTGGTATAAACTAATAAGAGTTTATTTAAAGTTTTTTAGGTTATATTTGAGCATTTAGACACAATACAATATTTCAAAATCTTGTCTATTGCTTTATCCATAATATCATTCGCATTTAATCGGCAATTTAAATACAGAGTTCTAGCTAAATAAACAGGGGCGATCTACCGCAGGGCTAAATTCCGTTGGAGTCTATGACGTCACACTCTGGAGAGTATGATATCACGCACTAACTTGTTAACTGTACTTATTCTGCCCGGGGGAAAGTTCGTTAATTTTAAGGGATATAGGGTTGGTAGAAAAATACTATTTTTTTATATAATATTGAAGGAAAAAAAAATTAATATTGGTTGAATCATGAAACCGTAATATTGATGTAAACTTTTTATTGTTGTTTTCAGACACCTGCAATCTTCATGAATGAAATTACATACGTATTTTCGAGGATCGTAGATCAGTTGACATTCCAACGTCTCATTAATTATTGGAAGTGTGTTTAGTTCAAAGTACTAAAATATGTACAACTTATTAAGCAGTGACGTTTTATTGGATTAACCCCCTTTCATAATTTTTAAAACCAGAAAATTACCGGAAAATTACGAATATTTTCAGATTCCATAGATTATAAAATTAGTTAATAAATTCAATAAACCAGTATAAAGGAAAAATGTATTTCTATACACATAAATATAATTTGTTCCGTTAAAATTTTAGATAATGAGGTAAATAGGTGAACATTCTTGTTTTCTAAATATAAATAAATGTCTTTGGATGTGGTGCGGCATCATTTCACCTACCTACGCGTTCGTAATTTTACAACCGCAATTTTAGTGTTATAACCCATAATGCACTAGTTCAAATTACATTAATATAGAAATGTATTATTATTACACAATTAAATTCGGTTCAATTTTTCAGGTAGCAGGTGTGCGGTGCACACATAAGTAGTTATATTTTTTGAATACTGCTATTTCTTCCACTATAAAATAACTGTCGCTGATGCTGACGAAAATATTCATTTTTTAACTGGTTGTATTGAAGGTGAACATGATAGTGTTTGTATTTAAGTAGGCCAAGAACATTCTACTAATGATACATCAAACCCTTCTAAAAGAAACATTCATATAGAAAAAAAGCTAATGATAATGCCATGAACTACAAACTTAGAAATAATTTATTGTTAACTTTGTCGGGCACCTGCCAAATACATCTACTTACATAAAATATTTTTAAATTGCGTGTATTATATTCCCTCCCTTAACGTTAACAAACAGCACCCACTCGAAAGAATATATAGCCGTTACCAATGTTGCGCCATCTAGATGATAATATCTGGGCGTTTTACTTTTATTAATATGTATTTGTTATCTAAATAAATTTTATGCAGTATACCAATAATCTAGAGGCTTAAAGCACTTTTTAATTCCACAGTTTCTTAAACTTTCATTCTGGCCAAAATTAAGACAGCCAACTTATTTATTTGGAACAATGATACAGAAATAATATAGATATGACCTAACGCCCGCAGTTCAAATTCGAAGTCTCCAGTTTAATTCAACGTTGTAATCAATGTTGTGAATAAAAAACATTTCACAACTATTAATTTACGAACGTAAAATTATAGATTATACGTCAATCACGGTTACTAAGAGGAATCAACGGATGGTCGTCAAGAAGGCGATTACACAATCTGAACATAATTTCGCATTTTTTACAATCGTGTAACATGAAAATACGAATCTTGTACTTCTAATGTAACGAACATACTACGGTTTAAAAATTGACCACAATTGTAACAAAATATGTTTGATTTTAAAAGATTAATAACACCTAGTTTTTATAAACTTTTTTGTTTATGTATTTAATTTGACATTATTTTGTCAACAGATATTTCAAAATTTAACCTTTTTCTAATTTTATGTAAACGATTATAAAAAATTTTGTTGACAGCACATGCGCTGTCCTTATATTACAACCCTCCGCGATGTGTTCAACAGGGCACTAGTTGCGAAAATAACTATTTTTACAGCGTACTAGCGTTGTGTATCTGTATATATAAAAGGAGTGCCACATAGACAGGTGTGATCTATAAAACTTGGAAACGGTTGAACCCACAGACTAAAAATTAAATGGACCAGTTATTTACATTTATCCGATCGTCAACATAGATTATCCTCAACATTGATTATCCTCAGACTATTTTGTCCTAGTCTCTAATCGCTGCGCTGTCGTTGAAATGTGAGGTTTCACACAACAGTTTTGCCTAGCAGATGCATCATTGGCGTGCGTTACCAATGATAAAATAAGTAATTATATATCCGGTAACCAAAAAGTTCGTTTTTGTATACAGCAGAGTGTCATGAATATTTTTTAAATTGTTGGTCGATAGAACATGTTTGTTATCTGTCATTTACTTAAGTACGAATCGTTCCTTTGTCGGGTACATATATATTTGGCGACAATTGATTAGTTCCGAATTTGAAGTTCAAAATGGAAACGTATAAAACCTTAATTTGTGATTGTTTACTCTATGAGTACAAATTTGGTACTAAAGCCGTAGTGTGCCGAGAAAAATATATACCGAATCAGGAGATTATGCCGTAAGTGATTGAACAGCACAGAAGTAGTTCAAGAAATTTACATCTGGAGATTTCAGCTTGACCGATGACGCACGCTCTGGGAGACGGAAGATCATAAACAACGAGGATGTTCAACAGGTTGTGGAGACTAATTCCCTTTGGCCAGTGATGCCGCGAGCAAATATCTTAGTGTACCAAACAAATTTGCTAAAATGTACCAAAATGTACCCAATCCTAAATATGTGCGAAATGCATATAAGATAAAACGACCAGTTATTGATACGTTAAGAAACTATTTTTCATTAGTATGAATTTTAAATGTTTTATTTGAGTAAAAGAACTTAACTAAAATGTAATTAGCACTCTTTGGTGTTTCCTTTAGCAAAATTTGCCATCGAATTTGTTTAAGCAAATCTTTTAATATTTAAAAAAATAATTTTATTTAAGAATTGAAACACTCCAGTAATTGATATACAAATATAAGGTGTTTTCCAATAATTGATACCCCAATAATTGATTGTGTCAATTTATGTATTTAATATTATTTGGAGTAGTTTACAGTGATAATACCAAAGAAAATAGTATGCAACATATAAGGTATAAAAAATACTTAATCTGATTAGTTCTGATTACATAATAAGTTGAACTACATTTTTTCCATTTATGATTCAAACACATCAACAGACTTATGGAATTGATATTTCAGCCTATCTCCTGCTGAAAGCATTGTCGGTTCAGGTAACTTTCCCAATACTGCACTTTTTTTAACACATGAAATATCATTCTCTTCCGTTCTAAAAATCGTTTTCTCTTCATTCACTACTCTTAATGACATGACTTCTAATTCATTATTTTTAAATATTTTTTGCACGACACAAACGTATTTATAATTAAACACATTTCTTTTGCCTCCAGTGAACTTAACAAGTAAGAAATTTCCGGCTGACAGATATATCTTTTCTCTTTTTGCTCTTTAACTTCTCATTTTTCTTTAGTTCTCGAAGTTTTGCTCTGTTTTCTTTTTCCACTATTTTTTTTTCTGTTTTTGTTCATCTTTTTTCCTATGGTACTCTTGCCAAGCTTGGGATGTTACAACGGACGGTATCCTTTCTTTCAACTTTCTTTTTCTATTGATGTTTGGTGTGTCTGGCCAAAATAATGCTCCCTTAAAGTGAGAAGGAACGTCTATGGGTAAGGTACTTTGTTTTGTTTCATTGTCATAACCTCCTTCTGAGGACTGGATAACTCGGAATTTATTTTGGACGGTGATGGAAATGATTCGAATTCAGGTTTATCTGCGGGTTGCTTTGTAATAGCTCGTTCATTTTGACTTACATCATTATTTTCCTCTATTATCCTGTCATTATCTATCTCAGATTGTACTTGTTCTTCAGTTTGATGATTTTTTTAATTTTTGTTGACTTCTTCAAATAACTTTTTCCATAATTAAAAAGGGGAAGTGTCTTCGATGTGACCATCCCATGCAGGTTTTGGTAAGCTTGTCCTAAACAAATCAATCTTCTCTTTATTCACTCTTTGTTTTATTTCTTTCAAAAGGACATTTGTCTTAATATTATCTGTCTGATTTTCAGAACGTGAAGTATTTTCTTTGGATATTTTTGTAAATTTCACACTTTCTACATCAAACCGCTCTTAATAGTTTCTTCAGAATCCGAGTTTAGTGCCCTTTCAAAAACAGGTCCAAAAAATCCTTTATGGAGTTTATTTCCAGAGTTTTCGAGCCTCCACTTATGAACCTCATTTTTATATAATTGTTTTAAAGGTCTGAAAACGGACACATCCATTAGTTGTACGAGGTGTGTTGAATTTGGAAACAAGGATATGAGGACTACACCATTATGTGAACAATAATCTGATATATGTAATGTCATGTGCGATACATGCCCATCCACAAAAAGAAGAACTGGACGTTCAATGTTTTCTGTTTCAATCCATGGTACAAATATATTTATTATATATTCATAAAATTTACTGCCACACATCCATCCATTTTCTGAGGTACCTATGGCCCATTGTTTCGGAATACTGCAGGAAATATATGATGGTATTCTTTGATAATTGAATAAAACCATGGGAGGTACGAACTTTCCAGCTGCATTGGATGTGACAAGGACTGTTATATTTTCTTTTTCATCACCTCCTACCGAATACACATTTTTATCCCCCTTTTTTGTACCTTGTCTCCTTTTGGTTGAAGATAGAAAGCACTTGCATCGGCGTTGAATACGCGTTCTGAATTTGCAGTAACTTCCAACAGATTTTCTTTAATAAGGTAGTTTTTTATTTCAACGAACCATTCACGTATTTGATGTTCAGTGACATTTTCTCTGGAAACTGTAAGATTTTGAGAGATTACTTCTGAAATTTCTGGGTTTCTTCTCAGGAAAACTTTATACCAGGTTGGTGATTTTTAAAAGGAGTAATTTTCTGAGATTTTTTAACAATGTGTTCTACGCTGTCAAACAGCTGAAATTTGTAATGGGATAATGAATCTTTCCTAATTCTATTATCCATTGGACTAGAACTTGTTCTTCTTTTGGTGTAAGAACACTAGGAGGCCCCATTGTACATTCTGTCGGTAGTTGCCCCCTTACTTTATAATTTAAAGTAGTGAATGGTACACCATTATTTTTTGCAACTGAAGCCATTGAGACACCTTTAATCTTTAATAGCTTGCATCATTTGCTCCTGTGTGTACTGTTTTTTTGGGGCCATCTGAGAAAGAAAACAAAAAATCCAGATATTGATAGGTCTGGTCCAGTTATTGATACCCCCTATCAAAGACTGGAAAGAATAATTTTTAAATTACAAACTAAATATTGGCAACATCGCCATGTACCAAGGAATTCAATGGGCATAAAGCGCTATTAGAATATTATTTGCCAGTAATGGATAGGGTATCAATAATTGGCAACTTGTATAACTTTTCTTTCCAGAGATTGATACCACGTTTTTTTTAAATCTAATAACGTTGGGTTAGATTATATTAAAAAAATGTAATTGTCTGGTTTCTTGTCGTGACTTATCATTATATTTATTTAAAATCCGTCTTTTACGAGCTAAAATCGACACTTGAAAAAACACTTACCTTAATATTTCAAATAAATTTCACATAAAAAACAGCATAAACGTGCACATGAGAACAAATTTTGCAGACAATAAGCAAACATGGCGGAAATATCTTAAAAGAAAACACTGTTGCCAGATATATTACCTAAAATAACTTAGGCGAGAGATCTGAAATAAAATTGGATAGTTTTCTTAATCCAAAGCAAACAAAAATGACCTATCAATGACTGGATGGGTATCAATAACTGGTCGTTTTACCTTATATAAATGCGTTTTTACTTTAAAAATCTGAAAACAATAAAACAACAGTAAATGTTTAGTAATATAATATAATAACTTTTGATAAGAACAATGTATAATATAATAATATCTAAATAAGAAAAACGAGGGCGAGACCTTTTTCCAATAAATCAAAACATAACCAACATTGAATATTAGTAAATAATATTAAAAGTCTAACATGTCTACGAACAGTTTCTGTGTATCAGATAAAAAGAAATATTTTAATAACAAAATTAAAAAGAATTATTTTTTTAAATTTTAACATATCCGTGGGAGGCTCCCGTTCCTAACAAGTGGTTAATCGCAACATTTCCTTGCTCAATAATAAATTGTAACACGTGTTTATGTCTAACAAATTTCTATTTTTCCTTTTTATTAAATTTAGCGCTGAAAAGACCCGTTCTGCGGCAGCACTTCCATGAGGCAAGCATAAAATATTTTTTAAAAAATTATACAGATTGGAAAATAAATATTCACCTGAAGCATTTTGTATAGTGCCAAACTCGTTTATAAAATTTTCCAATTCCATGTTCTCATGAAATTTTTCCTTAGGTAATTCTGCTAACGTTCTTCATTCAGAATTAAGATTTTCAAATAAATTTTCATTTACCATATTGGGGAATCGTTTGACTAAAGGAATTATAGAAGGGGCTTTCAAATCAGAAAAAATACTTCGGGGATCCAACCAAGTTGGTTCCTGAAACAACTCGTTTCCAAATGGAAACCTGTCTTTTATTTGCGATGACAGTTCAATATAAAAATTTAAACATTTTAGTCTAAAGTTGTGTAGTTCATGAGGTTCTATTTGGTGCTGGTCGATAAATTCTTGAACTCGATATCCAAAATACATATTTTCTATAGGTAAGAAATTAGATGGATCTTTATGATTTATTTTATTTATTTCAGGACTATTAACTACCTACTTGTAATTTAAGAAAATTTTTCAAAATTTGTTTGAACGTTAATGAAACTCTTGGTAATAACTGATGTAATCTTGGTTTTTCGCTTTGAAATTCAATATTAATAGTGTTTATTATTTTTAGTACATATGACAAAAAGTATAAATACATTTTATTTGGTTTATGTTTTAAAGCAGCTAATATATTGTCTATTTTAGCTGATTTTTCTTCAGATGCAGTATTCGTAAAATATAAAATCAATGCATCATACTGTTCTAAAATTCTGTCGACGACCTCTTGCTTAGAGAGCCACCTAGTTTCTGAAGGTCTTAGAATTGTATGCGGTTTTAGTTCACAAAAAATTTGAAATTCTTTTAATGCATTTAGGCGCTTAAAACTATGTGAAAAGTGTGAATAAATATCTGTAGTTAAATCTTCAACCGATGTTGGTATATGTGAACATGCATACGAAGAGCACAAATTAAAAGAATGAGAACTGCAACCTACCACTACTAAATTAGGAATTCTTTTTTTTAGTAAAGCTTGAACCCCTTTTAATTGTCCCATCATCGTAGCACAGTTATCAGCTGCAAATCCAGCCATATTTTGAATTTCTATACCAATTGATGTTAAGTAATTAATCAAAGTTTCAAAGATATGTGCAGCCGTGCTATTATTTTCTAACTCTAATAACCCTATAAAAGCATCTATAACTCTATTATTTTTAAAATAACGAATTAAAATTGCCAAACATTTTTTTGTTGAGACATCGGTTGTCTCATCGATAATATAGAATAAAATGTTTTATCCAAATTTTTGACAATCTCTTTTAAAACATAGGGTCCAATAGTATTATTTATAATTCCGGTTGTTTTTGTTCTACTGCATTTTATACCAGTAGCAATTTCAGAATCTTTACAAACTGCTTTGATTAAATTCGGCAAATGTTCCATTACGTGCTCTGTCACGAACGCAGCTAATTTGAACTCCCTTCCTTAATTAGTTTTTCATTTTTAATAGAGTTTTTTCTAAGACTTCCCCAATTGGTACTATGTTTGCCTTAACGCGAATATTTCTTTTGTGTAATTCATTTTTTCATGTCGTAATAAATGGGACCGATTACCTCTAATTTCCTTGTTGCTAAATTTGCAGCACGGAAAATTGCTATTTGCTGCTTTTTGATACCATTTAAACTCGACTTCCCACTGTTTTGAATAATTACGTACATATATTTTCTTACATTTTAATTTCTTCTGTTTTTCGTTACTTGACTCTGTTGATGAAGAGCCACTGTCGGTATTCCTGTTTTCAGGACTTTCAACCATAATAGTATTGGTCGTTTCTGGGGACAGCATTCTCGAAGAAGGTAAAGCGGAAATACCTAGAGGCGGTGAGTTGGACGGTGGTGATGGATGAACTGGTAGAGGTACTGTTGATATTGATGATGTTGGAAGGTCATATCGGTATTGCCAGCTGGGTTTTTGAAGTCGATGGCGTAGCAGCATCTCTATTTTCTTGTTTTTTTAATCGCTTTATATACCTCAAAGTACATTACTTACAATCACCATTTGGGGCCTGTTTATTCTTCGTATTTTAAGTCGCTGCAGTTAACTAATATTGATAGGATTTAAAAAAAAAAGCTTTTTCTTAATGAAAGAAATAGATGAACAATAACTATCAAAGCAAAAATAAAATAAATTTGCTACATTTATTTTTTATTAACCATTTGCATGTTAAAATGTATTAGCTCATTATTAATTACTTACCTATACTGATTTTACCACACAACACAACCAGAAATAAATTCTACAGTAATAAAAACTCTTGAACCTCAACTTTTAAAAACTGAACTTAATCAAAAATATATTATGCTAAATGCCGATGTATTTTAATACAATATAGAACACAATTGCATATTGCACAATGGAATTGAAAAGTCAAGCCTAATTTCGTTTAATCGCACGGTTCAATTCGTATGGATTTGTGGTGAACAGCGTTTCGTTTCGGTCAAGTCCCTATACACATCGGGGAATTTCCGTTTAGCGGATTCTGCGGATTTGTCTGGTATGAATTACTACGCCATAGTAAAACAACTCAGACAAAAGTGCCAACAGATGTCCATGAAGACGTGGCTTTCTTGAATTGGAAAATAAGATCTCATTATTACCTACCTTTTATTTGAATACTTTAATACTTTAAATATATAATGTAAATATGAAATACCGGCATTTATTAAATCAATAAAGTTAAACAATAGAAAATTCAGCACCTATTTCGAAATGTACCCGAGTTAAGGTTATTTGTCCTAAAATGTACTTTTGTACCATGAGCGAAAAAATGTACCCGATTGGGTACAATTTTACCCAAACGGCAACGGTGCCTTTGGCAAGGAAAGAGAGGGTCTCATAACATGGAATTTCAGACCTGCGTAAGGAGTTACATTTCACAGGTAAAATGTATCAGTAAACAACGCACCTGTAAATCTTAAAATATTTTTCAACTGGCTGAAGAGAACTATTTCAAGTTTTGAAAGTAACATGATATAGTTAATGATTCATCAACATTTTGAAGTAAGCAGTTACAGTTTGCATTGAAAAATGTGAATATATTAACCCCATGACCTTTTTCTGTAATAATTAAAACCGTATGCCTATTATAACTTTAATAATAAAAAGGAAAATATTCTTAAAAGATTTAAATGTTAGTAAAAGTAATTAAACTAATCAATGAAAATATACAATTACTCCCAAAATCTTTAATACAAATTATTAAATTCGAAAAATCAATCATGTCTAAAGTCGACCTATTATAAAGCGAGGAAGAGAGGATATATTTCTCTCTTCTTTCAACGTTTTGGTGCCGAATAGCCTCAAATTGGTGTCCGGAATTACGCGTCCCCTCACTTTCCTTGTCACGGCAAATTCTAGTATAACGTGCCTAGAGCTTGCAGAAACGCTCAATGTTCAATGTGAGTGATGAAACCATTCGTTTGCACCTCCATCAGTTAGAAAAGACGTGGAAGTTAAGTAAATAGGTCCCACATAAATTATCAAACGATAGCAAATTAAGTCGTCTTACCGTTTGATCGGAAAGCATTTTACGCAAGAATAATGAACCATTTCTTGATCGGTTGTTAACCTGCGATGAAAAGTGGATATTATACCCCAACCCTAACCGTTCATATCATTGGTTGTCGCCTACTGATTCGGTACCACACACTTTTAAAGTTTCCTTGCACCCAAACAACCTTTTATTGTGTATTTGGTGGACAGCAACCAGAATAGTCCATTATGCGTCATACAAACATTGTTGTTACGTTGGCGAAGGGTCATTAATTGTGATGGTGGTTACTTCGATTTTTATTTTACTATAAAAAACCGCACGAACTTATTCAGTTATCTGATATAATACACGAATTTAATTTTTCATTTTTTAAATAAAAAAAGATATTTTATTATTATTTCCTCAACAACTTCACATTTTATACCTTTGGACTATATAATTTTCGACATTAATTGTGACAAATTCACTGATTTTTTTAATAATTTCCAGTTCTGTAAATTACCGTGAATTACATACCGCAATTCCGCCAGCTTACTTCTCCCCACACCAGATTTGCCTCTATGCAGGGCCCATTTTATTTTTAGTCTGTGGCGAAACCCATTTTAATAAAATTTAGTACACCAATGAACATGTAGCTTGGTATAGTGAGCAAAATAAAGACAATAGAGCTTCCTCAGTGGATTAAACGTAAACGTGTTAACCTTTCGCCCGAACCCGGTCAATGTACCCGTTTTTCTGTAAACGCCTTATATTCCGATAGAAAGTAAAGCCGTAAGTCCCGTTTCGGCAGGTTAAAGATACCTTGAAGAAGGTGGAATTCCATTGGTTAAGCCAAAATTCTAGTAAGGGCGGTGCTAGTAACCAAAGCAGTTATGTACATAAAGGTTCTTGGAAATCTACTAGTCCTAAACCTTAGCCCACAAAAGAATGGCAATGTATTTTTTTTAATACGCTGAGGCGTATCGATTTATATTTTTTAATTGTGCATTTTTAACCCGATTTTCATTTAATCAGGGTGTCCAAAAAGAAAGGTGGCACGTAACATTTTTTTTAATTGAAAATTTAAAAAAATTATTTTAAGTTATCGTATTTTAAAGTAGCTTTCAGTATTTTTAATTTCTACATGTGTTCGCTTTCTTGCACGCATACTGTGTTATACAATGTAAATGTAAACGGTTTACGAACATACTTTGTTTTTTAAATAAATCATTTTACTTGAAAAATTAAGTCGCCTAATAGTTTTGCTCCAATAAATACACAAAATGTCCATTCACTAGTCGGCATACCCAATAACTTCAGGGAAACAGATTATCCATTTATTCTACCGCTTATTACTATTCACCCCTAACCCTACAGAGACAACTATTTCAAGTTCCTTCATGGTTAGCGTGGTCAACGATCTTATGCCAAAAACTCAAGTTAAATGTAAAACCAAGAGACCCCCTAGTTCTTTTCTATTTGAGGCAAGGAGCCAAAAAATCAGGGTCATAAGTCACTTAGAAAGCCGTACTCAACGCTACTTAAAAATATATAAAACGGGACATATTTGAAAATTTAAAAAAATGACAAGAATATAAAAACTAAAATTTAATTATTTTATATTAGAAACCATGTTAAATACATTGCATGGTGTGGTGAAGGTCATATTAAAAAATCAAATCTTTAAATTTTGTCCTTGGAAGTGGATGGTTCAGGTTTCTGTAAGTTTTCTGGAAGGGCCTTCTTTGTTGGTTCAGTCGGAACTTGTTTCCGATTTGCCTCTACAATCTGCAGCAACAGCTTCTATTCCACTTCATCATTGGTTATAATGGTATAAGTTGTGGTTCTGCGATGTCATTGAAAGCTTTGATGTATTTTACTGTTTTTTAGGCGCTGTGAACTCGGGGTCCTGTTCCCATTGACTTGGTTGCTTGTTTAAAAGCTTTGCTTAATGTTTAGCTTAGTAAGCAACAATGTCGTTCTGCTATTAGCAAAATCGACCAATTCACATTCATCACTTAACAAAGTAAAATTTCCTCTAATCATCCTAGGTGGTGCAGGGACTGACATTTTATTAACAATGCTCAACTTGTTTTCAAGGCTCACTTTGTTGGAAAAAAGTGATAATCCGAACACTTCATCAGATAGGTACCACAAGTGTGGCTGAAAAGCGTTTTTGATAGTCTTAGCTATCTCTTTGTCAAATGCACTGTATTTTCAGCTTCTTCCCAAAAAACAATAAATAAGCTTTGCCATCCACCAAGCGTGGTGTATTGGCCCAGATGCTCTCCAATGAATTGTTTCTATTGGGTATCCCAACACCAACAGCGTAACTCCAGATAGTCATCTCTTACCAAGAAGTGGTTGCAGGGACTCGAAGTCAAAGTTTTTGAACTCTGCTTCTTCAGGGGAAATTTTTAGTGGTATATAGATAGAACAACTGCATTCCATGTTTTCTTCAACCTTTTAAACATAGGAATTTCTTATGCTGGAAATGCTGAAACTCGTTTAAAACATAATATCATATGTTACAAGGAGATCAACAGGTTTGTGAACTTCTAGCTCCTAAAACAAGGACAAAAACAAATATTTTTAAAACTACGTGTTTTACTGAAATTAACCAAAACTAATCGTTGTTGAGCACTGCCTTCCTTATAGGGTGCTAAAATTTTGCATAGTTTATTCTTTTATTAAGTGTAACAAAATGGGATGGCCCCTACGTCTCTACATACAACTTGATTTTTTTGGACCACCCTATTCATGGTTTGTATTAAATCCCAACTGAAAGGACGACTTTGTTTTAATTTATGCCACCGAAACAAAAATCATTGTATTTACTTCCCTAACTCCTTACCCCGTAGCTTCGCCACAACCAAAAATCACTGCGGTCCAGACATTTAGACGTTAAACATGGTGGATGGGGGAGGACGAGAGAGAGACAAAGAGAGTGAGACGAGCGAGGGAGACGACGAGAGAGAGATCTTTGGTACATGTAATAGTAAAGTGTACTAGATATCGAAAATATGCACTGTGGAACACAAGGCAAGCAGCAGAATTCTCATTTTTGACTTGTTACAAAGCTAATTGGCAATGGAATCCGGTTGACCATCTCACAACAGAGAGTAAGCAACAATCAATGCAATAGCAACAATTAGATATCCAACAAAATTCAAATAGAAATTACCCAAACAGAAAGTCAGGTATATTGTCTTTTGGGACAGGTGTGGCATGTTGCTCTTTGAATGACACAAGCAATAAACGTCGATTCTGATAAACTGCAAAGATTATGAAGAGCCATAAAGAATAAAAGACATGTAGCTTTACGTACCTGCTTTGGCACCCTTCTAATGGAAATTGAAAGATTTCAATAGACTATTAACCACATTTAAACTGCACCACGTCTTCAAAAATTTGAAATATCGACCAATCACGTTCTGACTACAGTGACAAAACTTTGTCCCAAGATCGTTGCTATTGGGTAACATCCCTCAACAAAACCCTTCGCCTCTGGCTCAGGATTTTGGTTTTGGGATGTAACCGTATCAATGATATTTCGAGAAAAGTTTACCGGCAAAAAACCGACGCCTTGGTGTATTATAATTGAACAGTTTTAATCATCCACCTCATAGCTCCGATGTTGCAGTGATTTTCATCTCTTCCTCTATCATTGGAAGTAATCCCACAATGATAAAGAAGTAAAGACTTTTGTTTAGGGTTAAATTTCACAGATATACTGGCATACAAAAGTGTGTTACGATATGGTAAATGCTTAAATTTAAACTGTAGAGGAGTAGTTAAGCAAATACTAGTATAGCATTGAAAGGGAAAAGTATTTTTTATGTCCAAATGGAAGTTAATTTCCGGGTACGCTTCGAAATGAAATATACCATACAGAGTAAAATGACGACATGACTTGACCGATAAATATATTTTATTCTCAAGCGACTTGAATTAATTATTATTCATTTGTCACTAAAATCAGCTATCATTCACTCGTGAGTACAATAACCATTATAGAAGATATTGTTATTATACTATTTAGCATTACTGCATTAGCCGAGTTATCCGTGTTTGATAGGTGCCAAAATTATATTTTTGATCAGACTTTTTATAACATTTGATACTTGAGGATAAAAAGTTGTATACCACGCGTGAGTGAAAAGCTATTAGACGCTCGTAAGAACTGTCACACTCACGCATAAGCGCGCTAAAATCTTAAACACGTATAAAGTTATAATAGTCTCTTTACAACTCTAAGAATACTAGAACTACTGGAACTGTTTTGAGCGAAATACGAAAAATGTTGACCCAATGTTGTTTATTTAGTCATACTTCGCGGGCTGCGTTCGTCCATAATGTTCTACTTTAAACTCGGAGAATACTACTACATACAATTCGTGCCAGAACTACTGGGAACGCTCAAAAATTATATTTTTGCGATAGATCCTCAGATCGAGAGGTAGTTAGCACCCATTTTTCAGACACAAATTTGGAATCGTTAAACAAAAACAAAGTTGGAACTCAAATTAGAACTACGAAATGTTTATGGCGGGGTTCTAACTAACACCGCGTGACTTCTTTTTGTGGCCTTTTTGAAAGAGAAAAAGTTGATAAGCGTAATCCAAACAATGGTCGGGAATGATTAAAAAATGTAATACTAGAAGAGTATCATAAAATACACAAAGGCAACTATGCAAAGTTCGGCAAGAGTTTTATCATAGATTGGGCTATTGTCCAGCAAGTAATGGTGATTTATTTGAACATTTGTTAATTCGCAGATAAATCTGTATTTTGTTTGTTTGCCAACATTTTATATCCGTGTGCATGATTACCAAACATAATTATTTTCACTTGTTTCTATGTTAAAGTTGACACTGTAATTAAAATATAAATCCCACTGTTTATTTAATTTCACTGCATTATAGAGAATTTAAAAAATGAAATAAAAAGTGGACGTTTCAATTTCAATCAAAATCATTTGGATTGAACAGACTACGCAGCCTGCCCTGAACAAATTTCCATTTATTAAGAATAACAAAACAAAAAATTTGAAATGTCTCCACTCAACATTCCCCTATACATACATACAGGGTGGCCAAATAGTGCGACAAAGGTCAATATGTCCTGTACCATCAAAGATAGCAAAACATTTTTTCAAGAGTTATTAAGGATTAAGAGATTAATCTTCTAAAATTATCTTCGAGTATACAGAATACTCCAAAAAGGCAGCTCGGTAAAAATTTTTATATTTTTAAATGGGACACCCTGTATATTTTTACATATTTTAATTCACCCTAAAATGTTGGATTTAGCACCGAAATTTGTATAGCATATTTTTGCAACGTTGCCAATTAAAAATGAAAAATTCCTTAAATTTTTGAAAAAACATGGGTCAATGAAATTTGTAATATTTTTTAACTTATAATAACTGGAAACAAAACGGAAACGAAAAGAAGAATGATGAGAAATTTGTATAGCATATTTTTGCAACGTTGCCAATTAAAAATGAAAAACTCCTTAAATTTTTGAAAAAACATGGGTCAATGAAATTTGTAATATTTTTTAACTTATAATAACTGGAAACAAAACGGAAACGAAAAGAAGAATGATGAGAAATTTGTATAGCATATTTTTGCAACGTTGCCAATTAAAAATGAAAAATTCCTTAAATTTTTGAAAAAACCTGGGTCAATGAATTTTGTAATATTTTTTAACTTATAATAACTGGAAACAAAACGGAAACGAAGAGAGGAATGATGACACTACAGGGTATTTTATATGGTCATGCCCACATTGCGAACTTTAAACCTAATTTTCGAAAGTTTTTAAAATGGAACACCCTGTATTTTATTACTTGGGTTTGTAGGGAATTTAATCCTCTCTTCTTATGCCTATCTTTACTAACCTTGTTGGTATTTCAAACCTTATTTAAACTCTAGCAAAAAACTGAATTCACCATTGTCGTTTTTCTAGTCACCTATAACATAAGATAAAAACAAAATATCATTTGAAATAAAACGCCAGTTTGGTACACTTTGTTTATTAATTACCATCAATATAAACATGAAAACAATGTATTCATAGTGGAAGGTATGCCACAAAAACATCGGATGTTCATTAGACAATGTCATCAAGTTGTCGGCTGTCATGTTACATTTACATTTTAGTTCTGTCAAAGCTCAAGTTCAAATGAAATAAGAATATACAAACCTTTTTTCGGTGTATCTGTCTTCTTTCAACATAAATCCAAAGCCAACTTGATGACTTTTTCTAATGATAATCCGATATTTTAACGATTCAAGGTTGTGGACAATTCTTAAAGTAAATTATTACATAATTATTTGTTCAAAGTGGCCCCCGATAACTTGAATACACAAATTAATATGTTTTTCAAAAGTATGAGTCATATTTCTACACATTTCGCGTGTAACAGTTTGAAAACAGTTCGTAATACGAATTTTCATATCATCTCTCCTAATCGGGTGTATTTTATATACCCGATCTTTTATAAATCCCCATATACTGAAATCCATTTTTGTTAGATCTGTACAGGGGCTCCATCATGTAAGAACCAAAGATGTTCACGAACTTTATTTGGTATCTGAACCATTAATCGCGGTAAGTTATATGTTTGTCCGGTTACTCTTCCCTAAAAAAGATACGGTCCAATAACATAGTCTCCTACAACCCCTCCCCAAACATTTAAGATATCTGTTTTGTGAATGTGCCGTTATAAAATGGGGTTGCTTGTAGCATAATAATGAAAATTATGCCTATTCACGTTTCCATTTTTGTAAAATGTTGCTGCAGCACAAAAGAATATTAAATGTGCAAAATTTGGTTGTTCTCTCACTTTCTGCTGCACCCATGCACAAAAATCGACGATCGTTTAATAGCTAACTGATTAGAAACATCTCTTTGGCCAATGTGTGGATTTTTAGTTACTGTTAAAACCACATTTAACTGATTTTCTTCGGTTAAAACACGTTTTGTTTTTTCATTTTTCTGGTAAGTTACACTTCCAGTTGTTTGAAATCGTTCCATTACCTTCTCAAACGCCCTTATATTAGGTAGGTTGTCGTGGTTCGGATATCTCTCGTGATATATCCTCGTCGCTAGTTTCTAGTACAATAACCATATCCACCCATTTGGCATTTGAAAAATTCATTTTTAATAATTTTTGAAGAAACGACACACTAGATCACTTTAATTGCCACACAATTGTTAATACAATAGAAAAAATACCAAACTGACGTTCTATTGAAAATAATAATATTTTGTTTTTATTAAGGCCTTTACAAAAGTTCAAGAGGATTAAAATCCATACAAACCCAAGTAATAAAATACAGGGTGTTCCAATCAAAAAACTTTCGAAAATTAGGTTTAAAGTTCGCAATGTTGGCATGACCACATAAAACACCCTGCAGAAAAACATTAATCTGTGTTATCTTAGAGGATTTCTGTCATCATTCCTCTGTCCGTTTTCGTTGTGTTTCCAGTTAAAAAATATAACAAATTTCAAGTGACCCTTTTTTTCACAAATTTTTCAATTTAATTGGCAACGTTGCAAAAATACTCTATACAAATTTCGGTGCTAAATACAGAATTCTAGGGCGAATTAAAATATGTAAAAATATACAGGGTGTCCAATTTAAAAAATATAAACTTTTTCCTCTGTCCGTTTTCGTTTTGTTTCCAGTTAAAAAATATAACAAATTTCAATTGACCCGTTTTTTCACAAATTTTTCAATTTAATTGGTAACGTTGCAAAAATACGCTATACAAATTTCGGTGCTAAATACAGAATTCTAGGGCGAATTAAAATATGTAAAAATATACAGGGTGTCCAATTAAGAAAATATAAAATTTTTACCGCGCCGCCCTTTTGGAGTAAGTGACTTATACGTGCCATTAAAAATAATTATTATAAAAATGCCATATTAAAGTATGCATTAAAAAAATATGAGTAAAATATAAGTAAAATATAAGTCAAATATGAAGTACCCTGTATACTCGAAGATAATTTTAGAAGACGAATATCTTAACCCTTAATAACTCCTGAACATTTTTTTTCGGCTATCTTTGACGGTGCAGGAGATATTGACTATTGTCGCACTATTTGGCCACCCTGTATATTCCATAAAAGGACTAGCGGATTTATATATACATAATAGAGCTCTACTAATAATGCAAAACTAAACTGAAACTTTTAGAGTTCATGTTTTACATGTCCCTCAACACCTTTATGCTACTCTAAAACAAAAATTACAATCAGTTTCTTAAGGATTTTCAAAAGTCAAAATCCACTTATACGTAATTTCTAATGTTTAACGCTTGTACAGCGTTTTGAATTAATATGCGATTTTAAAATTTAATGCATATTAAAATAAACTTTAATAATTTTAACAAAAAAAAAAAAGTAATTTCCCCGATGGGGGTGACAACTCTCATTGCTTATATTACCACTCCGATAATTTGACCGTTAGACCAATAGCTCTATTTATGTTTAACGTTTATTGTTAGGTTATTATTAAATTGTTACAAAATTTCAATGTTTACCATTTTTGTCCATTTTCAGTTTTATATTTAAGCTGAAACTACGTATTACTTGACAAGAATAGCTCCGCGGGTAGGAATGTCAGCCTCCTGCGCACACAAAGAGAGAATGCATTCGGAGACAGTGATGCTACGCGGGCACAATTCAAGATGCATACAATCTTACGTAGACTTAATTCTTCTTTTACAAATTTTTAAAATTTCTTTCATATAAATAATAAACTATAATAAAATTCAGTTTTTCTTAATTAATTAATAAAATAGAGATATTTCTATTAAACCACTAAAATAATTTAATTAATTCAAATTAACTGTATTAAACAGTGATCTTTTTAATGTAAGTAAAAACTTTAATTTGATAATTCAAGATGCACTTTCCAGTACATCTACTATGTTACGAAATTTAAATGAGAGGGACGGGCAATACGTACATATTTTATAACCCATTTCTCCTTTTATATAAACTGCAAGTTGATTTGAAATAATTTATCATTATAAATCTTAAAATTCAAAATGTTAAAAAAACATTTGTTTATAATTGTATAATTATATATTTACAAACATCAACATATGTATTTTTATTCGTTTCGAGTCCAAAGTTAAATGTGAAAATATTAAAATGAAAGATAAGAATGTATTGATATCCAGGTACAAATTAATCAGTGTTTCGACATAAATACATATGTATTATTTAAATGTTTTTCTTCAGTATTGAAATTGAACACTGAACGTCTCCTATTAAGTGACTACTTTTCTTCTGTCGACCACTGCGCAACAATAGGCGGGGTTTATTTTTGTTACTTCACCCGTAGAGCTATTCTTGTCAAGCAGTACATAAACGTTTTTCACAATTTATATTGATTCTGCAACATCCCAGTCGAAAATCTTTTTTAAAAGTCTTAATTTATATAAAAATAATGTTTTATTTCTATTGCCTCGATCAGCTTGAAATTTCTTATCTCTTAGTTTCCATGCGTGTGA
The DNA here is from genome assembly GCA_036346205.1 of Vesta saturnalis. Taxonomy (NCBI): domain Eukaryota; kingdom Metazoa; phylum Arthropoda; class Insecta; order Coleoptera; family Lampyridae; genus Vesta; species Vesta saturnalis. The sequence continues at coordinate 2,709,197 of JARFJB010001138.1, read as the reverse complement.
GAAGTTTCAATTTAATAGCTTCATCTAAACGTCTAGTTTACTCGAGAAAATTTGAAAACTGTGTAGGTTAACAGATACTTCCGGTGGTCCTATATGTCTCAAAAGTGAATACGAATATCTAGGATTTTGCCATAATCGCGGCATGTCACATTTCATCACTCCAGCTCAAACGGTCTGGCCGCTATCGTGTTTACACGCACGCACGCACGCACCTACCCACCCACCTACGAAAAAAATTGGCGATAAACAGATGTTTCAAATTCATACCATTCAGCGAAAATTAAAAGATATTAATAACTTCACGTTCTCCCTTATAAATCAATCAAGGATCAATCGTTTACCATATAACTTTTTCTATCAACAAAATACGTGTTTTATAAAATAGAAGCGGGTATTAATAAAAGAAAATTCGACATAACCGATCAAAACAATCAGAGCACAAATGATAATTCTATCATTAGCCATGATTTATAATGGTTCGAATTCTGTAAGCTCGTACATTAAATAACAATCGGCAACTCTCACTGCATAAACCACAATTCCAAAGTTCTCAAACACTTTATCCCAGGAAAATATATTTAAGTGGAGTGTTGATGAACATAAACCTAAAACTTGATTGGAAAACCCAATAATCATGTTGGTAATACTACTTATAATCGATAAAATGTGTATTTGCTTAATTATTGCGTGTCGTTACTCTTATCAATTCAAATATTTATTTCATTTTGGGAGTGTCAATTACACTTTAGTTTTGTATCCTTCCTAATACAACAAATAGAATTGAAAGGTGTGCTTACCTTGTGTCGTTTTCATGCAATGTACCCCAACTTTACCAAGCTTGGCTCTGACAACACGATCTGTACCAGATAAATATATGTAACGGCTGCCCGCTAAAGTGACCCCGGATGATGTGAGAATGTCTTGTTTTTCAAACCCTTGTACCAATTTTGCTAGCTCTTCTTTCGTTACCTAGAAAAATATCGACAGTAAATAACATGATTTTTCTGCATATTCTTTGATAATGGATTTTTCTTAAATCAATTTTAATTAAAAAAATTAAGTTGAATCTCAAACATAAGGATGTAGCAATAGTATTTATCACATCTTGCAAAATTAGCATGATTTCTTTTTTATAAAACTTATGAACTAGGTTAACACAGAAACTTAAATGGTCGTTTGGATGATTCATAGATTTATCACAGACAGATCAAGTCTAACTATATTCTAGTCATGCAATTATTTCCTTTTTTTATGTAGATATCTGAAGCAATTATTTCTTACATAGAAGTGATTAAAAATTAAAAATTTATGGCAGATTAAGCTCGGAGCTTTCTAATTCCATTTTGAACTATTGAAATTACGAATATGTTTATGTGAAAATGCGTCTCTAAAATTATTCATATCTTATTGATAGCCAACCCAACGAAAATGTATTAGTAACCATAATTATTTATAAATAATTTATACATTATTTATAATTGACCACCAAATAGTATTTTTAAGTTATCAAGATATGAATGTGTTTCTTAAAACAACCTTAGAAACAATTTTTTTTAATCAGGGCGAGGACAATAGGATTTTCTTCTCTAGTGAGGAAGGTAACAAGATAATGTTGCCGCGTTAATCATTACATTTAAAATGGGAAAATACCTGTGCCAATTTTTTGTCCGTCTCGTATAGGTTTTTTTTTCTACAACATATTTATGTCATTTTTATAAATTATTGTGAGCTTTATTATTTTTTTATTGCGTAAATGTTGCTTAATTTAACATTTTTAACTTACAGAACCACAAAAAGGAAATGAACTTCATACATAAAAACCAGCGTAATTTGCGGATGATCGACTGTTTTTCCACGCCTGTGCCCTCACGTTTAGAGAGATTACCAGGTCTGAGTGTCAGTTTGCCTAATCTACAAAGCAAGCGGTCGCTCATAGGAGCTAGGTATATACTGTGGGAGAATCGTGATGCTGGAGCATGTTTCATCAGTTATATAGATGCAATCCAATTACGCTGGTTTTTACGTAAACAGGCCGGGAGGGTGAGATGATGCTGATGCTTCTGATACATGAGGTGTAATCCTAAAAATATTATTATTACTTGTAATAAATTATTGAAAACCTCTTTATTTTTTTATTTACAATACTTTTAATTATGACTCAGAATTGAAACAAAAATCTTTTTATTATCGATAATCGGACTGTGTTACAGAGACACTATTTTAAATTTCCCGCTTTAACGATTGCAGGCCCTGCAGGTACTTTTAAAAATATACCACTAGGTGATGCTACGATCAATCTCTATTACAGAAAACATTCATTAGTTCATACACCACTAGATAACGCCACAAACAAGTTCAAATTTCGCGTAAAAATATACCATTAGGTGGAGCCACCTCTATTACAGAAAACATTACAGCCAAAAGGACCTTAATAAGATGAAGATGACCACCGTAACCGGGATGCTACGATGAATTAAGATGAACCAAGATGCTTTAAGATGCAGATGACCACTGGAACAGAGATGCCAGGATGAATTAAGGTGAACTAAGATACATTAAGATGAAGATGGCCGATGCGATGAACGAATCCGAGATGCTAAGATGAATTTAAGATGAACAAATATTTTGGTCCTTAGGGATGTTGCGGCCCCCCTTGTACTTATATCTGTTTATTGAAATGACCATTTCAGCGTTAATATCTTGATTTGAGATAGAAGGCAGACTGAGATTAACTACAATAAAAAGGACTGTCGTCTGCAAATAAATGAACCGGGTTAGTTTTTAAAGAAATAAGACAGTGGACCAAAAGTTTGGAAACGCCCAATTATCTCGTAAATTATTAGTCCGAATTGTACAAAATTTGTGAAAAGCCTATTTTGGGATACGGAGATTCCAGATGTGACATTTGGAATGTTGCCAGATCTGCCGTTTTCCCGATCTTATTAGTCACTTTGATACATCACCCTGTATATGCAGTTATTATTGGAATCTCCTCTTCAATAAGAGTTCAACCATATGTAACACTTCTGATTTTATGTAGTCTACAAGGTCTTTAAATACATAAACAAGAAGTCTGGAAACGCCTAATTGTCTCAATAATTTTTTTAATACAATCTATTTTCAACCACATTAAAACGTAATCGAAGGTAGAATGCGTCTACCACATTTCTCCATGATTGTCTAGAAATTAATCGAGATTCATCGATAATTCATTGCCTTAGCTCTGCAAGACTTGATGGTTTAGTTTTGTAAACTGAAGTTTTCAACTATCCCCAATAAAAATAATCTTTGGGATTGAAATCAGGTGAACGTGAACAATACTATTTCGTCTATCAATACATCGTCCGAGAAATATCTCACTTAAATAACGCCCATCTTCTAACCAAAATGAGCTGGAGCTTCATCTGGCTGAAACCATATCTGATTAAAATTGGATCCAAACAAGTTTCTCAGTGTAGGCACAATTTCATTTCTAAGGAGCATTCCGTACTTATATCACGTTAAATTTCCTTCGATAAAGAACGGCCCAATTAACTGAGTACCCACCTATACCTGGCCATATTTTTGTGGTCTTTGAGTATGATTTTCACGCATTCAGTGTGGATTTACGTCACTCCAGTACCTTAAATTATATCGATTTACACTCCCCACACAGTGTAAAGGTTGCTTCGTTGGAAAAACATATGTTGTTAACGAAATTTTCGTCATTTTCAATTTTATTCATCATTACCTCAGTAAGCTCTAATATACGGTCGAAGTCATCTTCACTTAATTCTTGCAATAAATGAATTTTGTACGGTTGAAATTTATTCTTATGTAATAGACGTAAGACTGAACAATTACCTATATCACGTAATTAAGCAACCCTGCGTGAGGATGTATGTGGATCTTCAACGAAACTGCATTGTATCTAAAGTTTTGTTGTCATTTATAACTGTTTTTGGTCTACCTGATCGGTACCTATGAGAACGGTTTAAGAAGTATCGTTGAAGATCTTTTTTTGTCGCCGTACCCTCTCATCATTAGAATAGTAATTCGTTCTTTTTCATTAACAACCATTTTAGAGAAACAATTTACTTCGCAGAACTTTTCAAAACATCAAACTACTGTTTATTTAATAATGTAAATGGTGAACAAATGTCAAAATCACAGCATTCTATATTCAAACATTTAAATTTCTTCAAATTTACATATTTTCCACTGTTTTATGTATTTAAGAGATTCCAATAATGACTGCATATACAGGGTGATGTGTTTAAAAAACCAAAGTCACTAATAATATTAGAGAAACGGCAAATTTGGCAACAGAAAATGTCAAATCTGAAACCTCCGTATCTTAAAATAGGCTTATCCCAAATTATATATATATATATATATATATATATATATATATATATATATATATATATATATATATATATATATATACACACACTGCGCCTCTTGAATTTCTGGACATAGGGAATTCCCATGTTAAAATAAACTACTGTAAATATTGGCTCCCCTAATTATTTTACAGTAAAATGTCAAATGTAAAACTTCTTAAGGAAAAAAGGCTGCTTCTTATCTTACAATTGCATTTACATTTGGTTCATCCGTTTTCGAGAAAATTAGGAAAAACTTAAGGGCTTTTTCGTAACCGGTAACGTTAATAAGCCATGTAAGTGTCAGGATAAATACAATAAGAAGCACAAATAAAATAAGTCTGTTATAAACAAGAAGATGGTATTCTAAATAAACAAATTAATTATGAAAATTGGAAAATAAATAACTAGCCGAGTACAAATCTCTGATATTTCTAAGTGAATTGCCAGAGTAATGCCATTCAATAAATTTTACTTTTTCTTTAATGGTCTAATAATTCATTTTTATGAACAAATTTTTCTTTAAAAAGTAATAATCTGTCCCAAATAAAGTTTTAATGATGAATGAATTCTTTTTAAACAATGAATGATTTACAATGACAATTAATAATTATTGTTAGCATTGTCTGTCTAAAGCAAAGCAACCTTGACCAGTTACGAAAAAGCCCTTAAGTTTTTCCTAAATTTCTCGAAAACGGATGAACCAAATGTAAATGCAATTGTAACATAAGAAGCAGCCTTTTTTCCTTAAGAAGTTTTACATTTGACATTTTACTGTAAAATAATTAGGGGAGCCAATATTTACAATAGTTTATTTTAACATAGGAATTCCTATGTCCAGAAATTCAAGAGACACAGTGTATATATATATATATATATATATATATATATATATATATATATATATATATATATATATATCTGTGTGTGCTGTGTGTGTGTGTGTGTGTGTGTGTGTGGCGCGTGCGTCTGCGTGCGCGCGCGGGTGGCACCGCTCACGTACATGCCAACTTCTTTCCAATTGATAAGAATATCAGTTAACCCAAACGAGGTTGGTTTGGCAAGTAAATACTTGATCAAATGATTTTGAAATATCTCAAGCGACTACATTTTTTTGTTGATCATCTATTGAAAGACTTCTTAAAACCATATTGAAGTTTGGTAGATTCAAGAAAAGAAAGTAGTTGCTGACTGATGGCTTTTTTCATGACTTCGCGAAAATGGAAGTGATGGTAATTGATGGATAGTTAGAGGGATCGGTCTTGCGCCTTATTTGGGAACATTTGCTAATTTCGATGACAAAGGAAGTTTCCAAGAAGACAGAGATCGAATAGACCTTATATAGGCCTAGTACTAGTTCGGAGGAGGCATTAGCTGGAATACCATTTGGAACAGTTGCCCTAATGGAATAAAGTCTACTGATAATGGATTCTAAAAGATTAAATTGAAAATAAATTGGTTTCATGTTGACTACTTAGTGGCACATCTTTTCAAGAATCATTAAACATGAATTTCAACAGGCAAATAAAGCCACAATAAGATTGGCTTTACGAACTGAGTCATCCGTCAAAAATGTCATGGAATAAAGATGTACCAAAGTTATCACTGATTGCTTTAGCGTAAACAGCAAAATTTGCGACTAACCAAAGGACACGTCTATTGCATTCTCGTTGTCACAATAACGTTGTCTGCATGATTCTCGACAATGTTATAGGATTTTCATTTAGTGTAAGATTTTTTTTCAAAGATAGTGCATCAGTACGAGCCGTATTGCGAACAAAAATTACCATTACGATTTTGTTTGCCATGGAGAGGTTGAAAAAAAATTTCCCAGAACATTCTATTTAGTTGTTTTAAGGTTCTATCTGGGTTGTAAACAACAGAAGGAATTCGAACAGAAGAAGTCTCGAAGGTTTAGAAGATATGGAGTGTAGTTAGGGTTATGAGGAATTCTAGTGGGTTTGGAAATCATTTGTGTGAGATCACATGAATAGCAAATGTTTCTATACGGTGATCAGCAGGATTAGTGTTAGATAAAGCCCATGAAAGTTATGAACAGAAATGATATATCGCAAGATGGAACGTGAGACAGAATCGGTCGTTTCATTTTATTGGTAAACCCGTAAGGCATTAAAATTTGACCGTGTATACGCCATGTGCTATAATCGTTGCAAATATAAGCCTGGGAAAACTTGGTACTGAAGTGTCAAATTACGATTATTCTGTTACTTGTAAAATTAAGGTTTTTTAATACACTACATCGGTTTATGTGTAATTCCTCAGTTGATTACTTCTAGCAGTAGAATGTTTGGGAAATATACTTTTCTAAAAATGAGCTTTACAACGTTATTCAGATACTACCTCTTTTATTAACTAATTATCATGACTAATGTATCATTATACCCAATGAGTTATGCAAAATATGCTTGTTTACCTTATATGCATACGTGTGTTGGCAAAACAAATTGAATAAAACTTTTTTACACATCATTGGACAACCTGAAAGAAATAAAATAAAATGTACAAAATATATTACTATTTGAAGTAAATCATGATAATTATCATTCTTTTCTTCGGGGCCACAGTTCAAATAATAGTAAACGCAATACATTTCAACACAACGTAAAGAAGGTTCTACCATTGCAATAAAGCTTTATAAGTAACTTTAATCGTCCGAATACAAAAATTTACTAACGATATACTTTTTCAAGAAGGCCAAAAGGTGCTAGATATTTTTATTTAAAATTATTAAACAGGTACAGTACATACGAGACTGACAAATGGTTGCTACGAACCGAAAAGGTTTTGGCGGGAAACCAAAGAGTTTCTAATATATGGTAAATTGTGATCAGAGGTTTACATCGTTGAAAAACAAGCTTTCTAAATATAAGGGAATATAATTAAATGCTTTTTAATGCACATTTGTTTCGCATATAAACAATACATCAGTTTATGATACACAATACTACACAGCTTTTAATAAAAATATTTTGAAAAAATCAATATATAGGATGTTCCATGCTTTCTGGGCACTGTATGGTCTGTATAAGATGCAGATACATTATTAACGTTAGCAAATTATGTATATACATACAATACAAAGACAATGCATATTTCATTAATCATCCTTTTAACAAACAAGGGATATCCGGTAAAATTATTAGATATCAGAAACATAGTTATACACAACTGTAACTTCAGTTAACACGAATAAATGGGAATACCCACAATTAGATAAGATAACAATACTAATTATATTAATAAAGAATGTCTCTCCAATGTTGTTAGATACAAAGTTTAACAAAGATTACAGCTTAACATTTTCATTAATGACTTACAACATTGAATGGTTTTAGAATCGTCAGTTATCTCACAGTGAGTGTTTGTATAGTTGACACACAACAATCAATTAATTGCCCGGTAAACTTTCAATTTCGCACAACTTTTCCAAGCCCTTTATTTATCTTAATACGCAGTGTTGCATAACGAGACTAATAGAAAATATTTTTTTATGATTCTGATTGAACTTAATTATTTAAAATAGATGCAAGCGTGTCTATATTAAACATACGTTAATAACGTATTAATGACTTAAATTGATCCAATATTAAAACAAATTACCCAAGCATTGCTCATAATTAATAGTTAAAAAGAAAGCGAGGAAAGCAAGCATGACCATTCTAAACTTTCAAAGATAGGGAAAATTTATGATTTTAAAATATAATATAGTAAGCTAAAAGACGCCCTTAGTGAAATTATCTAATTATCCATGAAAGAAGTTTTACTTTTGTTACGGTTTTAAATAAGTAAGTACGAAAATATAAACAATTACGGAAGATATTCTTTCGTCTTTCTGATATGTATCATTTTGTTATGATTACTACTTAAATCAGCAGAGACGTCACATATTAAACAAGCATACATACAAGGTGGTCCCCTGGGAAATGCGTCGATCTATTGTGGAAAAACTAAAATTACAAAAAATCTGAAAGTTTGGTACTGTAATAAAGTTATCGGGGCACACTTGACTAGAATATTTTTGGATTAGTCGTACTTCGGGTTATACCGGAAGTAGATAACAACATCGTTATTTTAAATAGAACGACCTGTATATTAATACACTTTTAGATTCTACGTACAAATCTAAATATGTTTCATCTATAATGTAATATACATAAATCTAACTGTGTGAAAAAGAACGTTTTCAAGCCAAAACATAAATAATAATTTTTCCCTTACGGAAGCGTTCATTGTTTAATTTGGGTTCTTATAGAAGACCTACTTTAGTAGTTTTTGCATATGTTCATAACTAATAGTACAGGGCGATTAAAAAAAAATTAAATTGAAACAACCGTCGAGAAACGTTTTTCTTTCAAATAAAAACTATTTTTGTATTTATCAGATATAACCTGAAGTGTAGAACCGAAAGTGCGAGTAACCTGAATATATTTGAGTCAAATGGTCACTAAATTTTTAGATTTTTATAATTATAGTTTTCCCATAAAGATTTTAGATGAAATTTCATATGAATGAACGTACTTGACCCCGTCGTGTATGAAAAATAATAATAAAATGATTAGGGGCGAAAGGAAACTTTGGTGATTGTTAGTTTTTCATAATTTTGAAAAAGTGCTTTATACTTTGGCCAAAATTGAAGCTAAAAACCAGATTTAAAACTGTACCTCCCCCCGGCGGCTTGAAAATTATGTCATTTTAAAAAATCCGGGTACTTTATACAACACCTCGCCGCAGTGAGTGGGTTGTTGAACGCTGTTGTACATCCAATATTTTTGTTCATTGAATTTTTTATGTTAAAGGGGTTTACCATAGACCGTATATTAGAGTGGACAGTCTAGAGAGAGAGAGAACTCGTGAGAATAAATGAGATAAAATATAATCAGCTGATGGGTGGCAAAACATTGGTAAAACTGTTAATGCATATATAAGAAAAAATACTTGAGAGTGCTAACGCTTTTATTAACGTTTATCGCCAAGTATTTATGTTATAAAAATAAACAACTCGTGCGGTTGTTTTGTCTCCTTTTTCACTATATGAAAATGATGTCGTTGTCGGTTTTATTTCTGAAAATTAATTATATTTTTACACTCATTTATGAAATTGTTGAATAAAAAAAAAAAAACTAAGGCGGTTAATAAATCATTCTTCTGATGTAATTTATATTTGCAAAATAGCAAAGAGCATATTCAAAAGTGTTCATAATTTTTTGGAAAATAACCTCATAAGTACATTAATTAGTTTTAGCACAAAACTAATCAATTTTAATTAAATATTTAAAAATTTATCAACTCATATTTTAGACGAAGATCCATTAAAAAATTACTTAATACAAATCGTATATAACATTTTTAAAATATATTTTACCATTAAAATACATCATCAAAGTTCAAGTTTTAATGAGACGAAAGAGAGAATTAGACACCAATACACAAAATGAATTCATTTTAAACACCAATGGCTTAGGTAAATAGATAAAACCCATATTTTACATCAGAACACATACCTTTTACTTTTACGACGTATTCAGCTATTTCACACTTACATACTGAGAGAAAGAAGTTAACAAAATTATAATTGTGTCATCTATGAATTGAATATCATTTTCGGAAAAGTAGTTGTTTTTAGACCTGCTTTAGTATGAAAACCAACATTTATTTCGTATTTATTGCAATTAATATAGTTTTTAATTTTAGTTAAAATGTATCTAATGTTGTTCTTGTAAATATAACTATACTGTGACATAAAAAAACTTAAAATTTCATTCAAAATAATCCAATAGCCATGGAAAATTTGACGTTTTATTTGTTGTAACAATCGAAAGTGTTTTTTCATTCCGAGAAATTGCAAATCGTCTTAACTGTAATCAATCCTCTGTAGTACGGTGTTATAAAGCATGGTCTAGAGAAGGTGAAGAACGTCGTAGTAGAGGAAGTGAACGGCCAAGATAGACAAATGTGGTCCAGGACCGCCATCTCCGATTAATGGTGTTAAGAGACCGATTCTCGAGTGCAAGATCAATTGTTTGGAAAAGGAGGTCCTGTAACCCTTTGTACAGTTTACCGTCGAATTAGAGCTTTTGGGTTGCAGTCTTATCGACCACATCTTGTGCTTCCACTGACGGCTCGTCTTCGACAGCAGTTTGGAGTGGTGTACTTTGCGAATGGATTAGGACATGGAATGGCATAGGGTGGTCTTCAGTGACGAATCCCGATTCTGCTTGGGAATGAACGATGGTCGCTTGAGGGTCAGACGTAGACGGGGAGAACGTCGCAATGTGCAGTTTTCTGTTGAGCGGTATGTGCACCACACTGTGGGATTATGGTATGGGGTGCTATTGTTTATGGAAGCAGGTCTCAGTTGGTATTCATCCGAGGCAATATGAATGCCCACCGATATATTGATGAAGTGGTAGAACCCCATATCCTTCCATTCCTCCGGGAGCTGGAGGACCCGATTTTCCAACAGGATAATACCCGTCCCCACATTGCAAGGCATTATATGGAGCGCTTCGAAGAGGCTAACGTCAATATCTTGCCGTGGCCTTAAAAATTACGTAATTTCATAACGGGACATATGTACATTTTTTCGCTCTTGTATGATTGTTAGCCAATGAAAATGAAAAATTAAAGAAATATAAATATTTGATATACAAGATTTAACAACATTCCTTTCGATATGGTGATGGTGCATTAAGAGCGCATTTTCTTTAAAATTAGATAATTTGTAAACGGGAGGTATATTCATTTTTGTGCGCGCTTATATTATTGCTAGTGAACCCCTTCAACATACAACATTAAAGAAATAAAATATTTGATACTCACAGACTTCAACGCGATGGTGCATTAAAAGCGCGTTTTCTTAAAAACGGGAGGAATGCACTATTTTATTCGCTCTTATACGATTGCTAGTGAACCCTTTGAACACAAAAAATTAAAGACATAAAAATAGTTGATGCACAACAGGGTTCAACACCCCTTTCAATAACGGTGATGAGTGCATTAAAAGCTCGTTTTCTTAAAACTGAGTAAATTTCGAAACAGAAGGTAAGTGCATTTGTGTTCGCGCGTATATAACTGTTAGTGAACCCCTTTAACATAAAAAACTAAATAAATAAAAATATTGACTTTACAACAGCGTTCAACCACCCACTCACCTCCGCGCGGTGCATGAAGTGCTCGGATGTTTAAAAATTACATAATTTCACAACGGGTTGGGGGTATAGTTTTAAATGTTGTTTTTACCTTCAATTTTAATCAAAGTACAAACCACTTGTTCAAAATTATGAAAAAACCAATACCGTCAAAGTTGCCATTATTTTTCACACCCCTTTCATCACCCTAATCGTTTAAATTGAGAGTCGTATAGTATTTTCTCTCTTAAATTAATTGGTTAAGTTGAAGAGCAGAGGCATTGGAATCATGCAACTTCCATGTTTAACCGAGACAACATCTCAGAAGTTTCTATACTCTGTTCACATTGCCGTGGAGTCTTAGCGTTGTCAGTGGTGCACTGTTACGACACGGTTGAGCAACACATTATTAAACTTGTTTTACTTAATAATGATTGAACATGCCTTAGGGTTGAGTTTAAGCGTTTAATAACCTTATAGGTATTAAATGAACTGTTAAAAGTTTACGCAACAAAACTCGGACTAGCGTATTCACATTCATATGATGAACACTTAATCTATCTCTAACATTAATTAGCATTAATTTTTTATTAACGTTCTTAAACACGAATTGTGTTCCAAGAACTATTGCGAACGAACCAAAAAAAGAAATATGCGATTGACAAAATGATTTTAAGAAGAGTCACCGTCTTTACCAGCTTATCATTGTGAGTAAAATTCGATAGAGCTGGTGTGATCAGGTGCAAGAAGTGGCATGGAAAAACATTACTTTTAAATTACGTGATATTAATACAGTACGTTATTAATTAGTGTACTAAACACGGCTGCATGTCAGTGGAAAGCGTGAATAAAACATCTTCTAAAAGTGAAAGATATGCTAAAACTTTTGGATAGGATTGTCGAAAACGTTATCGCACCTATAATCATTTCGACAAATGATTCTTTGAAAGATGAACTAGTGGAATTATAATCAAGAGTTTTGTAGAACTGTTAACACATAGGCTAATTTTAATTATAAGTTTTGCTAATTCCCAGAATTTAGTTAACTTAATATAAATTAGGAAAAATGGTATTAGTACTTTGTAAAATTTCTGATTATAGTTAATAAATTAAAATATGACTTTAGTAACAATAACTATTAAACAATAGAGCATCAATCACAAATAGATTTACATTTACTAATTTTAAAATCAAGTTATAATTTTATTAATTTTTAAAAATTTCATTCTGACTAAACTAATTTTTTTTTCAAAATAATTATTTTTCCACAATTAATGTTATCATGAAAATCATAATATTAATTAATTCAAACCAGTAAAATTAGCTATAATGAATACAGTAGTCATCTGATTAAAGTTGAATCTCAATTTTTGTAATGAAGAGACCAAGATTAATTACAAACCTAAGCAAAATGTAATTTAAATTGAAAAAAAATTTTTTTTTAGTGTGAAAGTATATAAAAATATACTAAAATTATTATAAAAGTGAAAAAAATGTGATATAGAAAGAAAATTATCTTTGCTTTTTTTTATTTCACAAAATACCTAGTCTTTTCTCAAGTAAAAAACGGTAAAAATGTAAATTAATTCAATTATTTAAATATATTTACAAAATTGATATTATACACATTTTGCTGTTTGGAATGAAATTAATGAAGTCATTGTATTATTTATGTATTATCCTAATGTCTCAATGCAATGCCTAAAGCTTGCTGTTGATTGTTCCGATAATGTTACTACTAAGGGTGATATTGATATTTTTGTAACAAATATCAGCAAAGTTGAGAAAGATAACGAAGATACAGACCTCCTAGAACCTGATAATGAAATAGTAATACATGAAATTTATGGAGACGAGAACGAAACATTTTTTAGACTTACCATGGACTAGGCCTACTGGGGACACCATGTAAAACAACGCGCCCTGTCTTCTACCTCAATGGTGGTGCGAAAACGGATACAGGGTTCGACGTTCACATTCGTCACTCTGTACTTCGAAATCGGTTCGTCGCATGTGAAAAATGAATAGGATTATTTTTGTAGACAATTTCATGAACCTTCTTTTTTTTTAACCACCTCAATTGACCTTCAAGCCATAAAAAACGAGATTTTTAAAAAAAACTGATTTTTGTGACCTTTGAATGATTTTTTAAGCCCGGCCGATATCGTTCTCTATTTTTAATATGTTGTTTAAAACAACAAAATGAATCGATTAAAACAAAAAAAAAAAAATTGCTGCCACCATTTTTTTTTTTTTGCATTGAAAACGTAAAATGACTGGACTAAAATCTCAACTATTCATTTACAAACGTATCTACGTCCTCAAAACTATTTTGCGAATAAGTAGCGATTTCTGATAAAAAGCATGTTAAATGATACTTTTAACTTTATACTGTAATAAGGAATTTTGAACCTTGATAAATGATATATTAATACTACTTCAAAGACGGTTACTAACAAGCCTGAACATAATTTCAGAAAATACGAATCTATCACTTCTACTATATTATGATTTTAAAATAATAATTTGACGAGATCTTTACCGTTTGATTTTAAATTATAGATTACTATAACACCAAATTTGTTGGTTAAAAAAATTTAATTATCGAAAAAAATAATGTTTATCAGGGTTTTTACTGTTATAAAGCAAACGTCATTATGTTTAAAACTCACAAAATTATTTATAAAAAGCACAACCGTAAATTAAATACTCTGTTTTAATCTTCCTATTGTGTTAATATTTTGGTTTCACTTATTGTGTTCGGGTCATTATGACCCGGGAGCCTATGTTTTATTGTCGTTAAATTAGTATAACAGTAAATATTAATAAGAAATAAGATGTAGTATTTATTATTTATTACATTTTGTTGCGTTATTTTATTTTTATTACGTATTATTATAAATGTTATGTAAAGAACATCTGAAAAACGTAGTAGTTAGGTATATACATTTATTTGTTACGGTCTTGACAGTACTAATAAACATATCATTTGAAAAGGGACAAAAATTACATCTTTTACGCTTGGGTGTGGTTGATTGTTCCCTTACTTCGGCATTACTGGTTGAAGAACGTGACTTTTTAACCATTTCAGCTGCAGGAATACTTCGAGGGAGACATTTTCTTTCTTGCAATAATGGAGTGATCAAGGAATTACCCAGTTCTTCAAGAAATAGCCGCCGTTTTGTAAGTTTTCCAGCATTCCAGGTTGGAGTTGCTTCGCACCACAGAACATAAGCTTTGTAAGTTCAAACGTCCATGATATTCTAAAAGATAGTCATTGGCCATCTTTTAGTTTGCCATCTGCATGTGTATGTTATTATTAACTTGTCTAACGGGTATACCGCACCTTTAGTTTTGTTGTAATCTAAAATCACAAACGGCTTTTTATGATCTTGGTTACACACTCCGTGTTATCGTGGTGCATGGTGCTCATGAGCGTAACATATTTATTCCGTTTCGTAATATAGGAAATTATCGACATGTCCTTGGTAAAGCAAAATTTTGAAGAAAGAACTTCTTTGCTGTTGCAGACCAATGCGGCTGGCAATTCAGGCTTATTTTTGCGAAAATTGCCAAACGTTGTTATTTTTATTTTCAATAGCATCTGCCCCAGAAAAAATTATCACACGTTACGTTGTGACCTTTTAGACCATAAGTAAGATCTAGCACAACTCTTTTACCTTGTCTCTTTGGAGTTCCACCTTCTTTTTCCCGAGGTAAACTTGCATATTATATGCATAAGCAGTTACAGAATCGCATCAAGTCCAAATTTTGACTCCGTACTTACCAGGTTTATTTGTGATGTACTGTCTAAAAGGACGACGACCTCAAAAAGGTACCACCAGTTGCTCATCTACTGTTACATTTTCGTGAACATTATACAGCTTAGGTAGAATTGCAACCCATTTATCCCGTATGGGAGTTAATTTATCAGTTTGGCGTGCTTGTGGGTCGAGTTTTTTTATCGTCAAAGTGCAATTACACGAAATCGTTGTAGGGACATTGTTGCTCTGAATATTGGACGACCTACATTTCCATCCCACAGAGACTGGCTGTTGCCTCTCCATGAGATTTATACACTCCAGTTAGAACCAGTAGGCCAAAATATGCTTCTAGTTCAACTAATGTTAGTTCTTGAAACGTTTCGCCACAGCCTTTTGCCTTCTAAATTTGACATTTTCAAAATTAGGTTTACAATTTTGGGTGTGAAATATAAGAAGTACGCGGATTTTATATCAATTATTCGCGACGTAGCATACCTTGTTGGCCCAGGAATCAACGAAATAATATTTGCTGCTGATAACCTTCCCGATTGATGTGTCTTTTCATTCCATACTATATTGCCATTTTTGAAGTTAGGTGATTATCCGTATCAGCTTCATCTGAAATCGTAGCTTCCACTTCATTATCCGATTCGCTATTATATATCTCGGTTTCGGACAAATGGTCTTCTTCTTCTTCAGAAGCATTCAAATCACTATCACAAACACACAAAAGTTTGCCAAGTTCACTATCCGTAAGCACTCTCTCACTACACATTTTCAATAATAAATTTCAATTATTAGGTGTCTCTAATTAGGGTATAGCATCAGTTTGATATTTACTACGAAACTAACACACACAGATGCTCACTGGCTGAATTTATACGCGGCGCGACAGACAAGTCTCAACAGGAATAAACTTGTTTACCGGTACGCAAATAACGTATGCAATATGCGCAATAATGTGGCAATATTATGTAAGTTATTTATATTTATGAAAATAAAACAAAACTAATACAATACACTCGTCTATGATAATAATCTACTTCTCGTTCTTCTAATTTGAACCACACAAATCACGGGGTCACATAGACCCAAACACAGTGGGTGTACCAAATGCATTAAAACAATTTGTTCTAATTTTCTAATATTAATCTAGGTACATCGTTATTAGAGTAATGAAATAAAAGTCATCCAGTGGCAACGAAATATTTAAATAAATTAACGAATTATGCACATTAGAAGAACGCGATTGGGAGGTCTATTAACCTGGCACCCCCACCATGTCAAAAATTTTTGGGCTTCGTATAGAAATTACAGGCTTTTTATGGGCTTTCAAATTTTACCAATTAAATTTTTGGGCTCTTTTCATTCCGAGGAAAAGATATTTAAGTGTGGGGGTGCTGATTTGCCGTTAAGCTAGCGCCAACTTTTTTCCTGGGGTACTTAAAAATTTCCCGTTTGTCTCAGATTTATGGGCTTTTTATGGGCTTTTCGAATATGCAACTCCCGATTTACTTGAATCAACCCTAACAAAGATATCAACCCTTAAAAATTAAAAGAACAAAAATATTTTTCAAAATAAATATTCTTGTCAGATAATTACGGGCTATTTATGGGCTCTTCGAGAATGCAACTCTTGATTGCCCCGGATTAACCTCAGTAACAGTATCAACCCTTAAAGAAAGAAAAGATTGAAATATTTTAAAAATAAAATTCTTTTCATATCGCATCAATGATTATTCAAACTGCAGAAAAAGGTCGTAAAAGTGTCAAATATTTTGATAAAATGATGTATTATTGCTATCCTGCTGAGCTTTGCGTTACAGGAAGCATCGGTCCCTAATCTTGCTAATAAAATATTGGCGCCTGCAAGACGCATCATACGTACGCATAATGCGTGGGCGTGTGAATTCGCAAAGTAATCAGTAATATAGTACCTTTATATTTTGTTTAGACTAGTCGACTACTTTTATTTATTGTTTTAACTTTAAACTAATCTGTATTTTGTAAAATATTATACTACATTTTAATAACTTTTAGTTTGTAGCTGACTATCGTTGAGTAGGTAGTCCGTGTCGCAATAAGTTTTGCGAGTGTATATAAATTTGAAATTTGTAGTTATATTTTAGCAGCCTACTGCCGCCTATATCCGTTTGAGTGTGTCCTATAAAAGTGATTACCGTGTGTACGTATTAATTAGTTACTATTATAAAAATAAACACTGATAAAAGTATTTCAAGTAGCGAAGCATAGCAGCGCTTTAAAATCGCAAAAGTTATCAGAAAATTTTATTTATTTATGGGCTCAACATTTCTGCCGTTCATGACTTTTGGGCTGCCCTCCCCCGTCAAAAAAATTACCCGTATATTGGTTATAAGCGATATCTGGGATGATCAACGTCTCACAGTCATGTAAACTGTCTTAAAATTAATATTCATTTATGAGCTTAACACTTCTGTTACTCATGAGTTTTGGGCTGCCCTCCAGGTTAAAAAAAACTACCACTGAATGAAGTTTCAACCAAGTAAACGAAAGTACAACGTATTATTATAAAAAATATGATAAAGCCTTTATTTCTTTATAGATCTAACCCGTGTGTCTGTGGCCCGTGATTTTTGCGCTGCAGTCCTGGACGAAAAGATCTACTCCCAAATCCATTATATATCAATACCTGAGGAAGCAACACCCAACGATCACATAAACTAATAAATTTATTATTTATTTATGAACTCAATCTTTCTATAGTCTACCAGTTCTGAGTTGCTATCAAAACATTGTTTTTAAGTGGTAATATCTTGGATAGGTTTGATCCAGACACATCGGCGATAATACATACGGAGAGCCCGCAAATAACCCATAAATACCCACACGAACTTTTATTTTTGAACATATTTTTATTTTTATCAACCTTTAAGTGTTGATATTTTTATTAGGCTTAAACTGGGATAATCAGGAGTTACATATTTGAAGAGTTCATAAATAACCCATGATTATCTGACAGGAATTTTTTTTTAAATATAAATTTTTTTTTTATCTTTAAGGATTGATCCAGGAAAATCGGGAGTTACATATTCGAAGAGCCAATAAACAGCCCATATTTATATGAAAAGAATTTTTATTTTTTAAAATATTTCAATCTTTTCTTTATTTAAAGGTTGATACTGTTATTGAAGTTAATCCGGGGCAATCAAGAGTTGCATTCTCGAAGAGCCTATAAATAGCCCGTAATTATCTGATAAGAATATTTATTTTAAAAAATATTTTTGTTCTTTTAATTTTTAAGGGTTGATATCTTTGTTAGGGTTGATCCAAGTAAATCGGGAGTTGCATATTCGAAAAGCCCATAAATCTGAGACAAACGGGAAATTTTTAAGTATCCCAGGAAAAAAGTTGGCGCTAGCTTAACGGCAAATCAGCACCCCCACACTTAAATATCGATTTCCTCGGGAATGAAAAGAGCCCAAAAAATTTAATTTACAAAATTTGAAAGCACATAAATAGCCTGTAAGAATATTTATTTTAAAAAATATTTTTATGTTCTTTTAATTTTTAAGGGTTGATATGTTTGTTAGGGTTGATCCAAGTAAATCGGAAGTTGCATATTCGAAAAGCCCATAAAAAGTCCATAAATCTGAGACAAACGGGAAATTTTTAAGTATCCCAGGAAAAAAGTTGGCGCTAGCTTAACGGCAAATCAGCACCCCCACACTTAAATATCGATTTCCTCGGGAATGAAAAGAGCCCAAAAAATTTAATTTACAAAATTTGAAAGCACATAAAAAGCCTGTAAGAATATTTATTTTAAAAAATATTTTATGTTCTTTTAATTTTTAAGGGTTGATATCTTTGTTAGGGTTGATCCAAGTAAATCGGGAGTTGCATATTCGAAAAGCCCATAAAAAGTCCATAAATCTGAGACAAACGGGAAATTTTTAAGTATCCCAGGAAAAAAGTTGGCGCTAGCTTAACGGCAAATCAGCACCCCCACACTTAAATATCGATTTCCTCGGGAATGAAAAGAGTCCTAAAAATTTAATTTACAAAATTTGAAAGCACATAAAAAGCCTGTAAGAATATTTATTTTAAAAAATATTTTTATGTTCTTTTAATTTTTAAGGGTTGATATCTTTGTTAGGGTTGATCCAAGTAAATCGGGAGTTGCATATTCGAAAAGCCCATAAAAAGTCCATAAATCTGAGACAAACGGGAAATTTTTAAGTATCCCAGGAAAAAAGTTGGCGCTAGCTTAACGGCAAATCAGCACCCCCACACTTAAATATCGATTTCCTCGGGAATGAAAAGAACCCAAAAAATTTAACTGACAAAATTTGAAAGCCCATAAAAAGCCTGTAATTTCTATACGAAGACCAAAAATTTTTGACATGGTGGGGGTGCCAGGTTAATAGACCTGCGATTGGGTCATATTGACCCGAACACAATAGGAGGGTTAAAGTTGATCATTAAATGACGACTTTAGTGTCCATCGCCGACTACACTTGAGTTTAACGAAAGCGTAGGTGAGGCCGTACCTATATTATTCCCATATTTTTGCCAGGGCGACTTTAGGACGCTAATCTTCCTAATCTGCCAGAAAAATTTGTTTAATTTTATTAAAGCACCAACTCAGGTAGCTTGATTGAACACTTTTATTTAAAAATGTTATTACAATTTCGACGTTTTATATATACGGCAATTGTGAATAGATGCAAAATTCACTAGTAAGGTAGGATTATGATAAATAAAAAAATGAACCCTGTCATATTAATATTAGTTACGTAATCATTCTAAGTAAATCCTATTAATAGGTAAATGCAAATGGTAGAGATCTAATTTAAGCTAACGTAATGATTTCCTTTGTTTGTTTAAACCATAAAAACCAGGAATACTAATATTCAAAGAAAATTTTGTTTACTTGACTACTTGACGTTCTAGTATGGTATAATGGGCACCTCAAGAATTGTCTGGCTACGTCATTGCAGACTACTTTTCTATAGATATACAATTGGTCATAAGCTTAATTATAACGTAAATTTCCCTATTATTATACCACAAAATAATACAGATTCTCAGAAAATAAATAATCCCAGTCTTAAAAAACACTCGTTATACTTAATTTAATCTCTTGAACGTCCAAGATATACCTGGGTATTAAAAAAGGGACGCTACATTCTTACTGCTTGCTGTATTATGATTATAAATATGTAAATATGCGATTATAATAAATCTAAGGACTTTTACGCAGAAATGCAAAAATAATAACAAAAAATTATGCAAATTAGGTACAATAGTTTTTGAATTATATTCAATCTGGCAATTTTTTTTTAATTGGTTAAAATGTATCTTATAACTTCAGAAAAAATATTAATGGCAATAAAACTTATAAAGAATACTTTATATCTACATTTGTAAGTAGGCTGGGCCTAGTCCAATTCTAAACGTAGTTGACCTGTCAAATCTGATTAAAATTATTCTTGTGGAACAGTCGTATTGTTTGTTCATTGTGCAAAATATGGCAGAAAATCAAAGTTTTGAAAACGCCGACGCAGCAATAAATTTGTATTTTAACAGGTAAATGTAGTTTCTTTGGTATTAATTTCGATACTTAAGTAACTTTAGATTTACGTAGGTTTCCAGAACGGAGGCAACCTAGTAAAATCACGTTTTATAGATTAAAAAGAAGTTTAATTAATTATGGATCATTTTCTAAACCCAGGTCAAAAAAGTATAAAGAAAATTGAGAGAATGATGAGGTTAACGTTTTAGCCAGTGTGAATGGTAATTCTATAAGTTATTGCAGAACTATGGAAAGTAGTATTGGAGTTTTGAAAACAAGAATTCAAAGAATACTTCGCCACCATAAATATAAACCGTATATATTTAGGCTTGTTCAACATATACATCCTGGCGACGCTGAACGTAGAATAATATTTTGCAATTGGTACTTAAACATATTAAATATAATACCAAACTTGGGACAAGCACATTTTAGCAATTCAGCTGTTTTTAACAGGCACAATAGCAGATTTTGATATCAAGAAACTCAAACACCAAATATTCCCCCAAAGACAACAAGGACGAATTGGACTAAACGTTTCCTGCTTTATATTAGGATCAAAAATAAAATTTTATATTTTCGAAGGAAACCTATCCGCTCCTAGATATTTGCACATTTTAGAATTGATTGTGACTGAATTATTAGATGAAATTCCTTTAGCTCGTTTGAACCAAATTCGTTTCCAACAGGATGGAGACCCATCTCAAATGCGTAAATTATAGGCCCGTTTTTGGAAAACCATTTTGGTAATAGATGGATTGGCACTAATAGGCCGATAAGATGGTCTCCGGACTTGTCAGTTTTAGATTAAATAAAATATACCAAACTCAATATGATAACATTGAACGTTTGACAAATGCAGTTAGAGAATCTTTCAGACATTATAAGATCACCCTATTATTGTGCTTAATGCTATAGAACGGATTGGAAGTCTGTTAAGCATGCATAAGACAGAATGGTCATCAGTCCGAACATCTCTTCCAGTAATTTATTTTAGACTTGTAAAGTTGTAGATATTATGTTTAGTTTTTAATTTTGTGTTTTTGCATAAAATTTCCTAACCCTTAACCTTATTTTTTCATGGCCAACTATATCATCAAAATGTTAAATTAACGTAACGTTCATTTTTCAGGTTAATAATGCAAAAGAAGTGCCATACAATACATATTTTTTGAAAGCTGAGAGTAAGGTATATTATATAATAAAAAAATATACGGGGTGTTCCATAAAAAAAAAAAAACTTTGGTTTATTGCGAAGAAACTGACTTATTGTGGGGAAAACTATGAACGTCACTAAATTCTACGAAAAATTCTGTATAAAACCCACTTTTCGCCATTTCGATAAATTACAAGACAAAGCAGTTACAAGGGGTTCTTAAAATGTGCAAATTTTGAATTTGGCCCTGTATCTCATTATTTTACGATTCTGTTTGTGGCACCTTTCGTTTCACGAAAAAGTAGAAGAGGGTCGCGAAAACTGCATCTTTCTATGTTTGCTCGCAAACGAGACCTACAATTTCAACCACAATGGGACACAGTATACAGGTACAGAGTGAGACCAGCCCAAAATCAAGTTTTATTAAATGTGATGAAGATTATTATTGTATAAAGTTGCATTATTTATATAGTCAAAAAACATATGTGGATTTGCATTTTTTTAAATTATCTATTACTTCTTACTACCTACACGGTGTTTAAATTGCAGTAGTCTAATCTAAAGAATATTCATAGCATCAAAAGTTATTTTTTACAATGGAATACATATAATTTGAACCATACTCGAATATAAAAATTAATTTTGTTTCGATTAGTGATTCTACAAATTTACGTGCGTTCATTTTGGAGGAATTTACAGGTTAATTTCTAACATTTATTTAAAATAAGCATATTTTCAATAAGAAAACTAACAATTTTGGTGAACAGGAATATTATTTGAATATTTTAGTTTAATTATAGTTTTGTTCTATTAATATTAACTATCGAGTTACAGGAACGTGTATAGGGTATTTTTAAACTTAAACTTACTCGAAGAATGGAATCTCGACAGACCTTATAGATTATGTTACTTCATTTTTTGGAAAATATAGATTGAAAATATTTCATTAGGAACTTATCTTATACTATGCGTGTGACATCTTGTACAGTTAAGGTCACGTTACACTTACTACAAACCTAAAATTTAATTTACCAACGCCCTACATTCTATAAAATTCAAATATTCGAAAAATCAATGACCAATTCAGATAAATTTGTGGAGTTATAAAAATATGCTTCCAATTTTATAAACGTAAATTTTTCAGCAATAAATAATATAAGGAATTCCAACACTCAAGATGGTCCAATTAAAAACTTAAAATTTATTTTCGTAAGCAAGTATAACGGTATATCCTATAGAGGTCGCCAAAAGGTTGATTCATGACTAAGCCTGTTTGTATGATCATATTTTACACTAAACCATAAATTATGGAAGTAATAAATACATTGTTAATTTAAATGATTCAAGAAATACAAAATATTTAAAAATAAATGTAATATTAAATATGTATTTATCATGTTAAAAAACAATGCTATATAAATATAAGAATTATTAACAGAAAAACACGCTTTTATTAATCTGTTGATAATTAATCGATCAAGGTTATTTGATAACGCATTAATAATAAAACACAACAAAAAAATTTCATTATTAAATTTAATTTTGATTTTCCAACATAATTAATTAGTACCAGTCACGACAGTAAAATTCACTTAATTTTTCTTAAATACGTTTTGTAAAAAATATCAGAAATCTCGAAACATTAATAACGGTATCTCCTTTATTGCTAGAAGCAGTTCTTACATGTTTCAGGCTGTTCTATTTTCTTTTGTAATTTACGGGTCATTCAAATAGCGCACATTTTCCTTTCAAAACATAGGGCGAGTGTTACTTTGGACACGTTTCAAACTTTCACACTAATAATACGCTTTTTAAAAAGAACTGATTTTTTCTAATTTTAGCCGTCTTACGGACGTGTATTTCTGAGTTTGACATTAAATTTAACCTCACATTTTCTCCACTTTGGCATGCTTAAACGTGTTTAAATAGTGTTATACAAATTTTCCATTTTTGTTACAAATTTAATATGAAAAAAAAACAATTAGGAACAAGAGCAAAAGCAATTTATATTTACAAATTCATTTCAACACACACTGAGATGGTAATAAAATTATAAAGAAATTGAATGTATTCTAGGTACATTCAAAATAATTTTAATAATAAACGTATACAAGGTGTATTTTAAAATCACCGACAAACGAAAACTGGAGATTCTATGATTCAAAATAAGACAAAAATGATCATAAATGCTTTTCCGACTTGAACCAACTTGAACTCAAGTTGTTACCATCTCTACGTTTCCCGATTAACAGTTGCATCCAACACCTTGAATTAAAGACCAATGTGTACCCAAGTTAGTTTTGTCATTGTTTAAACACTTTATACATTATTTAAACAATGTGTAAGTAAAAAAGGGCAATTTTTGGAATTAATAAAAAAATAAACTAATTTGTACCCACCAATTAGTTTTTCCTCAACCTTCTCCATACGTTTGACGGCATCATCTCAAACTTTTGAAAAACCAACAAGAATTTCAGTTAACTTGTGTTTTCGTCTTTTCATTATAAAGCGCAAAAAATATTAGGACCCCAATAAAACTGGAAAAAATTATTTCGAATATAGGTATAATTTGTATCTACGAGAATTTTGTTGTAAACAAATTATTTTGTTGTTGATAAGTGATTGTCCGTTATATTCCAATTCGCGATTTTAAAACTGCGCATAATTTATTAGCAGCCAAAAATTGGAAGCCCAATAAAACTCGAGCAACTTGTGTTTTGAATTCAGGACTAATTTTGAATCTTTACCATAAAACGCAAGCATTAATGTGTACCCATGAGAATTTTGTTATAAACAAATTTTTTTGTTGATAAGTGAATTTTTAGTTACATTCCAATTTACAATTTTAAAAATCGCAAAAAAATGGGATCCCAATAAAACTGGAGAAACTTGTATTTCGAATTTAGGAATTTCTTATAAACAAATCATTTTATTGATAACTCAGTTTTCATATTCATATGTACGAAAACTCAATTACCAACAAATTAATTTGTTTACAAAAAATGCTAGTGGGGTACAAATTATTCCTAAATTCAAAACTCAAGCTAAATTAAATAGCGCCCTGAAATAAAACCAAAAACTCAATTATCAGCAAAATAATTTGTAATAGGAAGCTTTAAAATCGCAAGTGGAACACAATAAAAAATACAATTATCAATAAAATAATTTGTTTTCAACAAAATAATCATGTACTAAATTCGAATCAAATTTATTGAGTTTTGATGGCATCCCTATATTTGTGGCATTTTAAATGGAAATGCAAACCCTTAAAATCGTCCGCCAAAATATTACCAAAATCGCAATTATCAATAAAAGAATTTATTTATAACAAATTCCTTGTGGGTACAAATTAGTCCTAAATCCAAAACACAAGTTTCTCGAGTTTTATTGGGATCCATAATTTTTCCTAGTAATAAATTATGAAAACCTTTAAAATCGTGAATAGGAATATAACCTAAAATTCACTTATCAACAAAATAATTTGTTTATAACAAAATTCTCTGGCGCCAAATTATTCCTAAATTCGAAACACAAGTTTGTCCAGATTTATTGGGATCCTAATATTGTTTTGCGTTTTATAATGAAAAGCCTCAAAATTACTCACCGGAATATAACCAAACACTCAATTGTTAATAAAATAATTTGTTTCGTACATGTGATTGTACGAAAATTCAATTTGTTTATAACAAATTAATCGTGGGTACAAATTAGTCCTAAATTCGGAATAAAAGTTTCTCCAGTTTTATTGGGATCCCATTTTTTGCCGCTAATAAATTATGCACAGCGTTAAAATCGCGTATTGGAATGTAACCAAAAATTCACTAAGCAACAAAATAATTGATTTACAACAAAACTCTTGTGGGTCTAATTATTCCTGCACCTACAAGTTTGTCCAGTTTTATTGGACCCCAATATTTTGTTTGCGTTTTATAATAAAGCCTCAAAATTCCTCACCGGAATATAACCAGGAACTGAATTGTTAGTAAAACTATTTGTTTATAACAAATTCCTTGTGGGTATAAATTAATCCTAAATTCGAAACATACTTTTTATTGGGATCTCAATTATATGCACAGCTTTAAAATCGGGAATTGGAATATAACCAAAGATTCACTTATCAACAAAATACAAAATAATTTGTTTACATCAGAATGCTTGTGGGTACAAATTAGTCCTAATTTCGAAAACACAAATTTATAGAGTTTTACAGGCGTCCCTAATTTTCTGACCTTTTATAATAAAGTCTTGAAAATTGTGCGCCGAAATATTATCAAAAACTCAATTATCAATAAAATAATTTGTTTATAACACATTCCTTGTGGGTACAAATTAGTCCTAAATTCAAAACACGCGAGATTTATTAGGGCTGCAATTTTTGCCGCTAATAAATTATGTACAACTACAAAATCGAGAATTGGAATATGACGGTCAATCAACAAAATTTTCGTGGGTACAAAATAGTCCTAAAATCCAAACACAATTTTACTGAGATTTTTGCTGGTTTTTCAAAAGTTTGAGATGATGCCGTCTAACGCGTGGAGAAAGTTAATTAAAAGTTATAACAAAATAATTTGTTTACAGAGAAATGTTGGTGGGTGCAAATTAGTCCTAAATTATACGTTTTTTTATGAATTCCAAAAATGCTTTTTTTTACTTATATATTGTTTAAATAATGACAACCTAATTTGGATACAAATTAGTTTTTAATTTAAACGGTTGAATGCAATTGTTGATTCAATCGGGAATCGTGGGGGGTGCTTGAATTCAAGTTAGCACTCCCACTTTAAAAATCGGTTTTCCGTCGAAACTAAGCCGTTATAAATTAGTTTTTAATTAGTCCTAAATTATAGACATATTTTTATTTAATTTGGACAACTTTATTGACATATCCTGTAGTGATATCTATTTGAAAATAACTAAAAATTCCTCCATTTTGGCTATTTATGAATAATTGTAACATAAACCATTGGAATAAAAATGTTGAGTTATCTAAAAAAAAGTCTTAACGAAAACATACGAAAGTATTTCTTGAAATTTACATTTAAGATTAGATGTTCTATGGACCATTAGCGTCTCAAAGTTTTTCTGAAATTTCTTCATTGGAACAAAAGATGCTTGTGAAGTTAGCACCCCGACGAACAGTTCCAATAGTTCTGATTAGAGTTCTTCCTTTTAAAGAGTTTTGAAATACTTTATAGAAAATAAGAGTTCCGCTCTTTAACGGTTGCAAATTTTAATTTGAAAAATGGGGTGCCAAGATGACATCGAAAATCGAGATCCAGTAGTTCTCACTAACTAAATTAATAATATTTTCCTAAGTTCTAGAGTTCCTGATATGATAAAAAAATTTTGAAAATTAAAAAAAAGTAAAAAATTTTTGAAAATTCAATCAACTTTTGATTGATTCATTCCTAAGAGTTCTCGCTAATTAAAAAAAAACAGTTAACAAAAAACATTTTAAAGAGTTCTAAAAGAAATTCTAATGATCGAAAGCGACCCGATTAACATTTGTAGGATTATTCGACTTGAGAAAATCGCATAGCGACGATAAATATTTTGACGAGTTCCAATAGTTCTCATATAGTTCTCGACATGCACAATGTGCAACTCCAAAGAGTTAAATGCTAAAATTAATTATATGTTTTTAAAAATTAATTTCCGAAAAACAGGCTATTTTTAATAATTCTTTAAAAAATTATCTAATTAATTATATTATCGGAACTCTTTGGAAAGGCATTGTGTATGCTCAGAACTATGGGAGGATTGGAATAATCAGAGTTCTTGAAAATCGGTCAGCGTATCATTTATATCCTCGTAAATGTTCAACGTATCGACGAACAACATTTTGAATGGTTCCACTAATTCAGGCAGTAGATTTGGATGGGACTCGGAAAGTTATAAAAGAAATTCTAATGACTGAAAGCAATACGAACAATAATTAATGTATTACACAAAAAAATTGGATTTAGCACCAAAGACTTAGAATAATTAAAAATCATTTTTTTCATAGAAGTTTTGAGCTGTTTCAGTGTAAATAATGTTTCAATTATTAAATATATATTTTATGAAAATATCTACCATACGGCCTTCCAACCTACATAATGGAAATTAAAAGAAATGAAATCATTTTAATAACATTTTTCTTAGAATAATTATCCCTCTTTTATAATAATTTCATTATGAAAATACGCAACATTGTAAAAACAAAAACAATAATCTATGTCAAACAGACGTTTAAAACTTCATGTCAAACAGAGGTTAATACACATCTAGATGCTAACTTAAAAAATTAAAAGAAATGAAATAATTTTAATTATAATTTTTACCTTCCAACCTACATATAGGTATTATGTAGGTATAGAAGGAACGTTATCCAATCGACTTTTTTTTCACTATCGCCAAATCGACTTATTAGCTCAGTTTACAACGTTTGGCAAAGTTTCGCCAAGATCGACCATGATGTCTGGATAATTTTGTATTCAAGCTTGTTTTCATTTGGCTTGCAGCTGATTAGATTTTAGGAGAAATCTAGCGGCAGAGAGGGGGGTTTGTTAGGCCCCGTTTTTTGGTGTTATCAAATATTTCTAAAACAGCTGCATATTTCAAACATATAAATATACCTAGAGGTATACCTTAACATGAATCTTGCTGTATGCAATTTTTTGATACGACGCGTAATTTAGTGGCAAAAAGATTCGTAAGGTAGAATTTAAGTGGTTTGAAATATGCAGCACATAACAGATTAATTATTGATCGGATTGCTTTCAGTCATTAGAATTTCTTTTATAACTTTCCGAGTACTATCCAAATCTACTGCGGGAAATATTGGAACCCTTCAAAATGTGAGATGAGATACTGGTCGATTTTCAAGAGTTCTGATTATTTTAAAACAATTCTCCTATAGTTCTGAGCATACACAATGCCTTTCCAAAGAGTTCCGATGATATAATTAATTAGACAATATTTTAAACAATTAGTAAAAACAGCTTATTTTTCGGATCAATTAACTTTTTCATTTAAACTCTTTGGAAAGGCATTATGCATGTGGCGAACTATTTTGGAACTATTGGAACTCTTCAAAATATTTATCATCGATAGTTAGAAAATTTAAACCATGAGATTTTTTAAAGTCGAATAATTCCATAAATATTAATCGGATCGCCTTCGATGATTAGAATTTCATTAAGAACTTTTTGAATACTATCCAAATTTGCTGCGAGAACTATTAGAACTATTTAAAATATTTTTAACCTTTTTTTTTAAGTAAAAGGGTTGCAACTTTTTCATTTTTGATATATTTTTTAAATTAGCGAGAACTCTTAGGAATGAATAAAAGAACATCAAACGTTGATTGGAACTATTTCGTATCAAAACTGAATTTTCAAAAATTTTTAATTTTTTTTAATTTAAATTTTTTTTCATATCAGGAACTCTAGAACTTAGCAAAGTCGGAACTATTGAATCTCGATTTTCGATGTGAAGTTGGCACCCGATTTTTCAAATTAAAAGTTGGAACCGTTAATGAGCGGAACTCTATATTTTTTATAAAGTACTTCTAAACTCTTTAAAAGGAAGTTAGAACTCTAATCAGAACTATTGGAACTATTTGTCGGAGTGCTAACTTCACACGCGTAAATAAAAGTATTTTTTTTAAGACAGAAACGGAAATTTATAAGACAAAAACGTTACGTAATTTAAGTTCTGGCTTACCTTTTATAGTAGTGAGATAAATGTGTCGAATTTGGGACACGTATAACTAAAAACTAGCGAGTGTTTTTAGTTTTAGCAAGTGGCAACATATTCATTTACAAATTAAAGAACACAATAAGTACTATAGTTATTTCTCAACAGTGTCAGTGAATGAAATTCATGTATTACCGAATTTTATGTAAAAAAGAAAATTAGATTACACGTGTTGGCACAAATGTGAAAACTGTATCATAAACGAAATTGATAATAAAATGATCTAAAACCATATACA
The DNA here is from genome assembly GCA_036346205.1 of Vesta saturnalis. Lineage (NCBI taxonomy): Eukaryota > Metazoa > Arthropoda > Insecta > Coleoptera > Lampyridae > Vesta > Vesta saturnalis. Next base: position 2,679,230 of record JARFJB010001138.1, on the reverse strand, counting down.
TTATGTTTTATTCCATATTTACGGATTAACTGTAGACTACTAACGAATTACAAAATGTCATTTCCTTAAAGAAATGTGAATTCCTGTAATAAACAAACATTGATGAAAACATTATAGCGAAGAAAACAAAATTATGTGTTTCGGTTATATTAAGTAAAATGACACATTTGTATGAAATTTCCATAAAAGAACTGAATCATACACATAAAAAAAATTATGATGTGTTTTTACTATGTAGAAATATTTATCACGTTCATTCCTAATTATACTTCTAATTCGATTAACATAAGTAGGTGGCCTTAAATATATTGGGCGTTATAAACTATACATGTGTGAAAAATAGTAATCTAGTAGTAAATAGGATTAAAAAGAATGCAGTCAGCAAAATATATAAACTTTACCTTTATTAGTATTATTAAACTTAGACATAATTATTCCCCAACCGCAAAATAAAGGGAAGGAAATGTTTGAATGAAGAATTTTAATTATTATCATAAAAAGGAAGTTTGGTGTGACTGATAGCGTTATCCTTTAAAAAACTAACATAAAATAGGTGATTTACTCTGTATTACATAAAATTATATTGCTATTTAACTTAACCTTCACGCCATTCCGTTGCGGGGTAGGCAAAACAATCCCTGTCTCTTATTTATTTTTCATTCACAACCTTTCTCCATGCTTTCCAATCTCCGCATACATCCCACGCTTTCGCAAGATTCATACATTGTCTCTGACATGCCCTTTTATTTTTAAACCTCCTATCTTTCTTTCCTTTATCATACATTCTACTACATTCAGCCAAGTTTTACGCGGCCTACCAGGCACGGCCTTACCTCTAACCCCACCCACATGTATTTGCTTCGTTAATCTTGCGTTGTTCATTCTCTCAGTCTGAGCAAACCAACGTAATGTACTACTTTTATATGTATCCATCATCGTCTTTTCCTCGCCACACTCCGTCATTATACACTAATTCTTTATATTATCCCTTCTCGTTTTACCACATGCGCTTCTCAGGAATCTCATACCCACGGCATTTATTTCACTTTCGTGCTTTTTTTGACATGTCCATCTTTCATTTCCATACAATAATGACGGGACTAACACGCCATTACATATTGCTCGTTTCGCAGCTAGACTCATGCTTTTGTTTCACATTATCGTCCACATACTTCGAATCACTTTTCTTCCAGCATTGACCCTTCGCCATCAATTGTATAATCTGCAGTAAACATTCTACCCAGATATACTAACTCGTCCACTTGCTCCAAAATTTCATCTTGCAGAGTAAATACTCTACTCTCCTTTACACCTTCCCGATTGAACACCACAATTTCAGTTTTGTTCACCTTTACCTTTAGGTCCATGCTCTTACAGATTGTATCAAACTTCCTCAGAGCAGTTTGTAGCTCATCCATACTGTCACTTAATAAGACAAGCACATGCCTGCCTAACACATTTATCCATGTATACATTGAACCACCATGGTGACATCACACAGCCTTGTCGCACTCCTTGCTGAATATTACAGTAAAGGACGAGAACACAACTCGTCGAAAACTCAAAGAAGCCACATACATCGCACTAGCAGAAAATCCAATACGCCAAGCTAGTGTAGAAATGAAACCCATATGGATTCCAATAATGCGCGAAGAGCTTAAGCGCAACACACCTGAGCAAGAAGTTACTGCGCAACATGCGCAATAAACTTCTGCGCAACCACGAAAAAGTTTTATATATATATACACACATTAGATTACTCAGTGGCTCAGTGGTAAAGGTGTCAGGCTAGTAAGTGAAATGTACCAAGTTCGAATCTGAGAGTAGTCAAGTGCTTGAGAAAAAATTATATATAACATATGAATCCGACTCAAGTGCGAAAACAGTCCTCAGGACTAAGCCTGATGATGGAAGCAGAGTCCGCTTCCGAAACGTCGCGCTCAAAAAGCATAAACTGTGTAAATAGGCCGATCAATTCCACTAATTAAAGTATTCACTCACACCTCCTCTCACCCCAACACATGCACGGCTACCGTTGTATACTGCCTTTATTCCGTTTATTAGACCTTTATTTACGCTGTATTCATTAATATTTCCCACAGCCCTCCCTATTCACTCTGTCGTATGCTTTCTCCAGCTCTACAAAAATACAGTACAGCTTCCTTTTTACACTTAAACATTTTTCAATCACCTGCTGGACAGCAACCATCTGAACAACACATCCTCTCCCTGGCATGAAGTAGTCGTACACTGAGCAAACTTATTCCTCTGTAGTTCTTACAATCACTCTTGTTCCCCTTGCCCCTTAGACAGTGGTACAATGATTGCGCTCTTTCAATCCCTTGGCACTTTTCCACCCTTAAGGCATACATTGAAAAATTCACATACTCTTCATATAAGCTTTACACCTCCGTACTTTAGCATTTTACCAATGATTTCATCTACGCCTACTCCGTTACCGTTTTTCAACCTTCCTACTGTTTCCTCATTTATCCCAGTATCTTTCGGTTTTATTCACCATTCCTTCTACATTCTCCTTATTTAACCCTTTAGTCTTACTTTTCTCATTACTGTACAGCTTTCAGAAATATTCTTGCCAGCATTTCTTCACTTCACAATCGACCCATACTATCTCGTTGCTCGTATTCATCACTCCTGCGGCATTCTGTTTTGCGCCACGTTTTTTGTATTTAGACCCATTCCCAGAAGAGTTTTTGTTTTCTCAAAATCATGCTGCATTTTCTCTCCTTCCTTTTTACTTATTCTCACTGCCTCCGTTTCGTTGTTTCTTAATCTGTCACCTCATACAATCGCTTTTTCTGTCTCATTTTTTGTAGCAATCATTGTCATGCACGCATCTTTTTTCTTGCATACTGCCTTTTTTATCGATTCATTCCACCAAGCACATTTTTTTCTGTTTACCTACAGTCGCTCTTCCACATATCCGCACGGGACAATTGACAACACAGTGTCTTATATTTGTTCGTTCCACATTGTTTCATTCACATTCAACTCTTTACTCACAGCATCCACGTATTTCATTATCGCATCCTTATCCACTAGTTTGTTTACCCTAATTCTGGACGTTCGCACTACGTTTGCTTTCCTTCTCCGGACCCACTTTTGTCCTAAACACACTCTCGATGCAACCAAAAAGTGGTCCGATCCACACTCCGATCCGCGCATTACTTTTGTGTCTTTCACCAGGTTTCTAAGCCGTTCAACATACACTATCAAGTCTACCATACTTTTAGATTCACCTGTTTGCCATGTATACATATGCACATTTTTATCTTTAAACCACGTATTGGATACAAACAGGCTTCTCGCCACAGAGGTTCACCATTCTCGTTAACTCTTTGGTCTCCGAACTTACCTAAAACGCGTTTAGTATGTTCTCTCTGTACACCTACCCATCCGTTCATATCCCCCACTATCATCACTCTTTCGTTTGGCTTACATACGTTCAACACGTTCTCTACTTCATTCTTACGCTCCTGGTCTCTTTCGCCATTCACCGGTGCACAGAATGCAATAAGAAAATTTCTTCGAAACTCCACTTTCATTCTAACCCATATTACCCGGAGAGATACCAATTCGTAGTTTCGCTCTTTCACTTACGATCACCCCAGCTCCTTTTGCGCCATGCATTTCAATCTCAACTTCCGACCATAGTGCTAGGCTGCCATCCTCCATCTCCTCTGCATCCTTTCCTTTGCGCTTTGTCTCCGATAGACACAGAATATCAAGGTGTCTTTCGTACATCACATTCGCAATTTCAATTTCTTTACCATGCATACCTCCAACATTCCACGTACCTACTCGCCATTCATTCCTTGCACAGTCAACAACGGGGTCTGTCCGTTTCGACCTCGACCGCCCCTTGTAGCCAGGTCGTACCGAAGCAATTGTATTGTTCTCTTGAGTAATACCATAGCGAGCAGACCGGTTACTGGTCAAGTCGTGCCCCGGACGATGTAGCATTCCCTACTAACGGTATCGTCCTACTACCGGACAGTTGTTTGTCTATTGCCTCGACACGTAAGGAAGTCAGAAGTAGAAATATAGAGGCCTGAAAGATATAAATAATAGAGTGTATACTTACTGTATGGATATGTAAATGTACATATATACATATACATTTTTCACTTACATACCCTTCAATCACATAACGTTCAACCAGATTATTCCCTATGTGATTCCGCTTGTCACCGGACTTGCTGTTATTTATTTGCGACCAACTGATTCAATTATTTTTAATTTAGCTTTCCGAGTTATAATTATTTCTTTGTTATTTAATTTAATATTTATTCATCCAATCTGTTTTATGATTGTCGCGAACCGTGACAACTTAAACGTTTCCATCGTCCAAGTTTCTTTTTTTTATTCAATTGAAGAGTAACAATAAATAAAGATAATGGCCCTGTTAGCTCTCCCGGCATTCATTGTATACTTTTAGGATTAATTAATTACAATTAAGATCAAACATAGTAACAAAGGTAAAACTTAGCTTAAATTTTGAATTTGCAGTCAAGGAAAAACATTGTATAAGACAATATGGAACACACTTTTATAATTAAACTTCAAAAACTTACCACTTAATACGGATCTACCCTGTATAGCCACATCCTTTGTATTTTTATATTTTACAAAATTCTACCGTTTAGATTATTCAATTAAAAGGTAAATAAGACAAAATTTACATGTTAATTTCACTATGGAGGGTAATAAAATGAAAATATAATATTTATTTCCTATAAAATATACTTGTGTGATTATGACTGCATGGTTGCTTAAGAAAGCCGTAATTGCTAAATACGCATTCGTGGAACATCTTCAATGCATGACATTTGCAATTTTAGTTAGTTAACAATGGCGTAACAATCACAAAATTAATTAGGCACTTCAAATAACGGATCAACAAAAGTATAAAGTATTTAAAAAGTTCGGAAAAAATATTGTATGCTGAGATAAGTAGGAATGCACCTAAAATGAATGACAATGAGGAAATGTAAATTCAAATCTAACAAATTCTAAACATTGCAATTACTGTAAATGAAGTCACGATTCGTTAATTCTACCATATTTTCTATTGTTATTTTACAAGTTGCGTCACTCCTCTTAGTTTTTAATTATGCATTTTCTACGGTGTTTGAGGCGGGAAAAATTAATCCGATAATAAAATCAAATAATTTGCATTTCCATCATAAAAATACTATGAGGCGAAATGCTTTGGTTAACTTGCGTGTACTCTGGATGGTCAGAATACTTATATTTTGAACAATTTGAAGTTTGATAGTACGTCATGTAAGCGTAATCTACAAATGTAAGACCGATAAATCATTAATTTTTTTTTGTTTGAGTCACATTCACGCCAACAAAGCGTAAAACATAAGAGACATTCCATGTCAACTCAACGCAGCCAGGTTTTGCTCAAATTTGATATACTCAATATAGCTATTTAAAGTTTTCGCCCAGAAACCATAATCGGACTTTTTTGAAATCGCTCTAGCTGCTGTCCCAATTGAGCCAGAAAGCTGAAAAGTCATTTCAGCGTTTATTATGCTCTTTTCAATATTTTCAAAAATTACTAATTAAAAATTTTCTAAATACTTCCATAAACACTTAGTACTGTGGTGAACTACAAATCAAAATATAAATATGAGATGATGATGATGATGATCAATGTTAAAAAAATTATTTCTAATGCTCGTTTTTCATTTGTAGCCCGTTTTGACCAAATAATACCTACCTACCTTTGTCCAGTAAGTATTTTTAATTTGATGTGTTTCCAAATGTACTTAAGTTAAAATATTTCTATCGAAAGTTAGCAAAGTTGTAAATTAACTGTCAAAATACAAATGTAGGGTGAGATGGGTTCATTATTAAAAAATTAAATACACGTTGGTTGTTTCTGATATTTTTAGTTGCCTTTCTGTATTTTTTAATTACATACCTATTGTTTGGTGAAAACGACCTACTACTGAAAAACAGGCGCCAGGAATAATATTTTTAACAATCAACCCATCATCATCCTATATTTATATTTTGATGTGTGGTTCACAACAGCACCAAGTGGTTACAGAAGTATTAAAAAAAAAATTTAAATTATTATACTTTGTGAAAAATAATTAAATAAAAATCTTTATTTGTATTTTTTTATTGCAACCCATGTTATGTCGTATGCAACTGAAAATGAGCATAATAAATACTGAAATATGACACCTCTCCTAGCTCCCCAACTCAATCAGGACTGCCGCTGGAGCGATTTCAAAAAATCCGATCATGGTTTTGGGCGAGTTTTTGAAAACTTTACATAGTTGAGCTAAAAAATTTTAAAGTTGGTATTTTTCTTAGTTTTAGCACTCACCGAGTATACCAAACCTTAGCACGATCTAAAATAGTAAGGTCAAATTTTTATTTGAAGTGTGATTTGACACGCAATAGTCCACCAGGAAAATTGTGAAATATCAAATTTCATCAGTTCTTGACTGCAGCGGACCCTAGTCCTGCAGACGTAGTTACCAACCTTTAGGTTAATGTATATCACAATATTTTTCGCCCCTAATCCAACAAAACTCGTGCTATTTTAATCCTAAAAAAATGCCATACAAATCTTTATTTAGAAAGTTTATAAATTGACATTTGTGTTAACACGTTCATGCCTTTTTACTGAGGACGATATATGTAATTGATATTGAAGTGTTTAAGCATTGTTTGAACCAAAAAATAAAATAAATAATAACAAAAAAAAAAACTATTTTTTAAATTAACATGAAAGATTTCTATAAAATGTTGACGCTGATACATACCAGTTTAATATGAGAAAATAAATAAATTATATTTGGAACTATTCGGACACGGAGACTTCTTTATGAATTTTTTTAACTGTGAATGCTAACTTGGAAAATGATACCGTCTTTTTTAATTTTTGACGTTATCATACAAAGTGTTATTTAAATAAACCAATGGCTAGGGCAATTAGCGGTTTAACCGGAAGTCAATTTTATCCCACAATACAGCAGAATATCACAACCATTTCTAAGCTCCAAGCTTCAAATGTCTGCGTAAAGAGAAAAAACAACGTTACCGTCTTCCGTTTACAATGTGATGCAACAAAAAACAAAAATTAAGTAACGATTAAAAAACTGCAATATCACACTACGGTTCTTGTTGGCCATAGTACATTAAATTGTACAAATTACACATCGACCAAAAATTCATGTAACCATGACATCAATAAATCCATAAACCCGTATGAAGTTAGCAATGACATTCTAGTAATAGCTTTTACGTATTCGAACTCAAAAACATCGACACAACAATTCACAACAATCATAATTTGGCACAATAAGAAAATAGAATTATATGATGCTTGAAAAAAAATTGAAGCAATACTTTCTACGCACAGCCTAACGTGGCCTGTCATACATTTTGCATATTTAAATTTTTCTGCACTATAACAAAGCGATGTTTCAAAAATATTCGGCAATAAAATTTTTAAAATAACAATTAAATTACGAAAAATAACTGCAGCAAGCTTTTTAGGAATACCCTGTACTCCTTATTTTCAACATTTTCATCTTTAACACAACAGAAACATATCGTAGAGTTTCATTTTCATAAACAGAAATTAAATACAAGTCGATGTAATAAGTCACAAAGACTTTAACACCACAGTGTTACAATAGTTTAAGAAATGTAGTAAAATTAAAATCATATTAAACGTACACATTGTGTTTTCAGTGTGCAACAACAATTACAATTATTAATCACAGAAAACTATTTTTTGTTAGAATTGGCTATATCTATAATTAATATATCAAGCTATTATTTGTGAACGCTTTTATCAATTTCAAACTAAAGTTTTTCACAACTTTATGATTTACATCATAACGTGATTAAATATTGTTAAATTTGTTCTTTCATTATCACATTTTTCATTGTTAGCCTTCGTCCGTTAGAATGTTCTGATTTGTCATTTTCAGGGGAGCTTAGTAATATTTAATTTATTAAAGATCTAGCTATTATTCACTAAAATAAAATTATATTCCCTAGTTGACTTCATACGTGTATCAAACTACTATATTAATAGCAGAAATATATTTGCCTTTTCATATTTCAGAAATTTATTCTAACATGTCAATTAACTCTTAAACCTATAACTATTTACTGAGGAAGATAACTGTAATTGTTATCGAAACGTTTAAATGTATGACAATAAACAATAAAAATAAATAAAAACCGTGTGATATAGATATTGGAAAAATTAGAGAAACATTACTTATGCTTCAGCGATCATTTTTACTATTTAAGCAAAAAAAAAAAAGAATTGACAAATATCAGCAACTTCAAGTTTAGTACATGTGAATAGTTTAAATACTTAATGTTCGCGCATGCCCAAATTATCTGCTTATTATTTTTCTGATACCTAATTGCGTAATAGCTATTTATTATACAAGTGTCTTATAAGGGAAATATAAGTCACGAAAGAAATGTTTAACCATGACAGCTTGTTCGTGTGGGCTAATTTTCTTTTAGTGACTTATTTGCTGGTAAGGCACGAGTGTCATACAACACCTCCTTCTGTAACAGTTCTTAAAATATCATCAAAACAAAAAAAAATTATAGTATTGAAAGCTGGCAGCCTGCTATGACAGATTGTTTACAAATTTATTTGAGAAAAATTAAAAAAAAAACTGCAAGAAAGTTATTTCTTTTAACATAAATGTTAACGTAAACCTCAACAAATAATTTCAACTGAGATTCCTGTTTCATATAATTCTAATTTTATACATTATATTTTTTGATGTACAATAAACTGTTTAATTATAAAAACAGTTTAACTATGGGTTTTATAATTCCACTAGTGTTTTATAGACCTTATAATACAAGGTTATTACAAATGATGTTCCTAATTTCAATTATAAATATTAATGGATTATTTTTTTTAAGACCATTTCAGTTGGTAACACTGGAAAGAAAAACTCAAAGTTTTGTTTACATTGCTTTAGGTACGTATCAGCTGTTTGTTAAAGATAATTGTTGTCAATTGTGTAATGGCTGATTTCGAAGATAGGACAGCATTTTGTGTGTTGGATTATCACAGCAACCAATCAGTTATTAATGTGCAACGTCACTTTAGAACCAAATTTAATGAAGATCCTTCTAGCAATCACTCTGTTCGCAAGTGGTACTTAAATGAGTGCATTGTATAAAGGAATCAACTGGAAGGCCGTCAGTGAGCTATGAAGTTGTAGAGCAGGTAAGGGAAAGTTTTACGCGTAGTCCACATAAACCTATTGTTAAATGCAGCAGAGCGCTTGGTAAACCACAGTTTGGAAAATTTTACGTAAACGTATAAATGAAAATTTTGTAAAATGTTTAGTCTTTAGTGACGAAGCCACATTCCACTTATGTGGTACAGTGAACAGACATAATATCACTTACAACAAAGTGTACGGGTCTTTTTTCGCTGTTGGGCAAACAATAAATGGAATAATTTTCTTGGGCATTATGGCGGAATGGCTTCTACCGCAATTAGAATAGGAATTCCCAAATTTCATTCTGCAATTAGACGGCGCACATCCGCATTACCACTTGGATGTTAGGGCTGAACTTCGAAATCGGCTGCTTGACAGATGGATCGGTAACTTCTAAGACTTTCTTTTTGTGAGAACAGGCAGGCCTTGATGGAAAATGAAAATTTTGTAAAATGTTTAATCTTTAGTGACGAAGCCACATTCCACTTATGTGGTACAGTGAACAGACAATATCACTTACAACAAAGTGTATGGGTCTTTTTCCGTTGTTGGACAAACAATAAATGGAATAATTTTCTTGGGCATTATGACGGAATGGCTTCTACCGCAATTAGAATAGGAGTTCCCAAATTTCATTCTGCAATTAGACGGCGCACATCCGCATTACCACTTGGATGTTAGGGCTGAACTTCGAAATCGGCTGCTTGACAGATGGATCTGTCGTGCCGGTCCAATAATGGTGCACTCTTGAACTGCCTCCAAGATCTCCGGACATCATCCCCTGTGATTTTTTCTTGTGGGAAAGATAAAGTATATACACCACCATTACCAGAAAGCAAACCTGAGATCGAACAACAGATTACCAGAGCCATCGAAACAATCGACCAAAACACTCTTAACAAAGTATGGCGAGAGTTTGATTACAGACTTGACATATGTCGTATCACAAGGGGTTCCCATATTGAACATTTATAATTCTTGGCACCTGGGATGAAACTTTACGAGTTTTTCTTGAAATTTTATCCATTTATTTTTTTTGTATGATAAATAAAACCAGATTTATGTACACTTGAAATCATGAATATCATTTATAATAACTGTACATTCGAAATCGGCATTATTATGACTTTATAATAAAGGTGTGTTGGATAAATTAATTTAAATTTTCTTTGGCAGACATTTGTCATTATTTCAACATCTAGTTTTTTCTCAACTTCACATGCTGCACCGACTGAAACTTTCTGCAATTTGGTTTACAATGAATTTATTGCTTCAAACGTCATATAAAAATACATGACAGACATTTGTCAGATGTAATTTATTAACAATTTAAAATTGTAAAATATACGAAAGCAAGCCATAGATGTCTTATTTTACGCCTTTCCTCCGAAAATAGTACTTTCGAAAGGGCAGAAATATGTCTACAGTTTATAACATGTCATTATCTGCCAGTCCTATTACGATATCATCGCAATGTCTATATTTAGTAGACATTAATCTTAAAACAAACATAATTCATCTAACTGTTATGGAAGATAATACGCTTATATCGGCAACAACAAGATTAACCGTGATACAATCCCATATTTACTATAACAGTATTTGTTACACTTGCAAAACAGTGTTTCTACATTTGCAAGTAAATTGAAAAAACTGTAGTGACGTATGAGCAGGAAACAACTTTTAGTTGTTAATTAATTAAAGCAAATGTTCGATCCTGTTAAAAACTGGATACATTGGTGAATAATGATTGGTAATAAATCTAGCAATACATCATTTATTTATCAATTAAAAAATGTACCCGGTATTAACAAAATTCATAAAACTGGAAAAAAGTTTCGATTCCTCCTTATGAACAGTTATTATGCGCTCATAAGACCGATTTGGTTGAATCCATAGAATCGTACGACGGTGTTACGATCCGTATGACCAGCTTTAAATTTGTATTAGAAAAACAATAAATAAGACGAAACGTGTAACTGGGTCGTTGATCACCATATTTAAGAACTTTACTAAAATACTTGAATGTTTTACATAAAACAAGAATTCTTATATGAGTAAAAATGAGATTTTGTGTGGTAAATTTAACTGGGAGTTCACATGAGGAAATCAATTATCAAATAGGGTTTTTGAACGCCCTAAGAAATTTAAGCTGAATTTTGTCCTAATAAATGTTAAAAGCATTTTGAATGAAAATAAATGAACGTCTGCATGTGGTACTATACTTTGATTTTGCAAACCATAATCTGTCCAGAAACGAACGAATCAACATGTTTTGCCAATTCCAGTGGCGTTGGGTTGTTTTATGATAAAAATATAAAACTGAAGTAATATTGATTGGATATGTCATAATGAAATTAATTAATACTAAATAAAAGTTGGGAAGGAACGAAGATATTATTTATTTGTAACATAATTTTTCTGTTTTCAGATGGTTGATTAGGTAATTATTGATTGTTTGGATTGTCTTCGGTATATATCATAAATTGCTAATACCATTATCGACTACGTTTTGAATAATTTTAAACGAATTAATTACTAATATTGAACTAGATTGCAATAAAACATTGCAATCGTCATTTGTTTGTCTGCAAAACCCATGTACACACCTATGATGACTTTAGAACTCAACAACAGGTACGTCCCATTAAAGGATTAGCAGCTATTGATAAATAACTTACGTTGTAACGCTATAGTATGGAAGAGGTATATCCTAAAACTAGTTTAAGAAATCTATTAAGTAATTAATACTACCGCTTATGTGCAAAATAAATGAACTGTTTTAATTTATTCCTTCGCTGCGTTTCTGGACAGACTTTAGTATCAACATTAACATTCAAAAAATCGAAAACTATAAATAAGACTAAACAATTTTTTATTGGTGACGCCATCATATGTTAAGTTTGTTGATAGCATGGAACATTAAGTGACTGACAACTGTAAATACAAGATAGTGCAATGGACCACTAGATAGGATCACACGTATGTCTAAAGAAGGGATCGTTTTATACCTCCTTTTGCGGTGGCGCCAATTCTCATTTATAAAGTCTGTAGCGAATACCGTAAACTTGACAAATTAGGTTGTGTATATTCCTTACAGCACAATACATAAAGATTTCTTCAGTAAAACTATTTTTATTGAATTTTATTTTTCCAATACATAATACACTTAAGTATGAAAATGTCAACTTTCACCATTGTTACACATAATAAAATACTTATCTTTTTTGGGTTTTTTAATGGTGCATGTTAAATTATACAATCTAAACGTTTCGATAACACTTACATCTTCGTCAGTAGTAATATCTATTAAAACTGTTAAAGATGTTGTAAACAATTTTGCCAAAGTTGAAAAATTAAAACAACTCTAACCCAAAAACCCAAAAAAGATCAGTATTTTAATACACTAAAGTAATCCAATTCACTACAGTAACAAATTTTCAACATTAACTAACAACCACATTGATTATTTTACCCCCACCGTTAATTTCACCATTTTTTTACTTTTCTGGAAAATGGAAAGTTAGTATAGCTTGACGGAAGCAGAAAAAAATAAAATAATTAATATAAAACTGTAAAAGAAAATGATAACTGTAGGTACAATAACAAAAATTTATCCATATAAGCTGAAATGTTTTACATAAATTTGTTCTTAAGCAATTCTTAAAGATATTACCAGTTACTGAGGACGACAACCGTAATTGTTATCGAACTGTATAGAATTATAAATATAAAAATACACCATTTAAAAACCCAAAAGTGTAAAAGTTTCTAATGAGTAGTTAATGCAATTTTTATTTGGAACAAATCGTGTTGGACGCGCGACGTTTTAAAACTCTCTTAACCCTTATGTGTACAGTAAAGTACCCCGGTACCTTTCGCATTTTCAAGTCCTATTTTTATAACTTTTCTTCGAGCTACTGTGTAGCCTAAATGAATCCCTCTTATGTTGATTACACAATGACACAATCATGCAACCCAATACAAAATTGAGTTTTTGCATAAAATAAAAGTTTACACTTTAAACGCACAGTCTAAGTACCGTGGTACCTATAAACGTTTTCTATAGGGTTAGCCTATTTTTATGCATGTATCTAACAGTATTATCTATGTATAAATATGGTAACTAGTAGCAAAATAAGAAAAAAGGTAATATAAAAAATGTATTGTTCTAAAAAAATAGTTTGTTACATATAAGGACGATTTACAAATTACAATGACAACATTTTGTTATTGTTACACAATGTTCGTTATAGATCGGTCGTTTACATATTTCGCATTTTCGGGTCTCCCTTTGAAATGATGATGTTGATCTACAAACAAAACAGCTGCCAGCACGTTTGCTGCGTACAGAAGCATCCTTTGGTGACGAGGACTGTGCAGGAAGCGTAACAGGATGGCCTAGTATAGCCTCTATTCCAGATTTTGTAGCAAAATGTTACAAAAACTTGTTCGTTTTTGACCGCGTTTCAATTTCGGACATTGATCATTGTTTTCCCAGATCCTGAAGAAAAATTCGCCGGCTGTGCGATAACTTGCGTGTAGTAAGGTTGTTTTCGAAATAAATTATATAAGCTGCTGCTAGGGCAGCTACGTCTAACATATTGAAAAACATTGCTTGTGGCCAACGAAGCGTCTTTCTTTTTGTTGAATAATGAGTAACCAATTTGTCCATATTGTCAACACCTCCTTTAGTTGCATTGTAATACGTAATAACTTCCGGTTTTTGTCGAGGTCTGGTGAAGCTTACATTGTTGTGCATTGTTGATAGTAAAGTAACAATGCGTTCTTTCTTTGGGACATAGGAGCAAATGGTCACTTTACCACCTTCGCTGAAATCCGAATATAGACGACTCCTCCTCTATATCTTTGCTCTTTTTCATCTCCTGTGGGATGTGGGGCTTATTTCGTTTTAGTATACTAACAATTGAAGGGTTTCAACTGAGCAATAGACGAACGAACGGTAATGTCGTGAAAAAGTTTCTCACAGTGACATTTCTTCCAGATCCTTTGAGCTGGTAGCACAAGTCCCTTACAACTCACTTTGGTCCTATACCAGTATATATTGGTCCAGTAATTGTATACGTTTGTGCATCACAAACCCATCAAACTTTTATGCCGTACTTCGCAGGTTTGGACGGAATGCACTGAGTAAACCTTGCCCTGCCTCTGAAAGGCAAAAGTAGCTCATCTATCGTCACACAATCGGTTGGCATATATTTGGATGATAGATTAGCATTTAACATCAAGCATAGATCCGTTATAACAGATGCCTTGTCTGTTTTTACTGTCGTTATCAAAGCGAATGAAGCGGAATATCTCCTGAAATCGGTTGATTCCCATTGTAGCTCGATACAAAGAATCTGTCTTTCATAACACTTTTAGATGCTGATTATTGGAATGATGTACTAAGTCTAAATAGAAAAAACAAAGTAACTCTTAGTATACTACTTATTACATCAATAAATGACGCCAAACCGCTGATAATTCCTTCATTTCAAAATATCAATATTGATACTTCACTAAATAAAATGTAGACCATTTACTTCACTTTACAGCCAAAAGTAGAGAATATAACTGTTTTCAAACGATTTATGGCTTTCCTTATAAATATCCCAAAACTGTCATTAACGGTAATGAGCTCTATTTTCACTTTGACAAAATACCCATTATCCCAAAGGATAATGACAAATTGCTTATCAGATATAATTAGATACTTAAAACTTTTACAACCCGCGTTGTTCTAGAAGGTATGCTAAACTAATTATCAGAAATCATAATTAGGTACTTAAACTTTTACACAATTATTTATTCAGAGCTTAGAAAGTAGGTAAATCATTAGCGATAATTTGCAGAAAAAAATTCCTACAATTAGCGGCATTGTAGGCATTCTTCAGGAAAATGGGTAATTACATGGCCAAATGTCTATTTAGGAATGTATTTTATAAAATTAATTATAGTAAATATGTATTCTATATGCACCTGTAAACACAACTTTGCAAAAAAATCAAGCAAATACTGCTTTTCTCATTTAAAACCTATGTAGGGTACCCTTACTGTGCACAATAAGTATGAAGGTCGACCGTGCACATGACGGTTAATCTAAGAGATGTTATGTATCAAGGACAAACACAGACATTTTGAACAAGAAATTAATTTTTATAATTTAAGTTACTATAGTTTTTAATTATGCCACGAAAATATGTTGCATAGGTATATCAATAACGTATTTGTGCGAGTATTTAGGCGAATGCTGGAGTAGTATATTTCTTCTAAGAACCCTAACTCCGTTCCTTCCGATCCTATCATAACCAGATCTACCTTAATCCCACCATGCGTACATACCTAATGTATGTATGTATGTGGGGAATCCATGACTGTAGCTAAAGAAATTTGGAAAGCTCAAGGAGTCCGCCCTGCCCTTGAGGAGGGAATGAAACACATTGCCTTTTCCTTTTCACGTCCGAAATAGCAATATGAGTAATTCCCTGGAACTAACTAACAAATATATGACATGCATCGACTGTTTCGTTTTGTATAGTTTTCAAGTTTTGACTTAAAATGCCATATTGTAAAGTTTGCAAGTGTCATTTTTTACCGAAAATTAAATAAATTGAAAACCGTTGAAGTTAGTCATATTTCATGTTATACGAAATATTTTTATTTTTCTTTTTAGAATCCAAATGTTCATAACAGCCAGGTGGCTCCAGTTAAGCGAGTAAGTGTTAACTTACAGCTTAACCGGAAGTATCATAATTTTGAAAATATTTTAGACGAATGTCCTCCCATCGACATTAGTATACTAACAGATCTTCAAACTATTAAACATTGATTTTACAAATACAATTTAAGCAAGACAATAGTTATACTTTAGGTAAAGTTATTCTCCCATTTATCCACCGAATAACGCAGTGTCGACTTACATCCAAACATTCCTTATTCTTCATCTCGGGATAATAAAAATTCTTGGAACAGTTCAAAAATATTTGATGTTGGTAACACGAAATCATATGCACAAGCGTGAAGATCCCACATTGTAAACAATAACCATTTTTTCTGTCGCGATTTAGTTGCCAAAGTAACTTAGCAACAATCTCGAATCAAAGCGGCTTAGTTGTCAAACGCCACTTGAAGACGTCACGCACTTAACAATTCTCAGAATTTCTCACTGCGTAAATTATTTCCCATCATATTATGGTCAAATCCCACACATAACACTCGAATTTTACAGCGACGAACAATGCACCCCACTGAACATGTTCGAAATAGAAAGTGAAGTCTAGCTAAATTTCTTGCCCAAAACATCAAAAAGGCAAAGTGAAAAATATGAGCAAGAAAGTGCTATTGAATTATATTGGTTCTATTACAACCAATTCAACATTATGGAGCATCTTTAAGCTGAAGAGTACGTTGGCTATATATGATAAGGTCGACATCAGCAAATACTACAAATTGCTGGAATTTCTGAAGAAGGAACCAGATGGTTACAAAGCAAAAAAATCGAGAACTTTCACACGAGAAAAAATAAATCAATTTATTCGAGATGCTCCGGATTCAATCAACCTCATGTCGAAGGTTAGTAGTCTAGTCATCTCTCAATATCAAATTTAATTTATACATGTCTTGTTCTAATTGTGTAGGTGTGTTAATAACGGGCATCGCAGGAGCATGCCGTCGCTTAAACGTGCAGGCGTAATTCCCAATGGGAATAATTTGTATGTGTCTATAAATGACACTAAAAATAAGCGTGTACGAAAATTCATTGTGTGTAACGATGTATGCCAAGGTGTGAGCATTTTACAGTTATTTCGAAAATATGTGAACCTTCGACCCCCTAATGTTCACATGATTTTTTACTTGTTAATTATCACAATGGAAAGTGTACAATACAAGTATTTGGTATTCATACATTTGCAAAGATTCCAAGTTACATTGCTAAGTTCTTAAATCTACAAGATGCGCACTTGTACACTCGTCATTGCTACCGATGTGCTTCGGCCTCTTTGTTGGCCAATACGGGTGTTGATATTTTGACTTTAAAACACAACACCCTGCCGGAACCGGGCGTGTGAAGTTAGCACCCCGACAAAGAGTTCCAATCGTTCTGATTAAAATTCTAGCTTCCTTTTAAAGAGTTTAGAAGCACTTTATAAAAAATAAAGAGTTCCGCTCATTAACGGTTCCAAATTTTAATTTGAAAAATGGAATGCTAACTTCACATCGAAAATTAAAAGATCCAGTAGTTCTGTGAAGCTAAATTACTATATTTTGCAAAGTTCTAGAGGTCCTGATATGACAAAACCTTTTTTTAATAAAAAAAAATTAAAATTTTTTGAAAATTCAATTTTGACATACAACTTTTGATGTTTTTCTGTTCATTCCTAAGAGTTCTCGCTAATTAAAGAAAAATTATAATCAACAATGAAACAGTTACAATCATTTTACTTAAAAAAAAGAAAAAAATTAATTACACAATTAAAAAAAAATTATCCGACTATTTTTTTACTAATTGTTAAAAAAATTATCTAATTGATTTTATCATCGGAATTCTTTGTAAAGGCATTGTGTATGCTCAGAACTATAAGACAATTGCTTTAGAATAATCAGAACTCTTGACAATCGACCAGCGTCTCATCTATACCTTCGTAAATTTTCAAAGTATCTATAAGCAACATTTTGAAGGGTTCCAATAGTTCCCGCAGTAGATTTGGATAGTACTCAGAAAGATTCTAATGACTGGAAGCAATCCGATCAATAATTAATGTGCTACATTATTATAAGTTTTGTTATGAACAATTAAGTTTAAAAGTAATAATGTTTAATCCAAACTTTTTTGTGTAATACAACACAAAAAAGTTTGGATTTAGCACCAAAGTTAAAGACTTAGAATCATTAAAAAATGGACATCTACATGCTAACTTAAAAAATTAAACGAAATGAAATAATGTTTTGCGAAAGCGGAAGTAGAAGTTAGTTTCTCTGTTGTCAAAATCGTGACAGAAAAGGAAAGGGAGCAAAATATGTCACATTATCTCCCTAAGTTTATTTTAAATGTTTTGAAGTTTGAAATACAGAGTACAAATAAAAACACAAGAACTAACTTATTTATTTGCGTTTATAGCAAATGATACAGGCCCGCAATTATTGAAATTATTCATAATCTTCAGTTTTTTTGAAAATAGTTTTCTGACACTAGGTATGGTTATTAAGGAACGAATCCCAAAGGCCCCTAATTATTATTTACGGATTTGACGAAACTGTTACTAAATTTGTTAATTTTCCGTGTTTTTGTGTTTCCGCTTTCGCAAAAAATACTATATACCCCTCTGCTAACTTTACAACGAAAATCGAGATCCAGTACTACTGACTAGTTAAATTACTACATTTTGCAATTTTTGAAAATTCAATTTTGATATGCAATAGTTCCAATCAACTTTTGATATTCTTTCATTCATTACTGAGAGTTCTCCCTAATTAAAAAAAAATTATAATCAAAAACGAAAAAGTTACAATCCTTTCACTTTAAAAAATGTTAACAAAAAATATTTTAAAGAGTACTAATAGTTCTCCCGGCAGATTTGGATAGTATTCTAAAAGTTCTAAAAGAAATTCTAATGATCGAAAGCGATCCGATGAATATTTATAGAATTATTCGACTTTAAAAAATTGTATAGCTTAAATTTTCTAAGTATCGACGATAAATATTTTGAAGAATTCCAATAGTTCCCAAATAGTTCTTGTGTATTTCTCGTTATGCACAATGTTGGCATGTGAGTATCGATGTAAAAATGAATTATATAATTAAAAAATAATAATTTATCCGAAAAATGGGCTATTTTTTACCAATTGTTAAAAAAATTATCTAATTGATTTTATCATTGGAACTCTTTGGAAAGGCATTGTGCATGTCGAGAACTATACGAGAACTATTGGAAATCTTCAAAATATTTTGGAGAATTAAGCTATACGATTTTTAAAGTCGAATAATTCTATAAATATTAATCGGGTTGCTTTCGATGATAAGAATTTCTTTCAGAATTTTTCGAATACTATCCAAATCTGCTGCGAGAACTATTAGAACTTAAAATATTTTTTGTTAACATTTTCTTTTTTTAAGTAAAAGGGTTGTAACTTTTCATTGTTGATTATAATTTTTTTTTAATTAGCGAGAACCCTTAGGAATGAGTAAAATAACATCAAAAGTTGATAGGAACTATCGCATGTCAAAATTAAATTTTCAAACATTTTTAATTTTTTTTAACTTTCAAAAAAAATTTTTTTTCAAATGAGGAACTCTACCTTGCAAAATATAATAATTTAGCTAGTCAGAACTACTGGATCTCGATTTTTGATGTGAAGTCATCACTCCCCACATTTTTCAAATTAAAATTTGGAACCGTTAATGAGCGGAACTCTTTTTATTTTTTATAAAGTACTTCTAAACTCTTTAAAAGGAAACAACTTCAATTAAAACGATTGGAACTCTTTGTCGGGGTGCTAACTTGACACGCACTCCGGAACCATCTAATGTAACTATGTCAATTTCACGTTCACATTATGTGCATATTGGCCAAGAAAACAAGAATTCAACTATAACGTTCAGCCTTCAGTTCGATTCTGGTATATCGTTTAATTGTACTAATCGCACCATTAACATTTATAATAATAATAATGATAATAAAAACTGAAACATTGTGGATGAAATAAAAAATTATTTTATCTATAAATGTGAAAAATTGATAAGGCAAGTATCCATATGGACAGAAAAATGTAATATTTGTCTCGGTCGTCGAGTATGAATACGGCATCAGCCGGCAAACGGCGGCCGCGGCTGTATTCACGGCCTTGATAAAACTATTAACGTTCAGCTGTTTGTTTACTTTGTAAACCATTTTGGTTTGTTAAAAAAAAATTCAATATAGGAATTTTTTCCAAAATTTAAATTTACCTATAATCAGTCAAAATGAAGTAAAAATGATGAATATAAAATAACTCTTGGCGCAATTTGATCGGGACAAGCTATTCTTAATTGTATTCTCACTATAATCTAGTCCTAAATTAAAAGTAACATGTAAAACCGCTTATCACATTTACTTCAGGAATAACGCTATTCCCTTGCTTGTAAAACCAGCCCTAAAAAGTCTATTTTTTCTTAAATCGATAGTTACAGTTAGTCGTGGGACACCCTGTACATGTAACAGAATTTATAGCTCTACGAAGTAATAAACATTTCTCAATAAGTGGTTATCAACTAAATAACTAGTCGTAATTAGGCTTGCCTTGCCACCATTAGTTACTGACTGGTTATCGAATTCGTCTGTACAGCTCTAAATTATTTTACACAAACGGTATTCATCTGTCTTTTACCTTCTAGCAACAATACACTGCATTTACATAATACATGTTCTGGTTGAACTGTACAAGTAGAATTCATGTACAAGGTGTTCAAACTCACGCCAAAGTTAAGGGGATGGTTAAGTATCAACCGGAGTAGAATGTTTTTATCAATCTGAAAACGTACTAAAGAATCGCTTTTTTAAATTACAGGTCGGTTCACTTAAAATAAAAAAAGTTGGTGTTGATTTCGAGCACAACCGGAAGTGAATTAACCATGAGACTATTTACTCTTAAGAGACGTCAGGAGCAGCTGATCAATCCGTATGTCGACGAAGACAATAAAATAAAGAAAGATGAATAATCCATAAATCATACTGAATGTGGCAACACTGTGTTACAATAATTTGCGCATAACCTCATGAAAACTTTGATAATTTTGCTTGATTGTACAAACATAACCTAAAATTATGAGGAAGCAGTTTTTTTGGCAGGGTAATAATAGAATAGCTGTAAATAATCTCATAAAGATAAATTTTGTTTAGGTAATCACAGCAGATTTTTGAAAATTGCATCAATTACAAGGATTACTTGAGGACTGCTGTAAAATTGAAAAAATAACAAACAAACAAGGAAGTTCTGTAATATTGTTAATGATAAAGGACTGGTGGAATAACAGTATCAAAATTTACAATTATATAAGAATGTTTGATAACTAAAGAAATTCTGTATGTAAATGAAAGTTCTGTATAAAATTTATTTTTATATAAAGCAACATATATGATCACCTTATGCAGCAGAAGCATTATCGGAGGTATTAATAATCGTTGCTGTTTTGTATCGTACTGATGTAGGTAGTAATTAAATTTCATTTATTATTTGTTTGATGTATTGGGGTAGAGGCAATCCTTTAATTGAAAGCTCAATTGTTTTTAATCAATTTTATATTTTTCTAAATATACAGAAAAAAAATGACAAAAGCAATTGTCTTCAGTAATAATAAGAAATACTGCTGATTAAATAAACTTATTGAAAGAGAAAATTAAATATTATGAGAAGTAAGAATATAAATAACATGCTTTTATTTAAAGTATCAGCCACAGCCACCTGCGTTTTGAAAGATTTTTGTAATAAACTTAAAAACTAAGGGATTGTACTTGTTTTAATTTCAATTTATTGGTAGTTAGGTGTTATACATTTTTGCCTCAGAATTTCATTTTCTTTCAAAATATGTAAAAATGTACAGGGTGTTCCATAGAAAAAATGTTACTATGTTGTGTATTGTGATAACCTGATGTGCAATTGTTTTTATGATTAGACCATTACAGTGCTGAGAAAAAATGCTTGATATTTGACTAATAATAAGCTATTTTACTAAATTCAAAATCGTTTAATAAAGTGGCAACTTGAGACATAGTCATTATACTGTATAGTAATGTCATTCACAATAAAAGATAGTTTGACAGAAAACATTGTACACATATTAAAGATGCAATTATTGAAATTTGAAAACATTAATAACACCAAATTTGTTGAATTCTATTTGTTCTTCCTGAAAACTATTATAATTCTTCAATACTCATTCGGCATTTAAGTAAGAATGAACTATATAAACATTGTCTAGTTTCGTTTACAAGAGTCATATCAGCAATTGAACAATCGAATGGTGGATGCCTTTTTACTGTTAAAATCTAATTAAAGAGATGTTTCACGCCAATCTTGTAAAAAATAACTGGGAATACATTTTACGCCCTAACTAGGAAGTTTTTCAAATTTTGCTACTCTTCTAATTGTTCTTATTTTATTACAAAGAATGCCGAAATGTCCGATTGAGTCTTCCGTAAAAAGTTTAAACATTTCAAAAAAAAATTCGTAGTACTCTTATAGCAAGCGGCATTCTAAGGATGTGCAAAAGAAAAAATCCCAAAATTTCATTTAATAAGGCCGCAAAATTAAACCGCAGTTATTCAAATATGGCGGCACTCCTGACGCCTCTTAACAGATCCTGAAGAAGAATCACAATCCAATTAGATAACGATTTAAGCGATACAGCTTAAATTATTATTGAATATTCTAATGTATTATGAAGTTCACCCAGGCAGATGGACCGGGTTTGTTCCTGGTAGATGCTGTTCATTTTTTAATACTTATTGCACAATAATTTACGGGATTTTCATAAACGTAGTTCTAAAATTATTATCTATTGAATTTGGTGATGATCGGTCAATACCCATTCCGTTATTTATAATGCACATCATCAATTTATAAAAGTGAATCCAGCGTCAGAGTGTTTTTCTATCTTTTTTTGGAACACATTGACGTAAGAAATATCAAAATAAATGTACAACATGCAACGGCTTTTTCGTTGTTTAATCTTTACGTATTATACATGACTTTCTTTGTACTCACTTGTTGATTGAAGTTTAATTCGTATAGAATTGCCTAACGTTTACAATATAATTTAACAATCTTTTTGCAAGTATTTTATTTTTTATATAGTAAAATCAAATTTTACTTAGAAAGCAAACTAAAAGGTAGGAACATAAAACTTTCTACTTAAATATAAACACTAATTAAAATTTGAGATTTTAAGTAATCCCAAAGCAATGTGTATGTAAATTTCATTGAAGGCTTTTACATATGTTTTAATTTCCCATTTTGTAGAACAACGGCTTTGGATCATTCAAAGGTTTGAGAAAACTGCATACATGTCGGAGTGATTTTCTTACGTATACAGCAAAAGTGAAAACAAAGCTTAATTATTAGTTTTCGGTAGATAAAATACTGAATACATACTTTAATAATTATATGCTTAACGGAGATCTATGTTATAAATGTGCAAAATGCATGAAATCCAGACACGGATTACGCACTCAAAGGAAAGTTATTTGCAGTATGCTCTGGTGTGACCTAAATCGGCCATATGCTTGTATTATTCACACACTTATAATCAAGTTTCTACAATACATTCATAATTTGAAAGATAACGCAATAAGGAGTGTTGTTTTGTTAATAAGTGTATTAATAAATCAATAGATCTTAGAAGTAAAAGATACGCTATTAATTTTTTAAGGAAATAAATATTTCCGGCGACAATTTAATTTACAATTTTTAGACCGACCACAACTTTCCATTGAGACGGAAAACCTACTAAAACAATGTAACTTGTGAGTTTTCATTACATTGATTTCTCTAGAATATCTAACTTCAAGCTCCAACTTTGTATGATTCATCATCAGACGAAAGCGGGTTTCACGTAATATTGTTACCTACATACTAAAACAAACAAAAAAACGCTGCAAATTGTATCAATACTTCCATACCAAAAAATCGTTTTTTTTTGTAAATAACTCGAAAACAATCGACTTTAAAAAAAATTACAAGAATGAGTGGACGAGTTCCAAAATCGAGTTTTTGGAAATATTTCGAAAATGACAAACTTATCGAAAAAACTGCAAAAACTCTTTTTGTCAGAAATTTTATTTCCTGTCCAATGGTATTTTCACTTTTTGAATATGTTGTAAACCGTTTGTTATACAGAAAAATTGTAGGGATACAAAATACTCAAAATTATTAATAATCACATATTAAAAGGAAAAAAATCTAAAAAAATAAAAATTTGCAAAAGGGGTACTTACACCCCAATTTTACACCTTTCCCCTTACCCATTGACCCCAAAAACAATCAGTCGCTTTAGGTAGTTGACATTTATATGTGTGCCAAATTTCAAGTTGATATGTCAAGTCCTTCGGAAGTTATGGAGTAGACACAGGCAAGATTATTTTTTGCTCAAATTTTGTTTTTGGACGTTTTCGGACATTTTAAAGCGATTGAGCAAAACCAGATTTTTGAAATTTTTTTAGCGATACAGTACCTCCCGTTGTTGGATGTGGAAGTAATTATAAGTTAGAAAGAAGTTTATCATTTCATTATTTTCTCAACATGAACTTGGAACGGCTTCACAAAAGAAGTACAACTACGCTTAATAATAATGTTATATAGAAACCAATGTTTACAAAAGGTTTTGCTTTGTAAACTTATTATAGATATTTGAAAATA
This sequence comes from Vesta saturnalis, assembly GCA_036346205.1. Lineage (NCBI taxonomy): Eukaryota > Metazoa > Arthropoda > Insecta > Coleoptera > Lampyridae > Vesta > Vesta saturnalis. Next base: position 2,654,574 of record JARFJB010001138.1, on the reverse strand, counting down.
ATGGTGTATATTTTTGGATAGAATACACTAATGAAATAGTTAGAAAATTAGTGTCATCATTGGTAGTTATCCTTATTCAGCAACAGTTATAGGTTATTAATATCCTATTCTTGTGTACAAAAACAAAAATCTGGAGTATCTCCACTCTCCATTCCCGTAACCAAACCATACCATAAAAGTACTACCAGATAGTAAAACTGCAAGTACAATGCAAGAATAAAACTGTAATTTTTTGATTTCATGTTTTACATGTCCTTCAACACATATTCTACTGTAAAACAAAAAAAAAACAATGTTTCTTAAAGAATTTCAGTTTTGCTTAATACGTAGTGTTTTATAATAATTTTCACGAGTCGGAGCAGTTGCGTCACTAATATTAATACTGTCAGAGGGCCCCGATGTTGTCAGATTGTGAAAAATAACAGTTTGACAACTGTTAAATCTCAGCTTCAGGGGTTATATTTATTTTATCACAATAATAAAATTTAAGTAAACAAAATATCAGAAAATATATGTTATGTCAAATGTTTAATGTCAGAAATGCTTGACAACACCGGACAGAATTGCCAACCTAAATCATCTCGTGCACAATAGGCGGGTTCTAAAGGTGGTAATTAAATTACCAGTCCGATCATTTGACCTATTGGCAATTCGCTCCATTTACATTTAACATTTATTGTCAGCATATTATTAAATTGTTACGAATTTCTAATTTTTACCATTTTAGTTTATTTTTAGACGCGTGTGAAGTTAGCACCCCAACAAAGAGTTCCAATAGTTCTGATCAGAGTTCTAATTTCCTTTTAAAAATAAAAAGAGTTCCGCTCAATAACGTTCCCAAATTTTAATTTGAAAAATGAGGTACTAAATTACTATATTTTCAAAAGTTCTAGAGTTCTTATATGATGAATATTTTTTTTGAAAATTAAAAAAAAATTCAACTTTGACATGCAATCAACTTTTGATGTTCTTTTATTCGTTCCTAAGAGTTCTCTAGAAAGCTAGAAATCCAATTGATGAGTGTATCGGATAAGCCAAACGAGATGAGCTTGGCAAGCAGGCACTTGCCAAACCTGGTCCAAATCCTCTGAAATATCTAACGCTACTATGACTGTTTCACTGGACCTTTCTAAGATGGGTGACATATGCAAGATCACCCGTTGAACGACTCTATCTGAACCCATACTGGTGGTCGTTGATGAGTTTATTGGACTCGAGGAACGAAAGTAGTTGGTGGCTGATGGATTGGAAGTGATAGCTATTAGCAAATAGTTTGATGGATCGGTTTAATCACCCTTTTTAGGAATAGATTGGATATTTACCAACTTTTACGATGAGGGAAACTCCCCAGCTGACCTGAAGATCGAAAAGAGTTTGGACAATACAAGTATTAGCTCGGGGTAGCATTTCTTAAGGACGATAGCTGGAATACCGTAAGGATCAGTCACGTTGTTTGAGTCAAGTTTATTGTTAACCGATTCTAGGAGCTTGTATCGAAAGTGGATTGGTTGCGTAGCGTATGAGGTAGATTTGGGCGACGGCACAATTTTACGGGAATCATTGAGACATGAATTTGATGCAAAGTAATCGATAAAGAAGTTGGCTTTATCAGCAGGATCAGCTACTACAGTTCCGTCACGAAACGTCGTGGGAGGAATAGAAGATGTAGTTTTTACTGATGGCTTTAGCTAATGACCAAAATTTACGACTACCTAAAGGACGTGAGACTAATTCTTTGCATTTATGTTCTGCAAACATCTTTTTGGCCTTGACGATGACGCTATTCCTTGCGGTAATATAGCGGGCTACTTCAACCGTATGATGGGACATGACAATAAAAAAAAGGTTTTCAGTTATCGTCTCTCGCGAGCTCGAAGGTACATAGAATGCTCGTTTGGAACATTAAGTAATAAATTGAGGATATTTCATCACCCTATAAACTTGGAGCCTGATTTTGTTGTAGACATTGTTAAGGCTTGTGTTGTTTTACACCACTTTGTAAAATTAATTAGATAATTTTTTTAACAATTAGTAAAAAATAGCCAATTTTTCGGATATTCATTTTTAAAAAAATTATATAATTAATTTAACATCGAAACTTTTTGGAAAGGCATTGTGCATGTCGAGAACTACTGGAGAACTATTTTGGAACTATTGGAACTCTTCAAAATATTTATCGTCGATACATAGAAAATTTAAGCTATGCAATTTTTAAAGTCGAATAATTATAAATATTAATCGGATCGCTTTCGATCATTAAAATTTCTTTCAGAACTTTTCGAATACTATCCAAATCTGCTGCGAGAACTATTAGAACTCTTTAAAATATTTTTGTTAACATTTTCTTTTTTTTAAGGAAAAGGGCTGTAATTTTTTCATTTTTGATTATAATTTTTTTTTAATTAGCGAGAACTGTTAGGAATGAATAAAAGAACATCAAAGGTTTAGTTCGATTAGCAAGTTGAAATTACGTATACAGGGTGTATTTTGCTAAGAAGAATACAAGCTTGCATTCAAAAGGAATGAGGACATTTTGAACAATATGTATAAAAATAATTATTATTTTGTTTTTGATTCCTTCAATATCTCTTTAATAATGTACCTAATAGTTAACTGCGTTATTCTTTTGTAAAATAAAACAAATTTTGATTTTTATTGAATAATGTGGTCGTTTATGTTAATGCAAAATATTTCAAACTAAGTATGATTTTATTTGCAGAATTAAATGTTGAATTTAACAAAAAAATATTTCTTCAAAAAAAAGCAGGGACGAGCGTTTTTTTTTTTACTTAAAGTGATTAACTTAACATTCTACGCCACTGGATGGAGCCAGTTGACTCGAAACGAACCTGATTAATTGTACTTAATTAGACATTTAGGTGTACCAAATCTTTTTTGAGGAATCTTAAAAAAATCTTAAAAAAATTATTTTTTAATCAACCTGTATCTCGGTTAGGAAGCATTTTCGGAAAAGCGTTTATGATAATTTTCGTCATATTTTGAATCATAGAATCTCCAGTTTTCGTTTATCGGTGATTTTAAAATACATCCTGTATATGCGTTTTTCATGAATATTATTTAGTCGGCAGCATCCCAGTCGAAAATCTTGGTCAAGTCTCAATTTATATAAGAATAATTTTTTAGTTACAATTCTATTTCTAGTTCTTCGAACAGTATGAAATTTCATATCTAAAAGTTTTTCAATGCCTTTCGTGCGTGTAGGCGATTTCAAATTAATAGCTCCCTTTTAAACGACTTACTTTGAGACAATTCGAAAACTGTTTAGGCTAACACGTACTTCCAGTGGTCCTACATGTACCAAAAGTTGATACCAATCTACGATTTTGCCATAATACCCGTATGCTAAATTTCATCACTTCAGCTCAAACGGTCTGGCCGCCAAAAATGGTCAAAATGGATTCAGGGACCTTCACAACCTGAAGATCGGTCGAAATCTCGAGGTTGAATTTTTTGTATAGTATACGCGGATGTAAAAATTATGCCTTTTGTAACCATAATTTTGGACTAATTTTATAAGTCCAAAAATAAAATTTTGGACCGGCCACCGTAAACCGTTACAATAAAATCAAAAATGGAACTTGAGGTCAAGATAGAATCACCACGTTATGTTGATATTTTTTAACCATTTAAGCGATTATATCATCATTTTAAACTAACCACTTGGCATACCACCCATTATTTCTATTAACCTCAGTGGTTAATTCCACTCCCCATCATATCGAATATAATGACTCAGATTTAAATAGGATAAACCATTGCTGTAATTTTAAACTAATTTTAGGCTAATCGCTTAACACACGATCGCGTTCTTCTTCAACTCCGTGTGCTACTACTTCTCCCATCATTGATCGTATATATAAAATATATGGCACCGAATTCAAGCCGGATAAAAACGACGTAGTCTTGAGTTTAGACTAATTTTAGACTATCTATTTGGAATGCAACTTCGTATTTTGTCTATTAATCTCCAAAAAGCTAACTTAACCCTTTTCAAACATCGATAATAAATAATTATATTATATGAAATCTGATTAAATCCGGATAAAAAATTGCTATAATTTTATTAATTTTGGTCTAATCCATTAACATAACCGAGCTTTTCTATCATCCGCCAATGGGTTAATTCCTCTCTCTTTATACAGTGTGGTGATAAAGTAAGGAACAAAATTTATAATTGCGTTATTTAATGTTTCCAAGCAAAACGCTCGGACAGGTCAATTTTACTTTTTAATTAGCCACCTTATGACATAAAATTTTTTGCACAATGACGTCATGATTGGTTTTTTTTCAATGACAACCCCAATTTTTTGGTACTTTTTATTAGATTACTACAACTACTTAAATTATGGTGTAAAAAAATTGGTACCTTAGATAACTGTTTTTATTGAGAAAACAACACATTTACCGTAAGAAATAAAAATATAACTTTAATGGAAGAAAATCATAATTAAATCCGTCCGTCAATATCTAGACGCCACATTTCCTGGAAAGTGGATAGGACGTCGAGGAGCAATTGAGTGACCACCCTTAGATTTTTTTCTGTGGGGTTATTTAAAATCAAAGGTTTATTTTAATAGGCCAGAGCTACGGCAAAAAATTTGCGCTGAAGTGGAGCGCATTACTCCTGAAGTCCTTGAGCGAAGTGTACAAAGTGTTTACACTCGTATCGGTCAGTGCCGAATGGTTAACAGAGCGCAATTAGAACATTTGCGATAAAATTCGTTTGTTTTGGAGGTTTAATTATGATTTTCTTCCATTAAAGTTACATTTTTATTTCTTACGGTAAATGTGTTATTTTCTCAAAAGAATAGTTATCTAAGGTACCAATTTTTTTACACCACAATTTAAGTAGTTGGACCATCTAATAAAAAGCAGCAAAAAAAAATTGGAGTTGGCTAATTAAAAAGTAAAATTGACCTGTCCGAGCGTTTTGCTTGGAAACATTAAATAACGCAATTATAAATTTTGTTCCTTACTTTATCACCACACTGTATATTGGGTATATTGAATATGTAGAATAACTGAAATATAACATGACTGAATTAATTTTATAACTTTTAACACCCTATACGATTTAATATTTCAGTGCCAGCTATTAATAAAAAAAATAATATCCGCTATAGAATCTGCAGGTAAAATATCCATTATTTATGAATCATCCTGTATTATTATTTTCTATAAATATCCGAACCTTGACATTTTATCATTTTTTTTAACCAAGAACTTTTTCATTAGGTGCACCTGAAATTTCACACTACAAACACACATACACATAAATATAAGTGATCGCATAAAGCGATTTTTATACATATTACCTAATGATTTCATACGATTTACAATCCTCCATGTCATTTACGTTTTTATTAGTTTTTTAATAAAGTTACGTACTACTTTAAAAAAAAATTGCATAAAGATTCAAGATGTAGAAAATTTGTTGTTATTAACTCCTTTCGCTAATTCTGAATAAATTTCAGCAAAATAAAAACTGTAAGGCCATTAAAAACACATTTCTCTCAATTTTGCAATGCACCTACCTACTGGAACTATCATTTCATATATTTTTGTAAAAACGAAAAGTGATCTTAAAAGGAAATATGAACGTTCAATGACAACTTTAGACGTCAGCGCCAAAGTATTCAAAAATAACTTTGACAAAAATAGGATAATGGGTTACGAATAAAATTAGGTTTTAAATTCATTTCGAGAAAGTGACAGAGCTGGAATATACATGTTTTAAATTGAGAAACTATGATACATAGTTTTATTCAAAGTGTTTCACGCTGACATTTCGTTACAATATGAACCACATAAAAGGTGCAATCCAAATGTCGTCCTGCAGTTTAAAAGTACCCTAACCTTTAACGACCTGAATCCGTTTCCCCTTATTTTTCACTCAAACTGTAAAGTTTTATCGTTTTATCATCTAAAACCTTCTTTTTAAAATTAATAAAAAAATATAGAATTGCAGTTGTCTCTTGTAAAACTATTGTTTCAAGTATGAATATAATGTAAGAGTAAAATAATTACTTAATACATTATAATCCACAAAGTTCCGTTATTATTATCTTTTCAAAACATATGGCAGAATGGAATAATTTAATTAAACATGTTACGTTCCCTTGAACAGTGCGTGCATGCACTACCATCCCCTTTCATCTGGCGCACCGGTTTTTTAATGTTAAAAATTTGTGAATATAATCGTCACGATAGCATAATAGAAGCTTAAGTGGCTACTATAAGCGTTTATATTATTTGTTGTACGTACAAAATGGTTTACATTACTTGTAATGTAACCACGTTAATTGATTAAGTAGAAAATTTACGATACCCCCATTAAGATTAATAGTGAGTATAAAGTACAGATGGTAGAGTTGGTTCAATGTATCTGTTACCCACGCTATGTTAAATATTTCCGAAACAAATTAAGTAGAAACGAAGTTATCAAAAACAGATATTGTGACGATTTTTTGACGGTCGAATAGATCAGGTGCTAGTTAACGCTCAACAATTCTTAACCAATTTTATATATGCATACATTTTCTTTGTTGATGTTTATTCGCCACCTATAAAATGAAAATAATCAAAATGATTAAATAAAGTTAAAGAATACGAAAATGTGCAATTAAAAATAACTGTTTACACACACTGAAATCGTTGGAGGAAAAGTCAGCTAATAATGTCCCGTCATGGTAATCATACTGGAAATACATTAACAATTCGAAAGTGTAGATGTATGGTGTATTAAGTTTGAAGTGCTGCATCAAAGAAAATTCAAGATACGCCACTTCCCGTTATAATAATTAATGGTTTTCAAGAAAATTAAGAGAATTTTTTCTGTCAACAGTTGTAGTCGAGCAGAGTCAGCATGGGGTTATTGTAAGCAAGGGGTAATTGTAAACGCATATTAGTATTTGTTTAGACCTTTTGGTATTCGGCCATAGATGGAGCGGTATGTTATTTTATTTCATACTTTCCGGTAAAGTGCACTTTACATCATCAGAGCCGATAAAGGAAAAACTTCATTAAGCAGTGAAAAATATAGAAACAATTTTTTTCTCAAACCACCTAGATAAGACAGCCGCGTGAAGTTGGCACCCCCAGGTTTGAATTCCGAAACGAAAACTACAGTATAATTTTGCCCAAGTTATGCCCAATAGTCATCTCGTTTTGCCCAGCCCCGGTTAACCCATGAGTCAATAGTCGAATTTATATGGTGGGGCACCCCCATGAGCGATTTCGAAGAAATAATACATGTCATAATATTGCCCAAATTATGCCCAGTTTTGCCCAACCGAGGAATAGTTTTGCCCCGAATGCGAGAGTCACAAAATGCAATAAAAATAAAAAAATATAAATTCGGTAAATTTCAAATAAATTAGCACTTCTGACTACTCCCAAGTTTTTCCCAGTTTTGCTAAAGCAAAATTTATGCTCCACACACAAATCAGAATGAGTAAGTCAAAATTTAGAAACTTATGGGAAAGTATTGTATAATTTTATCAAGTTATGCCCAGTTTTGCCCAGTACTCGTTTCATATTGCCCATCTCCCTTTAACCCATGAGAATTTCTATGGTGTGGCACGCCCATTAGCGAATTCGAAGAAACAACCTAGGTAATAATTTTGCCCAAGTTTGGCCCACCTCTTCTTGACACATGAGTCAGAAGTAAAATTCTTATGGTGGGCACGCCCACGAGCGAGTTCAAGAAAATAACATGCGCAATTATTATGAACGGCATTAATGATTTATTAAGAGTATTGTAGAACAAATTGTGGTCTTGGGCAAAACTTTAGACTCCTGACGGAACATCGTCATCCCTTCTAGCGGCCATTTTAACGGTATCCGAGTTTTGCCCAAGATTGGTCTTCAATTGGAGCCTTCGAAATTTGACTTTGAAAGTATGTTCTGCATTTACGATTTAATATTATTTAGAAAAAATTGTGGGCTTGGGCAAAACTTTAGACCCCTCACAGAACATCGTCAACCCATCTAGTGGCAATTTTAAGGATCCCCGAGTTTTACCCAATGTTAGTTTTCAACTTGAGTTCGCAAAATTGACTGTAACATTATTTTTCTACATTTACGATTTATTAAATGTTAAATTTTCTCAATAATCCAACGTTATTTTGTGGACAAACTTTCAAGTTTCAAGTTAACATATTGAACACTGTGGGAGAACATTTTTGTGGAAATTGCTTTTTAGCGCCGATTGCAATAACCATATAAAATTATATTTAAGCACAGTCGTACTTCATTCGACTACATTTCATAAATTGCTCAATTAAAAAAACATGAATTACGCAAAAAGTTAGATTCATTATATCGAAAAGTGAATATTTCTCCCGCCACACCACAATTTATTTTACGATACCATTAATACATCGCAAACGCAGAAAATAATGTCAAAGTCAATTTCTTCAACTCAAATTGATGACTAACATCGAACAAAACCCTTAATGTTCTGTCATGGGTCTAAAATTTTGCACAATACTACAATTTGTTCTACGAAGCCCTTAATAAATCGCAAATGCAGGAACATTTTTTCAAAGTCAATTTCGAAGCCTCCAATTGAAGACTGATCTTGGGCGAAACTCAGGTACCCTTAAAATTTGTGCCCAAGCCTACAATTTGTTCTGTGTGACCCTTAATAAATCTTAAATGTAGAAAATACCTTCAAAATCAATTTTGAAGGCGGATACCTTTAAAATAGCCACTGGAAGGATTGACGATGTTCTGCCAGGAGTCTAAAGTTTTACCCAAGACGACAATTTGTTTTAGGACACCCTTAATAAATCGTTAATGTCGTTCATAATAATGGCGAATGTTATTTTCTCGAACTCGCTCGTGGGCGTGCTCACGATAAAAAATTTAACTTCCGACTCGTGTCCAGAAGAGGTGGGCAAAAAGTGCTGGGGAAACTGGGCATAACTTGGTCAAAATTATGCAATATTTATTTTCTGTAAACGCGTCAGTGGACGTTTGTCTAAACTTCCCTATAAGTTTTTAAATTTTGACTCACGCATCCTAATTTGTGTGTGGAGCATTAATTTTGCTTGGGCAAAACTCAGAGTAGTCAGAAGTGCTAATTTATTTGAGATTTATCGAATTTATATTTTTTCATTTTTTAATGCTTGAAATCATGATTGCCATTTCGTAGCTCTCGTATTCGTGGGCAAAACTTTTCTTCGGTTGGGCAAAACTGGGCATAACTTGGACAAAATTATGGCATATGTTATTTCTTCGCTGATGGGGGTACCACACCATATAAATTCGACTATTGACTCATGGGTTAACCGGCGCTAGGCAAAACGAAATGACTATTGGGCAAAACTGAGCCTAACTTGGACAAAATGAGGCAATAGTTTTCGTTTCGAAATTGCAACCTGCGGGTGCAAACTTCACGCGGCTAAATAAGACGTTATACTGTGACAGTATTTCGCACCAAAAGTGGCCGATTTCGGGATTCTTCGCCTATCTCCATGGCACTGTACAAAAGGTAATTTGACCAGTCACTAAATATCAACTTAATGTGAATGACGTTTATCATGTGATGGCATTACTATAATAAATACAATTGTTAAATTTGCGTTTGTTCATCACAAACGACGTTTTTACTCATAAATAAGTATTGATTTTTAGTACCATTTTGCTTTTTACTTTCCTTTTAAGCAAGTGTAAGTTTATTTATATGTTTTGAGCAATGACGATTAACTAAGAATAGACCTATTTGTTTACGTATGTCGAGCTGCCCCTCCCCTGTAAAAACAAAAACAAATAGATGAAAATTACGACCTATCTATGAGCTTTTATATTCCGCAAATTAAAAATTTTGAGCTCGTCATACTATGGAGAAATTAAAAAATTCCAGTGGGGAGCCGAGTCGACGTCGACTCGGCCCCCCACTAAAAATAATAAAAATATTGAATGGTTATTTGCGGCAGAATTATTTTGATTTTTGACCCGCAACCCCTTTACGGTAAAACTACCCCTCGTTTCCCCGGCACAAGAGAGAACTAGGCTTAATATGAAAAAAATTAACTATTTTGTACGTAATTATTGTTTATCGATTTATCAGCTTTCGAGATACGCCTATTTTGATTATTGAGCTGCAACCCTTTTACGGTAAAACCACCTATCTTTAGTATAGTTCTCTCTGATGCGAAGAAAATGCGGGTGATTATTTTTGTAAAAGAGTGTTAACTTAATAATCAAAGATTTGTATTTCCTAAGTATAGTTTCTGTGGTGTTGGAAAGATTTGGGACTAGTTTTATTGTAAAGGAATTGCAGTTCAATAATTAATTAAAATACATATATTTTGTTTATAAATAATTTTTTCTAATAAATCAAAATATGCAGCTCTAGAATATTTTCAAATAATAAATTTAATATAAAATTATATTAATTGCACAATGTTTTGGCGTATTGTGATACATTTTTTATATATTCTTTTTATAAATTATATTTTTGTGTATTTTATGTATTAAATAACGATTTACTGTAACTGAAGTATTACTTATATTTGACTCTTCATCTCAAGTTCTTCATCATTAGTTAATGTTACGCTTGTCAAATAACATTTTCATTCCTGTTTTTGAATTTCGCAGCATGTGGGTACTCCTTCGGGATTATTTCATTCGGTTTATTAACAGCAATAGCTAAAATAGCAAATAATATATTTTCTGTTTCTTCTATATCACGGGCTAATATTAATTGACTGATAAAATAAAACGTGTTTACCTGTAAACGTGCGATTTTTAAAAAGTGTGTGTGTATCTTTTTATGTAATGAGCATATGGATGTAACAAAGAGTTAGTTCTTTATCTTCACATATGTTATCAGCATAATCGTGCGTGCGTGGGTGCATACGTGTGTGCGAGTGTGTCTTATCTATGTAAGTATACGAGGTGGTCCATATGTAATGGTCCAAAGTGAAATTTAAGATTCTCGGCCTCAAAATATTACGATCTGACGCAACTTATTTTAATAAAATATTGTTAATAAAAAAGACACAGGTTGTCAAAGTTCCAAAAAATGCTGATTTTTGAAATATTTCCAAAACGAAGAAATATATTTTTCTCATTCTTGGTATATTAAATAGAGATTGGTATTAGCTTATTAATACGTTTTTATTATCTACAGTGGCGTAGAACGCAAGGGGTAGAGCAACTTTTTAATCCCTAATTTCTACGCAATGAAGTAAATTGGATTTTTGTTTGTTAAAATACGAAACGTTGATATTTTTCAGACAAAAAAGGTCTTTGTCTAAATCGATAAGTTTAACAGTTTCTAAGATACTTGCATTTTTAGGTATTTACTGCCAACTGCTTTTTAAAAAACGAGTGCTTCAAGGTCTTATGAAACAAGTTTTTTTAAGCTATTTTTTGTAATTTGCCGTTTTTAAACAAAAATGTTTACTCTAGTTGATTTAGGGATTTTTGTGTCTTACTTTTAAAAGTTGTAATTTGATCTAATCGCCTTTTGTTTTATCCTAATTCACAAAACAGGAAATTGAAGATAATCTTGCATGTACGTCCCCTGAAATACGTGAAATTGCCAAAAATACGGCCGCGAATTTGCTCACATCAAAGTTTTCTAATGGACGCATCCTGTTTTTGACAGATTTTGTAAGAGTGACATGCATGACATAATTCCACCAACCTAAAAATTTTCGTAGTGTTCCGTGAATTAATGGCTATAGTGATATCACAGATGATGTCGCGTTTTTTAATATGTCTATTAAATAATCAAAATGGAAGCAAATTACAAAAATGATTTTTTTTTTAATCCTTTTGAGAAAAGTCTTGCTCACTCAAGCTCAATTTTCAAAAAATGAAAAAACAACGCTCACGCGCTATTTGGTCCACTAATTTAACGAAGATCTGATTTTTTCATATAAATTTTCATAAAATTCACTGCATGGCACAACGTAGAAAACTTTGAGAATAATCCAATAAATTCCCTTTTTTTTATTTGCGTTGTCAAAATGCACAAGTAAAAAAATTTCCTCCATAAACCGTTAGAATACATTGAGCGCAGATCAGAGCACAAATTTTTTTGAACAAAAAGTGCTGGGTCAGTTTTTCTAAAAAACGGCTTTCATAAAATGCTGAATTTAAAAAAAAGGTACCGATTAGGTTTTTATTTTTATTAACACCTCCACATGAAAAATTTTACGAACTACTACAATGGATTGTCCACAAGTTTTATGGAATTTTATTTTATTTAAACTAGAGTACTGTAATGCTTCAAAAACGCGCCATTTTCATTAATCGATTTTTAATTTTTGGAAAATTATGAGAAACATTTTGCTCTGAGTGAAAAACATGTAATTGACAATATTGTAGTAGACATTCGTCCGAACATTTTCATTTTTTTTTTGCGTGGGTGAATACTGTGGGTTTATTAAGGAATATTTCTACAGTTTGTTGATGGGATGTGCTGAGGTATCCTTAAGGCTACAAACCTAAAATATTTTCACTTAAATCGCAAAACTTATACATGGCGATTTATATCAAAGTTGCATTTTTTCAATGGAACCCCCTGTATATTATTGCACATTTATTTCTTGATCAATTCTAGTGCGACTTTATGTATCACACATGGTACCTAAAACTACAAAAATTAGATGTCTGAAAAAAATTTTAATATCGTTGTGATCACAAAACTTAGGTCATGACTCTGCGATGTTACACTTTGTCAAAATAGAACATTTCAATCGATGCTAACTTGATTTTTTCAAATACGGATTTTTACCTATCTGATACATAAATTTGTCGTAGTCTATCTTCGGTAGATGCTCTAGAAATCCGTTCCTAGTTAGTTGAGTGTACAAAACAAAATATCCTGAGCGGGAGCGTCGTCCAAGGGATGAATCGTTCAAAAATCTGTTACAAAGACTTATTGCAACAGGATGAGTTTATTATCTTGAAAACCAGGAAAGAATTAAGCCTTCGTCGAACGAAGATATAATCAAGTGAATACTTTAACTGCAGTAATAGAAAATACCCATACGAGTACACGACAACTCGAAAGAGACTTTCAAGTAGCACATTTGTCAGAATAAAAAAAAAAAATAATAAAAAAAAACAAACGGTCGATTAATGTTTGGGCAGGCATATTCGGTAGGTACTTTAGTTGTTGGTCTCTTTTTCTTCGACAGTATTCCAAATTCGAATTTGTATTTGAATTTCCTCGATAATAAATTATTTGGACTCCTTGAAGATGTACCGCTGCTTGAAATTAGGGACATGTATTATCAGCAAGATGGCGCACCTCCACACCGTGGCCGTGCAGAAAGTGAATGGCTTAATCTTGATCTCCAGATATTTCTCCGCTTGATTTATTTTTGTGGGAGTACGTCAAGGAAAAAGTGTATGCTGACCTACCAACCACTGCGGAAGATATGAAAAATAGAATCCGAAACCTTTTGCAACTATCAACCCAGTAATAGGGTTAAAAATTCCTTTCATCGTAGAATTCAAATTTGTTTAGAAGAAGGTGGCAGACATTTTGAACATTTATTACAATAATTTTTCTTTTTATTTTATTTTAGCTCGTAATTTTGTTTTTTGTGTATGTGTTTTTCTACTTAATAAATAATGTTTTATAATGTGAATCGTTTTTTGTTTATGAAAAATATAGCAAATTAATCAGAAATTGTGAAATTAAAAGAATTCTACCGAACATAGACGCCGACAAATTTATATATCGGTAGATAAGTAAAAATATACACAAGAAGAAATCGGATTTGACCGGCCGGCCTACGCTAGTACATTTCATGTCCTAGTAACATCGCAGAGTCATGGCCTTCTAAATTTTGTGATCACATCTACTTTTTGTAAAAATAAATCATTGCAGCTTAACGATTCGTTTTAGCTACCATGTGTGATACATAAAGTCGCACTAGAATTGACCAAGGAATCCAAATATGAAAAAAATGCAACTTTGATATATACTATGCGATGGAAGTGAAAATATTTTAGGTTTGTAGCCTTAAGCATACCCCATCAACAAACTTTAGAAATATTCCCTAATAAACCTACAATCTTCCACCCACACACTTTTGGCCCACCCTGTATAATGAGACATCACTTTTTGCTCCTTTCAAATTTATTTACCCATTACGATTCCTTATCACTTATCATCAAAAATTATAATTACCATACTTAATTTTTAGATTGTAAAATTCCCTTTAAATTGCTTTTTTTTTGTTTTATTTCGACATCTTTAAAAAAAGAGTTATGGCTAAAAAACCGCAAGAGAATTTTTTTAAATATCCTTAAACTGCGGCCTAAATTAAGACATATTTAACATAGAAATATTTTTTAATAATTTATTTGTTATACTTACATAGAAAATAATTAAAAATTATTTAAAATTTTCTCCAACTTCACTAAAAATACTTTGAATATTATTTTTAAATATAGTTATTGTTTATTTTAAATTAATAGAATTATTATGCAAAGAAAACTAGTTTCGATATTAAGTGTACCCCCATGAATATATTCATCACACATCGTTATACCTGTGATCTCAAAAACCCCTAAAATTTAATTTTCAACAACATACAATATAAATAATGTGTTTTGGCGTTTGCATGCCCATTTTGACCCTCTTATTAATGTCATTTTATCTTAAAAAATCTAATAATTATATTCTTGATCGGAGAACTCAAAAACCCCAAAAATTTAATTTTGTTATCAAATTCAATGTAAATTACGTGTTTTGCCCTTTGTAAGCCCACTTTGCCTCATCAATTATTGCCTCAAAATATCTAAAAGTGAAATTTTTGTGAGTATAGCTGTCCTTAATTTATGATTTAAACTATACATTTATTACCATTGGAAATTGTTATAATTTTAATATAGTAGTTTTCACGTTTTCTGTGCCCATAAAGGACAAAATAGTTGAATACATACTGTCATGTTTCTGCGTTTTGGCTAAACACCCAAACGACATTTTCCCTTATAACACTATAATAAAATCGCTGTTGGAAATTTTTTTAGGCTTGAGGCTTTGTTGCCTACACTATTAATAAATTTTTCTTTTAAACGTGCTAGTAAATTTTTTTCGAAGGACGGACAAACGAAACCACATTGTGGGGTTACGTGGACAATTTGAGGACACCTCGAGTGCAATACTGAATTTTTTACAACACAAAATGACAGTTATCTTTTTGGGAACATACACATGTAACAAATAGGCTGCGAAAAAATCATACAGTACTATATTAAAAAACAGAAAAGATTTTTGCAGAGCGAAGTTTAGAAAACAGCGGCGAGTTAATAAAGACACGTGCGATAAAAAAAACTGACGAAACGTGGTTACGTGGACAATTTGAGGACACCTCGAGTGCAATACTGAATTTTTTACAACGCAAAATGACAGTTATCTTTTTGGGAACATACACATGTAACAAATAGGCTGCGAAAAAATCATACAGTACTATATTAAAAAACAGAAAAGATTTTTGCAGAGCGAAGTTTAGAAAACAGCGGCGAGTTAATAAAGACACGTGCGATAAAAAAAACTGACGAAACGAGTTTTTATATAGGTACCTTTTCATATTTGAAGTGAAAAAAAATTACAATTACGATAAAACTCTTGTAATATTTAGAAAACTTTTGTGTGGTTGGTTACATTGTCCCAATATTGTCAGTGTTGGGCGTTTTCGTGTTAATCCGATCACTCTAAATTGTTATAGCATGAGTTATTTCAGAAAATGCTATGAATCTTCAAGAAGAAAATAATTAAACAATAGAAAGATATTCATTAAAACACTCAAACCTTGTACCTAAAATAGATAACTACTAAACTAATAAAATAAACAATCAAAAATAAAAACGACAGCTTAGTCTAGTGGCTGCTTTTTAATATACCTACCAAGAAAAAATCGACAACCGATTCCGGGTTCGATTCCCGGCTTGACGGTCTTAGCCTGCAAGCATGGATGTTTGTACATAGGGCTAATAACCGCTGCAGTTAGACCATCAGCCTCCACTTGGAGTGAAATTTAAAAAAAAAACGAATTATGGCACCAAATATTCAAAACACAAATACGTTCGATTTTACAACGAGATGTCGATTTTTTTAGCATTTCGACATAAATAATTCTATATCGTATATTATTTCTAAATTGTATCTAGCGTTGTATTTATTCGGATGTAATTTAAAATAAGAATGAATCGCTTTCAATCGCAAAAACAACGCGAAGTGTCGCGTTGTTTTGAAAATAAAGGTAGTGACCTTGATTTTCAAAATTTTTAATAACATTTTGTGGTTAAGATAATCACTAGGGCAATGTACCACCTGAATTGCAATATCAATATGTATTGTGACACTTAATTATGCCTATGAAGATCGTAGAAACATGTAGCCATACTAAACTTATTAAAATGTCAACTAAGCGTGTAATAAATTAAATAAAAACCATCATTTTCCCTTTTCTTAGTTGAACGTGAGCAAGGACTTTTCTTCTTTTGTAATTACTGGAAATGCATACATGTATTGAATATTTACATAGACCTACAACGAAATGCACACAAAATTAATAGAGCATAGAAAATTTAACGAACATGCAACAATTTTGATTTCAAATATTAACGGATTGTGTGCACATGTGTAAATTAGATCCCAGTAAGCCATCGCAATAACCTTGAAAACACATTTGGTCCTAGACACTTTTTTATGTACATAACATTAATATTCTGATCATTATTTGAAAAATATTAGGCAGAAACACCCCTAGAAGTATAAATTTAGAAATCTCCAAGCGTGAGTCATTGTAAAGCCAGAATTACTAATTCTGAAAATAAAATGTATCAAAAACCTTTGTTATAAACCAAAAGATGCGCCTTTGTGTATATTGATGTAGTGACAACCGACATGGCATTGCGAAACAGGTTTTGGATAAGGTGGAATGTCAAGTGAAAAAGGTACTGCCTTTACGAATCGTGTAATGATAATAGGTACGATTAATCGACAATTTTTTTTCTTTGTAGACGATTTTCTAAGTACGAAGATTACAGTGTAGAGAGAATGTACAGACCTTGGAGAACATGAAGGTGAAGGCTGTAAAAGCGCATTGACCGCCACCCGCCAAATGGAGAAAATACGATCAATAGATGCATGGCGCGGTTAACACCGTATAGACTCACTCTCGCTAATCGTAATCATATTCGATGAAATACAAAACTAGAACATTTAAAATGTGTCCTCTCGTATAAAAATAGCTTCTAAAACTAAATCTTCCAGATGTAGGGAATTTTCTTTTAAAATGCACTACACAACCCATCTAAAAATATCGACATTGTAAGAATATCCTGTTAAGGACATACAAACAAGATCTTGTATAAAATCACTCTTTATCTAAAAATTACGTATTAAAATTTACTCCATATAAAATCCAAGAAACCAATTAAATCAGAGTGTGTTATCACAAAGTTGCTACAGGTGCGAATTAAACTAGAAAAATGAATATCGCTCAGAATTACTCACATTGCAAATTTTATGCAAGTTTATGTAAAAAATGTAATAAATAATAAAGGAAAATTATTGGCTACAAAAATAAAATTGCCTACAGCTAAAAATCGCGAAATACACGTCCTCAGCGATGTCCGCCATTTTGATTATAAACCGGCTGCATTGTCTGATAATCTAACGAGATTTCTGAACATAACTATAGAAATTGATTAAAAGAAGCTCCAACTGACAATTTACAATCCAAATTTAAAATTTTCCATAAAATTTCCACATAAATACAAGTTTTTAACTCATATTAATATTATGAGAGCCCAGCCCTTACCTGTCATTGTTCTTGAATGACTCAAACCTGATTCAAACGAAATTATGAGAAATGTAAATTAGAGTAATATAACTAAAGTGTAATTTTCTACAAATTTCAATTATTTAATAAATGTACGTACCTCAAAACCTTCCGATTTGGCCCAAACGTGTCCGTCGTGGCCAGCAATTGCAGCTTTTGTTACACATCTAGACGCTAAGAGCTGCTTATCAACGTAATCCTGCCAGCTCATTTTGATTAAAAGTTATTTCTAACCCGCACACGCGAATTTACTAATATATTTTGCCAGAACCTTTACAGCACTAGCTGAGGCTGACTGAAGCCGCTATACGATCAAGTAGCGGAAACGCAGAATGAGAATCTGACAGCTCTGCATGCGCACTTTCGGTTATATTACATCTAATGTCATGATATTGCCAACCTAAAATAAACTTCTAAGCGCGAAATTTTATTTTCAAACTACATTGTGATACATTCCTCTTTCACGTAATCATTTTCAACGTTTTTTTTACAACTTTAAAATATTATCATGTCTACAGTCAATTATACAATTCGTTAATAATAAGTTAATAAACTACCTAATAAAGGTTTTAATAGTAAATTGTTGTATGATCAGGGTAGGACTGGCAATCTTAAAAGGTATACAATCGAATAAAGATGAAATAACAACTACGTCAACTACTATGCAATTATAAGGAGCTTGAGTCTTTAAATGAATTACACTAATTGCATTTATAACTAACTATATTATCAATCATGTTTGGTCATTCAAAACAAAACGTACCAGAACCGGATTAAGGCATATGTGACTACTGAAAACTATGGTAAAAAGGATGAATTGGAAATTTTATAGGGTTTAGGTACTTGTTTTATACTAGCATGGAGCTTCTCTCCGCGCTATGGTCACAACGCACCTCAATAACCGTTTACGATATTTAATTAAAGGCAAAATTTATTTAAAAATATAAATTTAAAAAATTTCAAAATTCAGGAAAATCAAAATCATGAATGAATCTTCGCATTATTGCCTTTCTAATGAAACCTTTTTTGAGCACATCGTTTTGATGGTTTCAAAGTCTATAACGGGCATAGGTAGAAACAATTTTTGTGTTTTATATTATTTTATTATATTATATTTTCCTTTTTGTTTATCTGAATAACTTCTCAAGATGATTTTCGACCGAAAATTAACGTCAGGTGTTTCATGATTTTTTTCTTGAGCCCACAGCACTCATATGTTCACTTTAAGAAAAAAGGGTAAATGTCACATATTATCGAAATTAATGAGAAACTTGTAAAAGTAGTTGGAAGAATTACGTATTACGTTTACATTTTCTATTATATACATCTTGACTTTGTTAGATAACGACAACCTTTTTTGTGGTACCTACCTTAGAGTACCAAAAAATACACAAATTTATAGATACGTAAAAATTTAAATAGTTATGTATGATTAGTAAAGTTGAACTTTTTAAGATGAATGTGGGCGGAATTTAGTTGCCGAAACCCGGAAGGACTGGGGCAAATACACCAAGCAAAGGCTCATATCCTTTTTAAATTCAGAAATTTGATACACAAGCATAAAATGGAATATAACTAAATGTATAAACTTTTCCTACGTATTACAATAAGCGTTTGTCATCAAATTTGTCAACGTTTACAATTTTATTATATTTTCCCAATTTGATGTAAACGGTTACAATAAATGTTATTTGAAAGGCGTACGCAATCACATTTCCTGGAGCTCTGCAATATTTGCCATGGTATTATTTGTCATTTCGTTCAAGTCGAGTAGCGTGCAATCAATTCCTTCAAACATCTTGTATCTCGAAGAACGCTTAATTGGAGCAACTATTGAAGAATATTTTGTTTTACTGACGTTTTCAACGAGAAAAATCTGAAAAATTCGCATTTCTTGATGCTCTACCTGGGTATCTTTGCCATTTTCTTTCCAGCCAAGTGGCGTACAATTCATTCCTTCAAATATTTTGTGTATCTTAAAGAATGCTTAGTAGTAGTGCGGCACTTGAACTTTCACTTTTTACGTCACAAATGCGCCAGGGTGTGGGGCACTTGACGCCATCTTGGATTTTGACGTCACTTCCGGTTTTACACGCCCACGTGGGAGACCGCATTTTCCACCCTTATTTTTACTCGCTTACGTGTAGGACGTATTTTTTTACCCCTATTTTTTACACACCCACGTGTGACACCGTATTTTCAACCCCTGCTGGAATTTTCATCCCTAATTATTTTTTACATACATCCACGTGTGAGACCGCATTTTCAACCCTTTCTTTTCGAAGGCCCTTTTTAACCCTAATTATTTTTACTCGCTTACGTATAGGACGCGTATTTTCAACCCTTATGGTTTCTTTTCGAGGTCAACCTTAATTAGAGCCTTTTTTGGACATGTTCACGTGAGGGGCTGGGACTGCTATTGGTGCTGGGGACTGGACCTGGACTTGGACTTGGGGTTGGACTTAGGGTTATTTTTGATGGTATTAACGTCCTTCTGGCTATATTAAGAACAGTGCCCCTGGAGGTTAGGCAAATGCACACGCATACAATGTTGGAAATTGCATAATTAATAAGATATTATTATTAAAATTATCGGTCCTATTGCTTTAAAACGATCAAATGCTATTGGGTGATCTTTTACCTATACGAGAAAACGTTGTATTTCTAATAAGGAGGTTCTTGTACAGCACGTGTAGGGCTTCGCAACTTGTTCTCAGGCCCTCGCCCCATGGACGGAGATGATGTGGGAACCTAACCTTATAAGATAAGTGTAGAGCTTAGCCCCTATCGTGGCCCCCTTGATGCAGTTGTATGTTGTTCTAACTTAATCTTACAGCTGTAGGCCTTCGCCCCGTCATAAAAAATTGTATTCTAATAAGGAGGTTCTTGTAAGGCAGGACTTGTATCAGGGTCTGCGCCCTGGCCCCTTTGAGTAAAAATTGATTTTAGAGCCATCTAGTGCGTATAGACTAATGAACATTTCCTGAAGCTGATAATCCACACCTCTCTTGCTCTATCTTGTTTCTTCCTCCCCCCCCTCTCTCTCTCTCACATACACACACGCACACACACACACACACACACACACACACACACACACACACAATCAATTAATTAATCAATCTCAAACAAATCACGCTCGATTACCAGATCAATCACAATCAATCAACTGAAATTATGTCTTACAGTTTGCGGAAATCAGATTACAGTTCAAACTGAATACGTTAAAGTCTAATTAATACGTGAAATAATAAATAATTTCTACCCTAAATGCAATGATGCTTTATGTATAGGAAGATCCTCTAAACAGTCACCACGTATACATTAGGAACATCGTATTTGATTTACTTGCATGTTCAATTACTTACACACAAAATTGTTTCATTGTAATGTGTTCATTATCATTTGTAAAAACCCATTAAAAAGTAATAATTACTTATATAACATAGAGTTAAATTAAAATAACATGTTTTTAAGAATATCAAACTGATATAACGGAAATAAAAGGCAAAAGGCTTTAATGGTTTATTATTATACGTGAATTAACAATAACTACAAGTTTAAAATCCGTGTGTACCTACTATTTTGTAGAGTTGATCTTATGACGTCATCCTGCGTAATAATAGAGTTATAAAAAACTTTTTCGACATTTTTGTCAGCAATATCAGGTAAAAAAAACATATGTTAAAAAATAATACGCTTACCTTTAGAAGTTTTTCCTTCAACGCTACCATATGTTAAACTGAAATTTTTTATACAACGTGTCTCACTAAAACACGCTTTGTGAATGGCTGAATATAAACATTCGATTACATACATGTCATTAACTATTTAGAAAGTAATACAGAAAAACCTGAATTCGTATTTAACAAACATGTACTTACAAAAAAATTTACATTCAAAACACAAATATTTTAAAAATTTTGCTAACGCGGAAATTACTTTTTAAATAATTGAATCTTCAGGTTACGTAAAAACTCATTAAACAGTGATAACACATTAAATACATTTAAAATACGTAACTTTTATACTACGTCTATTATTACATAGAGATGAGCTTATTCTTAAATTTAATTGATTTCGATAGAGCTCTGGAAATACTACAACCGTTCGAAATCTTGCTTCTTCTCTCGATATCAAAAAAGCTATACTAGTGATATGTATACATTAAGTAAGCATAATAACGGATACAGCTACATTGCTAACGATTATTGCTGTTTTTTGCATGAGATTTTTTGAATGAGACAGCCTCGCAGGTATTTTTTAAAAAAAACTATACATATCTCATGAGATCAATACTATGATACGTGTAGCAGCAAAACACATTAGCTAGTTAGTTTCACCTCCATATTACTTTACATGCAAGCCTGATCTTATCATAAATAAATGCATCTGTCAAAAAAGCTAATTAAACATAACTCCACGACCTGGGTATAGCAAGCAACGTTTCCAATTATAGCTTTTAGTCAACACAATAGTGCCTACAACTACATACAATCGACTAGCACTGCTTTAGCACGAGGATCAAACGAAAAACACGCATGCACACACGCACGTACACACGTTCGCAACGCACGCAAGATCGCATACACGCTCGCACGTACGTAAGCACGCACGCTCGCACGCAAGCTCGCACGCACGATCGCAAGTACGCTCGCACGTACGATCGCACGTACGCACACACACACACGCGCGCGCGAGAGCGCGAAAAAAACAATCGCGAAAAGCACACTAACACCAAAAAAACACGCAAACACGCTAACACAAAAATACACAAACGAAAAACGCGACCACGAAAACACGCTAACACAAAATACGCAAACGCAAAGACATACAAATGCGAAAATACGTAAAAACGAAAACACGCAAATACGAAAACACACAAATGAAAACACGCCAACACAAAAACACGCTAAAGCGAAAAAACTTGTAAACTAGCAAACATGAATCAAGACGGTGGAGCACCGTTAGGAAAAAAACAGGTTTATTAACAAAATTAAAGAAAAGCTTAACGTTTGAAAATATATTATTATTATTATTATAAACAACAATACATCATTATTATTTAATAACATGCTTTATCGGTTTTCTTCTTCTTCTTGAACCGTGATTCGTCGTCATCATCATCATGATTTTGAGATTTGCCCTTCTCCCCTACCTCATCACTCTTCTTTCTCTTCTGTGAACCATCACCATCATCTTGGATGTGAGATACATTCAGCTCAACCACGTCATCGATTTCATCATTATCTTGAACGGTTATGTTGTAATAGTTTATTAACAAGTCAGTAAAATCTCTAATGTCCGCTGATGTTGGCTCATAAACAGGAGAATACATTATAGTAATGCTCACTCGATGACAGTTACACTTTAAAGAGCGAAACACACGAGAAACGAGAACGCAGCTAGCCTTGGGTCTTGTGCGCAAGCGTGCTCGTCAATGTTTGGGTAGAATCGGTTATCTTAGGGGGGATGTCTGAAGTATTGACCTAACCACACTCTAACATAGCCCCTAGGGGCATGTTTATAAATCTAAACGCCTCTTTTATGGTCGAGGTATTTTCTCCTAAGACGGCCGTCTTAGGAGATAGGGCGTTTGGTGTTTACATTACCAAGGAATTTTTTTGATCACTTATTGAAATTTGTATAGCGCGATACAAAAGACAACACATTTTAACAATCTTTCATTTTTTAACACCACACCCTGTATATGATAGCTCTTTCAAATCTATTCGTTTTCCTCTTGCCAACCACGTGTCACTTGCTTACTTACGTTTTTAAAAGATTGGGCAATTTCTGACAGATGTTTACACCAATCATATATGTTAATTCCGCGATTCAAATTATCCTAATTTAGTCTACTTGTGTGCAACGTGCTCAAAACAATTTATATGAGTTTTTCATTTATATGTGCTCTGGTGTTTAATGTATGTGATTATTTACAATATAAGAAGATTAAGATTAAGAACAATACACTTTGGTGTAATGAAGTTCTTTTCTACCGGTCTACTAGTTATGTTTCTCAATCTTAATTGTCTAATATGAATTCTGCGAGCTGCTTAGAAGCACAATTTCAAGATGAGCAAAAATTTAATGCATCGGTTTGGTCAATAGAGTACTGTATTCGTACTATTGAAATCACCATGTGAGGCAGGTGTGTGTTGTTGGCTGTGTAGGGCCGGCCTTAGAATTTTCCTACGGTAGAGGCCAACTGCTGGTCGTAAGAAGCGACTAATCAAATGGGTGTAGAAGGAGTGGTGCGCATACACTTCCTTGCGCCCGAGCTGAAGTATATAGTTATTTATCAGTTTTATGATTTCATTTATAGAAATTACACAAGGTTGAGATTTTGGTAGTGGAAATACAGGGTTCCAAGTCGGAAATTCTCTTGGGTACCTTGCAAAATGTACCTGCTGTACTTGAGTTTTGTTGGCGGTAAAATGTAAAATTGTGAGAGTATGATTGTCGTGTAAAATATGACGTGAATCGGTAAAGACCAATTTCGATTAACCAAGAATAGACCCGGCATTCCTTATCAGTTTAAAAGGAATTGTTTTGCTTCTACATAGCATAGCTTTCTGGCAGCGACATAGGCATACGTTTCTGGAGGGATTATGCTTATTAATAACGTCAATGTAACCAAACAATAAACAATTAAAAACAACGCTTATATCATTTATTTCTTTATTAAAAAGTTGTAGCAAAATGTGAAACAGTACTTACGCTTCAGGTTAACAAGCAGACAAAATATAAATCTTTCAATTTTTGCTTGCTAGGGTCTATGCAAATAATTAATGTTACGTTTATGGTTTGTTTACTAACCGATGAATGTGAGGTTACGACTTAAATAGTCCGTTTTTCTACATACTACGCACTGTCTCACCATTGTAAAACTTAAGTTATACTTATTATCACTATAAACAACAAATAATAACGCAAACCTTCCAAAAACACTGCAGTAATAATCAGTAAACAATCGTCAGAATAAGATGTTGTCAACTATGGTGGCAGTCATCTTATGGCAGTTTGCGATTATGTTGGGTCATATACAATGGTAAACATATAAGTCTATTCTTGATTAACCGTCATTTGTAAGAACCGTAAGCGTTTGTGGATTACTTAAATTAGGGACAATATTGCTATTTAAAACAGGATTTGGATAGTTCTGGGGGCTGTCTAATGAAGTTTAGTTGTTTTATTTCGCTACACCACACATACTCACATGTGTAACATTTTCTTGTTTTGATACCTTGTTTGGTTTTTGTAATTAGGTACAGTTCTATATTTAACCACACACACACACGCACGCACGCACCCACTCATCCACCCACCCACACACACACACACACACACACACACACACACACACACACACACACACTCACTCACAAGTACACGCACACGTACACACACACACACACACACACACACACACACACCATAATTGAAAGATCATGTTTTGATAAATAAGGATTGCACATTTGTTTTGCACATAACCGTTGCGCCGATTTGAATTTAGCAAAAATAATTTTAATTGCGTTAGATTTTAAGGCGCGGCGGACAAATTTTCACATAAAATCAATCTGAAATTGATGTTGTAATCAAATTTAATCGAAAAAGAACCCAATGCAGTTGTTGCATTAGGATGTTAATAACATGGGAAAATTATAAAAATAAAAATTCATGTTCGCCCTAAGAAACTATTCAAAATGCTCGTTTATATTACGCAACACGAAAATATACATTTAAAGAAATTTATCAGGACCGTCTTATAAATCATTTTACGAAATTTCGTTGGTTAAATCAAATAGGTATTATAAGTGTTTTCTAACTGTAGTTTCATATTAGTTGTGTTGAGCAGCCTATTTCCACAGTTTTTGCTTTTATAGCGTGATGTTTCGGAAGCCGACCCTGCTTGCGTCATCAGGCTTAGTCCTAAGAAGGACTGTTTTCGCACTTCAGTCTAATTCATGTGATATGATTTTTTCCCATGCACTTGACTACTCTTAGATTCGATTCGAACTTGGTACGTTTCACTTACAAGTCTGACACCTTTACCGCTGAGCCACTGAGTAATTCAATATATATTTTTAGAATATATATATATATATATATATATATATATATATATATATATATATAATATATTTTTTAGTATTGTCATTAAATTAATAAAATAAATAGACTAAAACAGAATTCGACTATTGAATCTATATGTTATACGTACCTAGATTAAAATAACTGGGTTTAGGCTGATAATTATGATTATAGTGTGTGAAATACATTGCATAGGGGAAAGGTGGGTAAAGTGGCCACCCTTAGCCATAATATCTTGTCGAAGGTTTATTTTTGCCAGTTTTGCTTTGTGAATTGTTTGTAGTATGAAGGATCCATTCTAGAATAAAACATGACAAATTCGTACTCTAGAATGCAGCTGTTCATATTTTTTTAATAATTTTTTCTTTGCCTACAAATGGCCACTTTACCCTACCTGGTTGGGTAAAGTGGTCATCATGAATATTTAGCACCTATCGGTATCTATACCTACCTACTATCATTGTCTGCTGATGATGAACAATCATTCTTGTTCCAGTTATTGTATGGTTAAGGATAGAAAGTAGATGAGTGATAAAATATTAAAAAAATTAAAAAAAATATTAGAAACTTATTGACTTTTTATTTGCATAATGGATGACAAAATATTAGAAAGATCTGCAAAAATCACACAAAAATGTATCATCATGGTCGTCGCAGCCTGCGCACTCCTCATGTGCCCATTTATGACATTGCTGACACTGAATCCAGCCTTCTTTGCTACGAGATTTGGAAAAGTTTTGTTCGCAATAAATGCATTCCGGGTTGTCCTCATCACTAGAATCACTGTCTATCAACTTAGTTTGTTGTTTCTTTGTAGCTTGCTTGGAAAACAAGTTTTTTGTTGCAACCTGTTTCTTTTTTTGATTAACTTCGTCACTAGAAATTTTCGTTGCCTCAAGTTCATCCTTATAAGGGGTGCTTGTAAGGATGACTGATGGTCCCTTTTTCCTAGTTTGTTTTCTTGTGTTTTGTTTTTGTTTTGGTACTGGGTTCAAACTATTTGGACTGATGTAGAACGAAGATGAAGATGTGTTAACCATGGCAGGGTCATCGATTCTCTTGAAAGTGGAAGGTTCAGCAATTATTTGAGAAGTGGAAGGTCCAGCAAATATTTGAGGAGTGGAACATCTAGGAATGAAAGGTTCAGCAATTTGCTTAGAAGTAGAAGGCTCATTAATTTCCAGTGAAGTAGATGCTGAGTCACTCGTGGTTTTAGAACTAGATGGCAGGTGACCTTTCTTAGACGAAGATACTTGGTTAGTTGGAGATTCATCTCCTGAAGAGTCTATTCCTTCTGAATCATTCTGATTTTGCATGGAAACCATGGGTCTGATCAGTGGCATATCAGTAGTTTCAGCAGCAACATAATCTGAGTCATCAAATACATTGGGATCTAATGGTACAATTCCACATTTTCGAAAACCATTTATGGCATTGTTTGATGTTGCGGCACGAAGATATGCTTCTCCAAATAGTTTACTTATCTGGAACTGTGTTATAACGCGACCAGGGTGAGATCGTAACAATTTTTCACATGCATGCACATAAAATGTATTTAGAGGACCCATGAAGGAGACGTCCAACGGCTGCAGCTTGTGGCTGCAATGCGGTGGTAGGCATAAAACTGTCACATGATTTGTCCTGGCAAGTTCTATAAACTCTAAATTACGTGTGTGAGTCATATGTCCGTCTAAAATTAACAGAGCTGGGTCATGTTCATTGGGCTTAACATGAGACAAAAAATGTCTGAACCATGTGGTAAAAATATCTAATTGCATCCAACTAGACTTGTGGCACGCAAATATGGTACCTGGTGGAGCTCCATCTTGAAGTTCAATTTTCATGCGAAATCTCGGAAATATAATTAGTGAGGACACAAAGTTTCCTCCTGCCGACATACAAATTACAGCTGTTGACAAAATTCCCCGCTCAGCCGATATTAGCGAACCAACTTCTCTTCTGCCTTTCAGAGCTAATACTTTTGAACATTTTGACCAGACAGTGGTGACTCCAGCTTCATCCACGTTAAAAATTCTATGTGGAGGAAAATTTGATTTCATTTGTATTTTAGACAATAACATGAAAAATTTACTGACACTAGAACGATTGAAGCCCTGAGCACGAGCAGGTGACGTTGCTTCTGGGGATCGTAGAGTGACTTCTGCATGACGCCTACGAAATCCGCACAATCAGTCTTTACCAGTTAATCTTTTTGTTTTGCAAAATGAATGCTTCAGCTTGTTTTTTCGGCCAACTGAAAGGCTAGGCTTCTAATATCAGTACACGTAAGCCCATAGAATCTCTGTTCCATGTCAAAAATATGATTAACAATTTATTTTGTCTTGTTCTTTGTTAAAAACATTACGAAAGCTCCCGAGGATTTTTTCGTTGTCCTTAGCATCGATATTTGTGTTTTTAACCCTTCTGTTCAATGTGGTTCACGGAACATTATATTCCTTACTGGCTTTAAGATAACCCATTGCACCACTACGGACGGTTTCAATAGCCTGCTTCATTGAGTCAGCATTCCAGCTATGCTGCTTTGAAGTTCTTTTGTAATTAGACGGCATTGTTCTCTAAAACCAAACATCATTATCAGAACAATTATCATAAGAATTCTTAAGTCGGGCATAGTGGTCTAGCAGTGGGCCACTTTTCCCGTTTGTTCCGAATAATTTGTTCACAACCATTGTAAATAAGCATTATAACCTAACTTAGTCTAACATGGCTAGGCTGTTGTTAAGACAGTTACAAACGACGTACCCATTACGTACGAATCACAAAACGATTAAAAAACACCTGAAAATGATTGTTAAGCAAGTACTTACCTTTGATCAAGACAGCAGCTTGATTATTTCACAATAAGTCCCACGTTATACACCTTAGCAGTTGCGCGCATTACTGGGTTGTTCTGCATCACTTCCGTTAGTTAATCCACTATCTAAAAGATGTCTCCACATGGCAGAAGTATTTATTTCTACCACTTGCCATTTTACCCAACTAGGCCGCTTTACCTATCCTTCCCCTATTAAACACTTATTCAAATTGCTCTTAAGACGAACCATTACAAGCTTAGCACTCATTGAGTAGCTTGATTACACCAAGTTAAAATAGTTTCTTTTAACGAAGAAGAAACGTTATAAATTGCATCTCCATTATGGGTTCGTAACATTACAATTTATTGAACGACTTACTTAGCGTAACATTACAAATTGACGAAACAAACATGGCGAAAAGAATTAATTAAACACATAATTCTTAAATTATAAGACATACCATTACAAATTGGCACCGAATGTGGGGCTTAAATAGCCTTATAATATCAAAGTTACATTACAAATTGTCGTCCAACCCGCGGGTTTCGAATTGCCAGATGAAACATTGCAGTATGTGATTTTAATTTATTTTCTCGGTAAATTATCTCTTCAATCTATTGACATTAAAATTTCAGCAGGACTATAACTATTGTAAGTAGTATTCCTTTATGCTAGTAAAGACATAAATATCCTGATTTTTTTATCATCTTTTTTATGGTTTGAATGTTTCTTTCCACAAGCCTATTAGCTTGCTGATGATGTGGAGAAGATAAAGATATATTCAGATTCCATTCTTAGCCATATTTATTAAAGTTTGATTCAAATAATGTTGGGTATGACTCATAGATGTAAATTCTATAATGCAATTATCTACATATTTTTAATCTTTCTCTCTCAACTACATGTATTAGAAAAGGATGCCCATAAAAAAAAAATAAACTGCTCAGTTATATTAGCGCACTAAAGCTTGTGTCGTAGGTAATTAAGAAGCAGCATTTGTCACTTGTTATTTTTTGAAATTATTGTTTATGCTTTTTGCTTTACTTTTTA
Source organism: Vesta saturnalis (assembly GCA_036346205.1). Classification (NCBI taxonomy): domain Eukaryota; kingdom Metazoa; phylum Arthropoda; class Insecta; order Coleoptera; family Lampyridae; genus Vesta; species Vesta saturnalis. Next base: position 2,624,765 of record JARFJB010001138.1, on the reverse strand, counting down.
TTAAAAGCAGTTTTTTTCCGAAACTATCTACAGCTTGTATAGTGAACTATCGGTAATTTGGTAACATTTTTACATAATTTATATAAAATTTACATAATTTTACATATGCTACATAATAAGCACCTTAAATTTCAAGCGCAGCTCGTAGTTATGAACGTGCTTAATGATTTTGAACGGAAACGTGACAATCAAAGGGCACTCGTTCCATTTAAATCTGTTATGCAGGTATGTAGTACATTATTGTGTAAAATATGATACTTGTAAGGACTACCTGTAGCACAGGTCTGAAGCGTGTCAGGTTAGCATAAATACAGTTAGTGCTATAAAAAAAAGGGTTACAGAAGCACAAAAAGAAAATAAACCACCACCGAAGTTGATGACTATGTGAAGGATGCTGTAAAGAGAAAAATTTATGAAATCCATTCAAAATGTAATTACAAACATGCAAGACATGTCTAGCAACATTGTCTAAAAAAAATAGTAGTTTACCTATTTTTGTAGGTATACATTTTACGCTGGCATCATTACAAAAAGAATTAAGCAATAGTCAAGTTTTCGATTTCAGTAGATCATGTTTAAGACGTCTCTTACATTCCATTCGCTTTTCATCTAAAGTAGATGATGGTAGGAGAGGTTTACTGGAACAATCACATATTGCTGCTTATCGTGTATGATTCTTAAGAGAATATTACAAAAATAAAGAAGAAAAATTATACAATCCTGTATTCTTAAATGAAACTTGGATTTTCAGTAGAGGATCGCACAAAAGAAGCTGGCATGATAAATCTAAGGAAAGCGTGAAGAAGAAGCCAATGGGTGAAGGAAAAAGGTTTGTTGTAATTTAATTGTAATGTAAATTTAATTATAATTCCTAATAAAATAACTGTATTTTTTAGATTTATAGTTGTTCATGCAGGTAATAAAGATGGATTTATTTCCGATGCTTCACTTTTGTTTTCTACAAAATCACAAAGTGCAGACTATCATGGAGATATGTGTGCGGATTTGTTTACAAAATGGTTTGAAAATAATTTTATTGCAAACTTAAAAGAACCATCTTTAATTGTAATGGACAATGCTAGTTATCATTCCAAACTTATAGAAAAAATTCCAAATAATTTATCTAAGACGGAGGAAATATGTAATTTTCTATTAAACCACAACACAGCTTATGAACCTAGCATGTTTAAAAAAGAATTACTGCAATTAGTTGCAGATAATGCAGTACCAAAGGTGTACGAAACAGATGAAATAGCACACAAGTGTGGACACAGGGTATTACGGTTACCACCATATCACTGTCAATTTAATCCAATTGAACTGGTGTGGGCAAACTCCAAAGAACTACAACAAAAATATAGAAAGACATAATTCCAAATTTAACGATGACCATGTAAAAGAAATATGGATGGAAACCCTACAACGAATTGATGGGACATATTGGCAGAAATGCATTAAACATGCCAAAGTGTCAACCATTAATTATATCTGTTAACGATTCCACTTCTGAGAGTGACACTGATAGTGAATAATTTTTTTTAATTTAAATGTTTTAATTCCAACGTAATATAAATACTCTAATTTTTACACTCCAACCTACATACACATATGTATACAGGTATGGAAAAATATTATCGCGGGTTTGACTTCTAATAAGTAAAACAAAGACAGTACAATGAGTTCACGTGCTAAGTGGCATTAAACATGCCAAAGTGTCTATGTCAGAGTGGTGGGAAATTGAAAAACATTTTGAGGTTGTGCAACCATTAATTATATCTGTTAATGATTCCACTTCTGAGAGTGACACTGATAGTGAATAATTTTTTTTAATTTAAATGTTTTAATTCCAACGTAATATAAATACTCTAATTTTTACACTCCAACCTACATACACATATGTATACAGGTATGGAAAAATATTATCGCGGGTTTGACTTATAATAAGTAAAACAAAGACACTACAATCAGTTCACGTGCTAAGTGAGCTAGAATACACAACAAACTAAAAGCGCTGATGCCATACATGCATCTTTTGAGTAGGCTAGTGTCAATAACACATTTAATTGCTACGGTCAACGAGAATTGAAAATCAGTGTTTTTGCAAGTCCCAAATTGTATATTTTTGTCCAAATTATTTAGTTAATTAATTATAGTAAAGTTAATAGAGCATATAAGCTCTTTATTATATTTTCAAAATATATACTTAAAACAAGTTCATTACCTTAATTAAATATAATACTTTTGATATTAAGTATGTAATTGGAAAAAATAAAAAATATCATGAAGTTAAAATTTGTCTTGTTAAAATAAATGAATCTTTAACTGGTTTAGCTCCAATTCATGTTAATATGATTACTAAAAATGATCAAATTAAGATTTTATTTATTGGATAAAATGAATTTCTTTGTATTTCTTTTTTTTTGAATATTGGTATAATAGATAAAATTATAATTGATATGGAAGTGTAATTACTCCCCCAAACTGAATTTTATCACAGATTGGGTTACTGCCTTGCACAAGGTGGAGGTCTTTTTGAAAATCTTATAGAGTTTTGAAAAAAGTGTATTCTGTTCATTTTTAAAAATAGTTGATTTTTCAATAAGAATTATAATACTACAGTTAAACCTTAAACTTTCTTCTTAGTTCTTCTTACTAGTAATCGAACCATGTCAGAAATTCGCAATTACAATAAACTTCAATTATTATAAGTTTTTGTTATGAACGAATAAGTTCAAAGGTAAATATGTAATTAAAAATTATTATTAGTTAATAAAATTAATAATTTTTAATTCAATAAACTTCATTGTTTGAGGTATTATCATTTAACGTTTAAGTGTGAAGTATTTATTTAATAGTTTTAATGAACACGCACTTTTCAACATCATCTTAATTGCTTTGGTTTTGTTAGAAATGTTGAAGCTAGATTGAAGGAGACTTAAGTAGTTCATATATTGTGCTTACATGCAAATATGTGTAAGTGGCAACATCGGTAAAGTTATGTCTCTCTGACACTCACAATGCTTATTGGGTTTCTTTCTAACTTATTATAAGTGAAACCCACAATGTTTTTCCATACCTGTATATAGGTATAGAAGGTTATGCAATCGACTTTTTTTTCACTATTGCTAAATCCACTTATTAGCTCATTTTACACTTTTGGCCAAGTTCGGCCATCATGTCTGGATGTCTGTGTGTATGGATGTATGTTAGTATCTACGATAACTCCAGAATGAAAATACCTACGTACTTAAAATTTTGTATTTAAGCTTGTTTTCATTTGGCTTAGAGCTGATTAGATGTTGGGTGAAATCCAGCAGCAGAGAGGGGGGTTTATTAGGACCAGTTTTTGGTTTTTATCAAATATTTCTAAAACAGCTGCATATTTCAAAGATATAAAAATACCTAGATATATACCTTAAACATATCGATTAATTATATAACATATTGGTAACTCTACAATAGGTGAACTGAATACATGTACTGATTTATGTAAATTGCTTTTCATTTAACTTGGAGCAATATGAAATTATTTAAACTATGTGCTAAATTAAAATATGCAACTTCTATAATTTCGTAGAACTTCGAACTGCATTACACTGTACACACTTTCTTCTACAAGAATGAAATAATCACAAACGTATCATTATTTATGTTATCGTAAAGTATCTACAAGAATTATATCGATTACAAAGAAATAATTATTCTTCTAGAAGGGTTGTTATTTGAGAATAACAAACTAATTGCAACTTTTATCAATTTTTCCACCTGAAATGATTTAATTAATAATAAACAAAAAAAGTGTTTCCATACAAATATATAGGTTATGTATTATGATGGTACCTTTGCAAGGAATTGTCAAAGGATGGTACTTTGACAAGGAAAGTACCTAATCTAAGTAATGGTATGTTATTATAATCAAACCATGTCCTAGATTATAATAATTCACTGTCGCAGCAAAATATTTTTGACTATCAATAAAATTAGTGGATATAATGGATAATTTTTCTACTTTAAAATATAAAAAAAATTAAATAATTTTCAACTTTCTTTGACATTTTATGGAGACATATGCTGTTAAAAATATTAACTAAAAGATACTTTGCTGATTTAATCCTAATCCTTAGATTAGGTAAAAAAAAGAGGATACCGCACATGTATATTAGGCAATACATCTGTTTTGTTACCACAATCAGTGGTGGTAGAGTAAAATCAACATCGGAAGACACCAAGCTGCGCAAAAAAAGTGACGTCAGAGTGTAAAGCTCAACAAAAAAATATACGTTTGAAAAAATAAAAGTTTAGGTTATGTTACTTACGCGTTTGTTGTCCAAGAATACAATTTTAGAAGTAAAAAATCTTTGAAATAATCATAAAGTAAAATAATATTTTATTGTCATAATTACAAAATCTAGTTTTTTTAAAATACATTTGTCAATAACAATTAATCTCCTGATTTTTGGCCAGATTTAAACATTAGCAGAGCATTATTTATAAAGCCCATTTCACCACCTAAAATAATGATAAATAGCAACATATTTACGTTAGAAAATTAAATAAACATACCAGCATGTACGATTATAAGGCGATTTCCTTTTCCAATAGGAGATTTAAGACCTGCGTTTGTCCCATCCGTCCACGAATATGGTGTCGTATGAGACGAATGTAGTATGTGTTTCATCTAAAATTTACATAAGATTATGCAGTAGAATCAAGAATGTATAGTTTATAATCTTCAAAACTAACCTGTGTATATAACTGGTCGTCCTGCTTCCGATAATTAGTGATGGAACGTATATATGCACAACGCAAAGAATGTATTTCATGTCGTTCTATTATAATCTTACGTCGATCGGATGTTTTTTCCATTCTTTCCCGAATATCCAACTGTTTCGTCATCTTTAATGAGGTTATAAATTCCTTGGAATATTACAAATTAAGCGTTGTTAGCCAACTGCTTTTACCTGAATTGATACTTTTAAAGTTTTTGTAATTGTTCCACACAATCTTGCGAGCATCTTCAGATAACACGACGTTTTCTTGCTTGAGGTGCTTGAGCGTTATGAGATATACTTGCGTCGCACACTATATAAAGAAGTAGATTTGGTTACATTAATATAACATGAAATTAATAATTAAAGTAACTTACTTATAAATTCAATACAGGCAGCGGATAGTTTTAAAATAAACTGTTTTGTAGAATAAGTAATGAACAAATTTGATACGCCGGAAAAACAAAGAGGTTATAAACAAAAGTTGGCAAACGATCAGCTGGAAAGTAACGTTTTTAGAGCGCACAGTACTAATATCTGTGTCATTTTCCAATCATTACTGCATCTTTATCTAGTGTAAAAATGCGTTTCTGCGCTGGTGTCTTCCGATTTTGATTTTACTTTTTTTTTCTAGCACAGTATAATAAACACGAACAGTAATTTCACTCCTTGTCGGCGTCTTTGATATTGCTGTAACGAATATTTTTTTAAAATCTACTGCGCAGGGTGCCAGTGACATGATAAATTGTCGTTTGTATGTAACAGTGGCGGCGTATATTTTACTGCTCATAGGCGTCCTAGTTCTTTCTCGAATAGGGTTTGCATGAGGAAGGTGTTAACACAGTATAATAATATATAGGGTAGAAGTACCAGCTGTGGCCAGTTCTCAAATAAATTGTAAATATTAAGATTCCCGCCATATGTAGGCAATGAAAATGGTAGTCTTCTCCCCTTATATCCCTTCCGCATCATTAAATCACCTTTCAGTCTACCTGCCATTTCTTACATCAGTGTAAAGTGGACTGCCGTGTTAGTGCGTGAATGTTGATGGCGATTCTTAACAGTTTTGTTAAGAGCAAAAGTTAATTGGAATGCTTTCTATCACAAATGTTTTTGTTGAGCGAACTTGGTATCAACTTTTTTGTGTTATAAACGAGTAATTATTGCTGTTTTAAAAGCAATTTTAGCAGATATAGCATATAAATTTTATTTAACTAGGTGGCCATATAATGGAACACAAAAATTGTTGTTGTACTAGATGTGGCCATCTAACTGGCCACAATTGGCGTACATGCAAATCATTTGTGGCCACTTCTTAGTATAGTGTGTAGGTGCTGGCGTGTTTTAAAATTTCGTTTTTCAGTAATCATGACTTCAAAAAAAACTCGATATTTGTTTAACTGTACACCAGAAGCTATGGAGAGAGCCCTCATCGCAATAAGAGAACAGGGAATGAAAGTTGCAACAGCTTGTAAAGAATTTAATGTTCCTCGAACGTCTGTTAGAAATCGTTTGTCCGGAAAAACTTCCGATAATTGTAGAAAAGTCGGACCACTATGTGTTCTTGGGGAAGTAAATGAGCAAAAACTAGCTCGCTGGATCTTAGAATTATCAGAACGAGGTTTTCCGATTAATAGGGAGGGACTTTTTTATTCGGTACAACGAATAATCACGGAATGCGACATAAAAACCAACTGCGTAAATAACACCCCGGGCCGAAAATGGTACGAGGCCTTTATTAAACAGCACCCTGAAATTAGTCAAAAAAAGGCAGAGTTTGTAAACAAAGCCAGAGCTGCAGTCTCAGAAACTAGCATAAGGAGATGGTTCCAAGAAACAAAATTACTTCTAGGTGAAGATGTCGATGTTTTAAATTATCCAAACAGAATCTTTAATATGGATGAGACGGCCATGTTTTTGTCTCCCAAAGGAGAACTTGTGCTTGGACCCAAGGGAAAGGGAATTTATGATGTAGGTACATCAGATAAAGATAATGTGACAACCTTGGTTACAGTATCAGCTGAAGGTGACGTAAGTCCGTTGATAATCTTTAAATTTAAACGTTTACCTAAAGCATATCCCTCAGCAGCACCGCCCAACTGGGCTGTTGGTCATTCCGACACAGGTTAGATGCAATGTAAACAATTCTTCGAATATTTTGCAAATATTTTTGTCCCCTTCTTAGAGTCAAGCAATGTGCCACGACCTGTAATCGTGTTTGTAGATGGACATTCATCGCACCTTTCGCTTAAACTAAGTATCTTATGTAATGAGAATGGAATAATTCTGGTTTGTCTCCCTCCTAATACAACACACATCCTCCAGCCTTTAGATGTGGCAGTTTTTTTCCCATTAAAGCAAGCCTGGAAAAAATTTACTCGCAAATGGCGTTTTGACCACGAGGGAAAGTCCATTCAGAAAAAAGACGTACCAATGGCCTTAGATGCAATCCTAAAAGGTGGCAACTTTAAACAGACTATACATTCTGGTTTTCGTCGTTGTGGCTTATATCCATTTAATGAAGATGCTCCAGATTACAGTAGATGTTTAAAATGTACTAACACTACAGTTTCACTAGAAACCACTAATACTACAGAAGGAACTCCAAATGAAAGTATAAGATGTATTGAAAACACTTGAGCCCTTAATTCGCGATCAATTTCATGCTACCTATTTACTGAAGATCCCATGGAATGGACAGGAAAAGTATTTAGCTTTGTTTGATGTATGGAAGAGTTTGAAAGATGCCAGTGACAATGATAATGATGTGGATTTAGAAGATGGTAATGACAAAAATAAAAATATGGATTTGGAAGATGGCAATGACAAAAATGAAGAGGTCGATTTGACAGATGGTACTAGTGACAATAATCAAATTGTGGATTTTGATGTTGATCTTCCAGATACGAGTTTAAATTTAGATAGCAATCAAGATCTGATCATTTTTGATTTTCCTGAACTTCAGTGCAACAGAAACCGAACACCAGGTATTAATATACTGCAGAATATTGTATTAACACCAAGCAGATCTGATTGTCAAGGAATTAATTTTTCACTTGGAAATTCAACGTTACCCACAATTTTTGTTGATGAAGAAGTTGAAAGCGACGAAACAGAAAAAGACAGTGAAAAATTGGATGCAGATGAAAATCAATTCGCAGTAAAGAATATGCGAAATGATGAAAAAATTAGTAGCAGTGAAGAAGCTGAAAGCGAGAAAACGAAATCAGATGACAGCGTTCGATTGCTGAAAAGAAGAAGTGTAAGTCAAGTTTTGAGTGAAGTTATAACATGGTCTGACAAAAATGATACGCCTACACCCAAGAAGAATAAAAGACAGTTCCCCTCAGTTATTACGTCTGATAAATGGCTTGAGTTAATGACTGCACGAGAAGAAGAGAAAATAAAACCAAAGACAAAAAAACTGAAACAACAGAATAAACCAAAAGATGAAACTACCGAATGTGATGAAAAGACTAACAAGACTGAACATATTGCATGTAAAACACAAAATAGGAAAACACACATTGGATCTTATGTAATTGTAAGGTACGATAAGGAATTTTATCCTGCCAAAGTGGTCGCTAAGGATAAAGACCAGTACTACTGTTGCGCCATGCGTAGAAGTGGTAGGGATCACTGGAGATGGCCCGAAAGAAATGATTTACTTTGGTACAGATTAGATGACATTATTACAAAAATTGAAGAACCTGTCTCTGTCAACATGCGAGGGGCCTATGATGTTCCTGAAATGAAATCAATCAGTACCTAAAACTCTACTTAGTACCTATTAAAGGTATTATTTTGTTTATATGTATGTTTAATATGTGTTTTTGTAAAAGTATTCCTTTTTTTTTACTATAAATAAACATTATTCTGATGGAAATGTTGTTTTATAGACGAATCACTGCTTCCTCCTGTTTTTTGTTACATATGTGGCCAGAGCAGGAGCAAGCAGTGGCCAGAATTAGTACAAGGTGGCGACAAACGGTGGTTTTTGACATTTATTAAATTATTTTAAATTATCACACTTCAACTCGTTTTATCTCCCTTATTTTCATTTAATTCTTACTAAGAAATGTTTGCCCTTTCATAATCCACCGAGTAGATCAAAAAAGATTCACAAGTTCAAGAATGGCAACAAGGTAAAGTGAGGAAATGTCTTAAAGTGGCCACAATTGGTACTTTTACCCTACACTGTGGTGTTAATTTGTTTGAATGCAGTGCTGCGTACTAAATCTACAAAATGTAATAAATTTAGTACAATTGTATGTACTAACAATCAAAGCCCTATAAGTAAATAAAACATTCACGTAAAATTAGCCATTTTTTTTTGTCACAGTTCAAAGCGCAGGGTGCCACGCGCATTTGGCGCGAAATAAGTGTGAATTGATAAATTTCCTCTAGTGAAATTACTGTTCGTGTTTTATACTGTGGTGGTAGGCACTGTCCACTGAAGCTCCCTCTAGTGACAAGAAATTGTCCCACTTGTACAGACATTATTCCTGTTTTTCCCGCCAAAATAAAATTCTAATTTTCTTTATTTAAAACAAATAATTTATAATATAAAAAAAAATTAAATAGGTATATTTACAGTAAATATATTTATTATTTAAAACAAATTAAATTAATTATTAGTCTGTTTCTGTTCTATAAATTTTATTATCAAATAATTTAAAATGTTTTTCATTCCGGTCGAATGATGCATACAGAGTTTAAAGACGTTTCGCCCATTTTGTTGGTTTTTTTTTGTCTTAACATCATTGATCAAGGAAAAAATAATTTCACATTCAGCGTTTAAATGTGGTAAAGGCAAAACTATTAAGGCTATTTTCGAAATGTTTTTAAATTTATGCTCTAGTAAAATCTTGAATGTTACTCAATTTTAACCAAAATTGCCACAGACTCAAATTTTCAAATTCCTGCATTTCTTCAGTAGTAAAAAAATGGTAAACTTATCCATTCATTAATGCAAGCAGTGCTGTCAATTATTGTTATTGTGTTAAATTGTTTCATAACATGCGTAGTTCCACCAAACATAGTTTTCTACTTCTGCTGAAGGCATTTGTTGGAAGAATAAATTCAAATTCTGAAAATAAAAGATCATTAACAGGTAATATTTTAAACATTTCCTCTGCAGCTGTAGTGTAAAAATTAAAATTTTGATTTTGATTTGCGTTTGACTGTAAGTATTTAATGATTGAAAAATAACATGTGAGTTAGAGGGTTGCAATATATTTCGTGTTATATTATCTGTCAAATTTTTCAGCTTTTATAAAATTTTGAGAAAATTGCAATAGCAAACGTTTGCTTTCTTTTTGCAAGCTGAATATTAATGATGTTTTAGATTGGAACAATGCGTTGAACTGGTTTAAAAAATTTAACGCATATTTTAAGAATTAAAAAATCTTGCATTTCCCTCAACTTATCACACCGTTTGGAATTTCCCCAATATATGTGTATACTTCTCTTATGAGATCCTCTAAATCATTTGGAAGGGCTTCACAACCCTTATTGGCGACTAAAGCTGCAGAATGGGAAATACAACGCATGAGAATGGCATGAGGAATATCAGACCTGTCTTGAAAAAAAAGAATTTTGTTTGCCTACCATTACTGCAGCTCCATCACAAGCCAATCCTGTAATGTTTGTCAACGGTATATTTTTTTTAGCAAAAAAATTTTTAAGTCTCGTATATTTTTTTGGCTGTTCCGTTCTTGGCATCTATATGTATAAGTTCCATAATCTACATTCCAGGCAGTTCGTAATTGAATTTACAAATTGTACCGCAAGAGTGAGTATTTTTTCTGTTGCTGTTGTGGTACTTTTGTCGTATAAAATGGAAAAATTATTCTACAAATTACGTAATAACCGTTATTACATTAAAATACAGTAGAAAAGTACTTACTGATTTTAAAATATCCTCCAAACCTTGAGTTTCTGACGCCACCAACACATTTGAAATTACTGCCGTACATTTCTTGTGTTTGAGCGTCATGTCTTGGACGGTCCGGCAATCCGGGACAATCTTCAATATTGGAATGAAGTGGTCTACGACTTGAAACGCAACATTGTGATCAGCGATAAACGCTGCTAATCTCATCTCCGCAGCCTTATTTCTGCTTCATGTATTTTGTTTTCAAACTCTGATTCGTTGACAACAAAATGTGCATCTAATTTTTGCGTTGTTTTTCGCAATTTCATTTTTCACATGAAAGGTTGTCGCCAAATGTCTTGTAATTTACCACAACTTAAAACTTTTGTTACATGCGATACACATGCATTTATTTTTGCTTGTCGTTATGGGCTGAACCCAAGTTTTAAAATTTTCATCATTCATCCACTTGCATGAAAATACTTTTTGTTTCGAATTAGAAACGGATTTACTCTTCTTTGCACCATTACCACTATCACAAGACATGAATATGATGGTGTGTAATTATTATCTAACAAGGTACAATAATTAATAAAGTTTATTAGTAGGTAAGTTTATCAACTTGCTACACCAGGCGAAAGAAAAAAGCTGACTCAAATGAACAGAGTGGAATTGCAATAGATGTTTTATACATCTGTTTTAGTTCGTAAGTTTAAAAGAGCGCTCTTCAGAAATGCTTACTCTACGACTTTTATAAACACCAATCTTAAGAACCAAATCTCCGCTCCGACTCCAATTAACAGAATTACTACATCAACGCTCGGCTAATTTTTTTGTAAACACAGCAAGAAATTCAATATTGGTTATATCGGTTACAGGATTTAAATGTGTTTCGTTTGTTTATATGTTAATTAATTAAAAAATATATATTTTTAATGGATGGTCACCGCTGAAAAATCCTGCATTATAAAAATAGAAAATTTTTTATGCATTTCAAATAAAATAAAAAAAATGGAAGATCAAAGTGGAAAAATCTCTTTTGGAAGTGCCTGGGGATCCAACAGTTCGGATCCTTGGCATACACTTAGGAGTCCAAAAGTTATTGGAGTACAATAAACGTGTTTTGGTGTTTAGCCATTCTGTGTATTAAACTGGTTGTTAATTTCTTGTTGTGGAAGAAAAATTTTGTAAATGGACTAGAAAAAATAATACAAAACCTTCAATATAAAAAGAACATTCTTTTAAAAAAATTATTACGATATAACTAGAGACACAGGTAGATAGATCCAAGGATCATTAATTATATTGCAGGTCGTACTTAATTTTTTTAAGCAAATTTAAATACATGCATATTGCTTAAAGTACACATTTCGATAGATACTACAAACAAATACCAGTTACAAATGTTTATATATTATAATCACTAATTTAGTAAAGAACCATTATCCTTTTTGATCATGGTAAGAATAACTAACACTAACCCCCTACTTGGTTAATTAAAGAAGCTTTTTAAATAGGTACAAAAGCAAATGTATAGATATTTAAAAATACCTTTCTACTGTAATTTCAACATTTATAAACAAAGCCCTGAGATCTATATTGACATTTGAGAACATAATATACTTTCTGTTAAATTTTAGTATTCTTTACAAAGTACACAAAACCAGAACGTGTTTTTTAATGAAGTACATTTCTTATGTATCCATGTGTAAGTCTAAGTCACATCTTAGACTATCATCATCAATTTCAGGAGAAGAAGGCATATATTGCAGAAATACTTATTTACTTTATAAAACTGCCTTCTTATATATATATATATATATATATATATATATATATATATATATATATATATAGTGTATATATCTGAAGTTTCTTATAGGCTATACTTAACATTTTTTTGACTTCTTCTTTCTTTTCCTAAGAAAATTGTCTTTCCTTTTTTTGACATTGAAAATAATTTGAATCAATATCATGGTTGTGGTTCAGGTTTACTTTTGTAATTTCCAAAACAGACCGATCTTTGCATATTCTAAAATTTATCACTACTGGGCAGTCTTCTTTGCAGGTGCTAAAAATATATTGTAAGCTATAATTTCCTATGTGCGAGTTTAAGGTTTTTGAATACAAAGTTGTAAGTATGTGTGAATAATATTTAAAAAGAATAAAATAAAAACACTTACCTTGATTTTCGCTTTCTTTCAGCTTCATTTTTTACTTTGTTTTTACATTTTTTTCCGTCTTTATGGCAGCAGTAAGACAAATAGTAGTATTATAACAGGGGGTTTGCCTCTTTTACCCTATTGGGAGCTGCTTAGTAGCAAACTTACTACATAGTAATTTCGAATCTCGTCTTACCATCCAGAAGAAGCTTAGTCTTTCTAAATGATTTACAAAACCTGCTTAAAACTTCTAAATGGCTGCCCAATGTAGGGTGCATTTGAAGATAAATCCATTGTCTTAAAATATACTAGTAACTAGTATTTTTTTAAATATATATGTTTAAATGTATTGATCAAACAAGCAATCAACATTTTTTACAGAAGAATATTTTTTTGTGGTTGTTTCGATCTATCGGACCCCTAACCAATTGATAACGGTCCGAACTATCGGACCCCTGAACTTAAGTTAAGCATCCGAACTTCCGGACCCTCAGACATTGTAAAAATTCCCTTTATCCCATTTTGTTTCAAATACCCCACAAAATTGGGATAATCCCTCCCATATACCATCACTGACCACAATTGGTCCAGCCGCCATTGATTATGTGGTAAACAAACTGGTTAACACGGTTAAGTTTTTAGTGTTTTTAATTTAAAAGTTATGTTAATGAAGTGTATTGTGAATTCTTAATAATGATGAACTGTTGTGCTTTTATCTGTAAAAGTTACAGCGATAAAAAAGAGCCAGGAATATCTTTTCTAAGTAATTATTAAAAATGCGTAGTCACACTGTCAGTAAATAACTGGAATTTATTATTGTTTGAAAGTGATTTGAACTGTATCCCCTTGACTTTGGTTGACTATTATGTTAATTTATTTTGTAGTATTATGCCAATATTGCAGTGGTGTTTCATACTTGTCTGTGGAATTGTGTTGGAAGTGCTACTTTCAAAGTTTAAGTAAAATGAGGTAATTGACTTTACATAAAATTGCATAATCAAAATACATTTAAAATGAGATGGAATGTCATTCATCAGCCCCTCTGTAAACAATGAACATAGTTTAATAGGACCTTTATTTCTACTAGTCATATCCTGATACGCCACTGTGCTACACAATTATGTGCCAAACGGTAACAGGCAGAATTTGAATATTACGTGTCCTCTCTTTCCTTGTCTAAGCCTTAATCTAGTTCGTGTAATTTTAAGAATGAGTTATACCCAACTTTATTTGAATCAAACTATATATTCTTTGTTGCAAAATTTTTTAGCACTATCCGATACTACAGTTTTAGGTACTGTCATTTGGGGTAAAGTGGAGAACGCGTGGTGAAGTCGCCCGTTTACGAATTTTTTAACGAAGCAAATGTTACCATCTACAGTGTAAGAGCTACATCATATACAACCGTCTAAATTGCTAACATGGGCATTGTAAATCATTTTTTAGTATTCATGTATCATAAACCATCCAAAACAAACCCAAAAGCGTACATAATTGGGTCTTTATCGCACGTCGTGCGTAGCGTATAAAGGTAGCTAGGTAACCGCTTCAATAAATAAGAATGCAGTTTTGAATGAATACACCAAAGTGACGAAGATTTGTAAATTCTGGACATTTCCAAGATATTCGCTAACATTACCGATTCATCTATATTTTGAGTGATTTTGCTTTATCCATAATAATTTTTCATATTCGTTGTAGTATAAATGCTTGGATTTCACAGGTATTAAATTTAACTCGGCTTCAACAGCTAATTTTTCAATTTCCGTCGACATTTTCACACGTACAATGACGTTTAATAATTAAATAAATGTCAAATGACATTTACCTACCCACTCGATAAAATGCATGGAAATTATTAATATGATTTTTTTCAATTAAAATGATTGTAGTTATTACTACTATTACTATTATAATTACGCATTCATACTAAAAAATATCGTATGACACAATGCATATTAAAGCATTCGCAACGTTAAGGCCATTTACACTCGTTGCTCATGCTTCAAAGGCTCGATTATGCATTAGTGTCATAATATACTATTAATGGATATCTGTAACAGAAATTTATCAACATCTTTTATAAGATATGAACTGTCAGTGTTGCCATGATTTAAAAAGACCAGGTGTAGCAACTTCAAAATGCGCAGTAACCACCAATCAGAAATTTATCCAAAATACAAAAAGCAAGAGAGCGATTAGGCTTATAAATGACCCGTCCTTAACTCCTCACATACAGTCCCTTGAGCATAGAAGGATGGTTTCAGTTCTTTATTTGTATTATCGTTATTACAACGGCTATTGTGCTGCTGAATTATATTCTTTGATACCATATAGGGCTATCTTTGCCAGAAACACTCGGTTCGCTCATTCACAACATCAGTATGCAGTACAAATCTCCATTTGTACCAAACGGGCGCAATCCACATTTTTCTACACGGCTGCTAAACTCTGGAATGATCTCCCTAGTTCCTGCTTTCCTCTCACTTATGATACGAGAAAATTTAAGGTAGCTGTTCATAGGCATCTATTGGCAATTCATTATCCCTCTATCCACCCTCCTAAGTGTTCCTGAGTGCTTTAGCACGATAGGCCAATTTTAGCCTGTTTAGGTCCATAATCATAAAAAAAAACATGGCAACGTGTATAAATCATAACATAATCTTTTTGCACTTCCGAGACTAAAATAGATCCTTTAGTCTCTGTCTACAGGTCATTTATTCCCTAGGGATTAAATATTGACTGAACCCCCTAGAGAGTTCATTGACAGATGTCAAACTACTTCAAATATTTTTGATTAATTTTTTTACGAAACATTAACACTAATATTATTACAATTAATAAATATCGGACGATTGATTTCCGAAACGATACTGCTGGATGTAAGGTTGACCGCATTTCCAAATGAATCAGTGCCTGTGGGCCGTTCAGATTGGCACGAGGGTCCTGGAAGTGAGGTAGCTGGTGTTTTTTGATCACCTCCACCTCCAAAAATTTTTTCGGCGATAAGGTTTTTATTATTCAGGGAGTTTTTCACATACCCTTCTGCAACAGTTGCAGACTTCCATCCCCCATGTCTTTTTAAAACGTCAACAGTCGCACCTGAATCAGCTAGTAGAGATGCAGAGGTTCGCCGCCAACAATGTCCTGTATATGACAACGCATCTAGTAGGTTCAAGAATGTTGCAACTTTCTGGGGCAATTTTCCAAATATATTCTTTCCTGCAGGTTGCACTGTACACTGCCTGTTAACGTAACGAACAAAAAATGTTGAATGGGGAGTTTCGGCTTTTCTCAATGACATATATTTCTTGCAGATTTTTTAGTTTTATCTGAATCTTTTACAACGAAGTTCCTCTCTGTTCCATTTTTGGTAGCTCTAATGTTAACAAGAAGTCGGTTGCCCAAATCAGTCACATCATTACTTGACAATTCGACTAATTCAAGTGCTCTACAAGCCCCTGCCACACCAAATATGAGTGCTACCTGCAAAAAAAAACATTTTTAAAAGTAGGTACAATGATTTTTGGACATACTCACTTTTGTCATTCAAAATGTGTCATCTGAAGCTTCCTTTAGAAACGTATCAATCTGTTCTATAGTTAGTACCTTTGACTTCTTCGCTTTGTAACCAAAATCTTTCCTTTTCAGAAGCGTCGTCAATTTGTGAAATTTACTTATATCAACATTATGTTTAACGTTAAGCACAGTTTTTAACATTGAATACTGGGTCCACAATGTAGAAGCAGCAAATTTGTTTACCTTTTCATTAAAAAATACCAGCAAAGCATCTTCGTTAAAATTTGTAATTTTCTTTTCACAGCACCACTTTAAAAATATGTCATACTCTTTATCGTAAATTTTACGAGATTTGGAAGACAGTAAGTCTTCTAAAGCCTCTTCAGCGACCTTTTCTAGATCAAATTGGTCGTACATATTTATTACCATTTTGAAAAAATTTTTCAAATATGGCTACCGCTGTTTACTAATTCCCATGCTAACCGACTGTTCTTTTTCAAATAGCAAGATTTCTAGATAATTTTATACAAATTTGTAACATTGACACGAACAAATTTGAAATTATTGTACATAAAAAATAAATACTTTGGAAGTGCAAAAAATAGCGTATGCACTTCGGGACCAAAGTGCCTAAATCCCTTGAGAGGTTGATGCCCTCGAGGCAACAAACTCCACTCGCGGGATTAAATGCTGCACTTTGGTCCCTCTACATATAATATACTATAAAATAGCAAAATATGACGTTATATTTTGCGAAGCTATTATGGCAAGGTGGTTCATTGTAAATTATAAAAATTATACGCCATATAATAGTTACGAGAGACATTATAGTTATTTATTTATCAAGGGAGTTATGAGAGTGTTAATTACCGAGGGCAACGGATTGCAACCTCGAGGGACGTCAGTCTCGAGGGATTGTAGGTTGCCCGAGGTTATTAACATACACAACTTACGTGATAGATAAATAATTTTATTTCATATTTCATTATAAATGAAATATGAAAACGAAATTTTGTTGGTTATTAAAATTAAACGAACGTTTAAAAATTAGGTAGGTATTGTTACCATGGATACATCAACTGACAAGCTTGCAAATATTTGTCAAAATACATTAGAGAGAGTTACAGATCTATAATTCTCTACTATAACTCCCTAGAGAGTTATGAACATGTTTACAGTTACGGTAACTAAGGGTTTATTTGTTTATAATGTATTGGTATGAAATAAAATACTTTAATGTTTGTTTGATGTTATATAATTCAAATATATTTACGTAACTAGTCAATTCTGTGGCAAGGTGTCTGCAAGATCCACGACCACTACTTATCTAGAGTAGGGCTCTTAACCATCAAAGGTTACCTAGACAGAAATGGTCGTACAGAAAAGAGGTTCACTAGAAACCTTCCAGGGGATGAATATGCAGGGTGTCCAATGACGAGAGGAAGATATTTGAGATGATTATACAGCTCATACTGCCCCAGGTTGAGGGCTGTTATTGGAGGGCTTAAGGGTACACCATACCCCCTGGTTTCTGAATGGTGGCGGTCATTTCTTGCTTTATCGGCCATTTTGCGGGCGTGGCTTGTCGACCATTTTTGTTTTATCGACCATCTTCATTTTTGTTTTGTCGGTCATTTTTGTAATTGTTATGGCGGAAAAATTTGAAATAATATTCTAATAAGGGGGCTCTCATACTATCTCAAAAGACAGATACAGGACTCCGAAAATTGTTCTCGGGCCTTCGTCCCTTTGTCGAGCCTTCCTGGAGCCCAATTCCATCTCATAAGACAGCTATAGGACTCCGGAACTTGGTCTCGGGTTTCCCCCCCTGTTGAGGCCCCTCCGGGCTTGATTTCAGCTCTTCGCCCTCTTCTCCACGTTCGGACCAAATCAATAAAACCAAATACATAAACACATTTTTAATTACAATCCAGTTTTAAATCGCAAAGTAATAAATAGAAATAAATTCAAGATAAAGTACTTAACGGTTTTCCCCCAACCATATAGGTAAGAATCGCACTAACCAGGCTATGGTTAGTGCGACCCCCACTCTTCGCCTCCTTCTAAAACCCCTAAGATGTTTGCCGAGCTTGCGTAGGACTTGTTTCAATATTTTTTCTTCAGTGTTCTTGGCATGTATCAATATGTCGTCAATATACAGGGTGACCCAAAAGTATGGAATATTCTATATATATATATATATATATATATATATATATATATATCGGTAAATATTTATATCAAACTTGAAGACTTTTATTGAACTAGTTTTAAGAAAAAAACGAAAAAGTGATGGTAGAGTGACCTATAAGTTTAGTACGCAATCTACAACGTTAACATAATAACTGAACTAATCTGAAATAGCTCTAACAGGTTTATTTTAAGTTAATATTAATCTGGACACAACAAAAAAGGAAACTACAATAAATGTTCAAATTGAGCACCATTCACAACCTGGCAGTGATAAAGTCTACGTTGAAATTCACCAATCGCTTCAGCTTCCGATGTTATGGCCCTCATCTTTGTACGAACGCGATTTTTTAAGCTCGTAATGTCTCCCGGCCTACTTGCATAAACCTTACTTTTAAGGTCGCCCCAAAGGAAGAAATCCAGCAGATTTAAATTTGGTGGCTGAGCTGTCCATTCTACTGGACCTCCTCTGCCTATCCAACGATTTGGAAAGGTATTATTAAGGTACTGGCGGACATTAATCCCAAAATGTGGAAATGAGTACGTCAAAGAGAGAAATACAGACAGCACTCCCTACCTCTTTCTATCATAAGGGCTTCACTTCTTGGCCGCTGTGAGTATTTCATTTTATATTGAGTTCAATGGTTGTGAACCAACTTTTAGTAATATAAAAATATACTTATGCAACTAGCATTACAAGAGTGTGTTTCTACATGTATATATATATATATATATATATATATATATATATATATATATATATATGTCCTGGACAAAATTAACGCACCACTGAATTACACTAATATAATTTTCATGAAAGCTTATGTTAGAAATTCGGCCCCACAATAAGAGCAAATGACATTACATGGGCAACAACGATGTGTTCAAGATAATGATCCGCATTGACCTAACACGTACAGGGACCAATTCTATGCGACACAGACGTATCCCCAAAACATTACAAGGCCACCACTAAATGGGACTCTTGGAGAAATATTGCAACTAGCAAATCTCTCTCCTGGCATCGCCAGGCACGCTCATATCCATCAGGAGATTTAGGCTAATCCTCGTTTCATCTGATAATAAAACCATCTTCCAATCATTATAAGAGTCCAATATTGATGATTTCTCGCAAAACGCAATCTTTGAATGTTGTATTCTATGGTGAGCAGTTTTTTGGCCGGTTTTCTGCTGTGCTACCCAGCTTCATTTAAGCGCCTTTTAATTGTTCTGGAAGATACAAGAAGATTGCGAGCAGCTACAAGCTCATTTTTTAGGATGGTACTAATCGTTCTCCTGTTCGTTAGAGCGGATTGCCTAAGACAACTAATCTATTGGATTAGTATACAGTTTTTGTCCCGAAGTGAAAACCTGTCTCGTTAAATCGTCTAACCATGCGACTTATGCTGGAATGGTTTCTTCCTATCACATTAGCAACATGATGCATCGAATATCCCTTATCCAGCAAAGCTGATGCTTTTACTGCTTCCTCCACTGACAAATTTGTTCTGTGATTCATCACTAAAATGTATTATACTCACACTGACACTATCAATAATAAAAAAACTGGGTGGTTAAAGACAGCTAGAAAGCAAAAATTTCCGATCAGATTTTAAATCAATTTTTGCTAAAAAAGCTTTTATTTGCAATTGTACTTTTAAAACAAAACCCTTGTTGGCAGCATTTACTTGAACTGTCAAAATAGGTCCACAGCCTACTTGTAAAATAGCTAGAAAACTAAAAATCATCAACTGCAGCACGTTACCTGGAAATGTTTCAAAACAACGATAGAAGACTTATTAGATGAATTGCCCTTGGCACAAAATTTCCCAATATAGTATCAACTAGATGGTGCATCTGCACACAACTCCAGGCGTGTAACTCATTATTCAAATAATCGTTTTAATGACAGAATAATGGCTACTAACACAACTATATTAGATGGCCGCCCAGATCAGCCGACCTCACACCTCTTGATTTTTTTTTTGTGGGGCACTATAAAAAATAAAGTGTATGGTAGCAATTTTACTTATAATAATGTTAATGAATTACAAGAATCTGGGCAAGAAGCGTTAAATAATGTTAATCGCCATACATTGCGGAAAGTGACTGCCAGCACTTTAAAACGATGTGAATTGTTTGGCAAACAATGGCCATCATTTTGAACATTTGCTGTGATTCAATTAGCTATTTTATAGCAATTAGATCTGCTTGGTTATAATTCATTTGTTTTCATGGATTACTTTAATTTCAAGCAAATACAAAATATTGCCGGAATCTATTATTTCCAGTGTAGATCGTTATACATCGTTGAAAGCAGAAAAAAATGCAATTTATTTCAAAATCTAATATGGCGCCTATTTAACATCAGAAAGTTGCTATCAACTAAAACACATTCAGTTCGTCTTAAAGAAATAAGTACCTTTTGTTACAAAAAATTTATAACTTTTATATTAAGGGAAATAATCGCCTTTTTCAAAAAACACATTTTTTAGTTTTTGTCGATTATCTTCGAAAGTACTCGGAGTTTTTGATATTTCTAAGAAGCATCCGAATCAGTATGAAAAACTGTACAACATTGTCCATTTAACCAAATCTGAATCTATTAATAACAAAGTTAGCCATGCAACACTAATCGATTTGGGACACCCACACCAAACATTGATACCCCATATTGTCTGGAAATTGGTTTCTCGCATCCATTTTGGATTTTCGTGTGACCAGTAATGAAAATTATAGCGATAAATAATACCATTATTATGAAATCTATTTTCATCACTCCATATTTTTTCTAAAGAAGGATCATCAGCAATTTGTACAGACATTTCAGTAATAAACTTTAACCGCCTTTCAGGATCTGTAGGGATTAAACCTTGTGCTAAATGTATTTTATAAGGATGATACTTATGACTTTGTTTTTAATACTTACTCTTTGTATTCAACTTCTACTTATTCCTATTTCTTATTCAAGGAACCGTATTGAGGTATGTGGATTTACCTGCAGATAAGCCAAAATATTAATAACATTGTCATCAGCCTGAACGGGCTTTCGGCGTGGAACTCGATTTTTACCGCTTGGAATAGAACCACCTGTTAGCTCTCGTTCCACAGACGGAAAAGTATTTTTACTAGGACTAATTAGGAAAACGATTTCTGTACAAATCAATAGTTTTATTTTTTCCACATTTTCCATAAACAAGTAGCATGTCAACATATTCGTCGTAAGTAAAAAGTGAAGGCATTACTTATTATTTCAGTGTTTTCACAAAATTATGACTAATTAATAACAGTTCTTCACCAAACGTGTCGTAATAACGAATAACAACCCGTGTTACTACGATATTTATTTTTTTCTTAGCCATCTGAATTCAGCATTAGAAAAAATATTATGAAGTGATGAAAGTAGATTTCATAATAATGGTATTGTTAATCGCCATAATTGTCGTTACTGGTCACAGGAAAATCCAAAATGGATGCGAGAAACCAATTTCCAGACAATATGGGGTGTCAATGTTTGGTGTGGTTTATTTAACGGTAGGTCGATTGGTCCCTATTTTTATGAAGGAACGTTAACAGGAGAAAGATATTTGGATTTTCTTCAAAATGTTCTCTCACAATTACTTGAAGATATTCCCTTAAATGAAAGGCAAACAATGTGGTGGCAGCGAGGTGGAGCATCTTCTCACTTTTTTGGACAAGTACCTTGACAAGTGTGTTATGGTTGAATTTGTTTTTAAAAGTTCTATCAAAAAATGTAATGTTACACCGGTTGTCCCATAAAAAAAAATTATGTTGGAGTCACGTGACCGGAAGTCTTTATGATAGATATAAGCATCAGTTTCGAAAGTTTATAACTTCCAAATTTCGTACGTCATTTGAACAGTTTTAGAGATATTGGACTGTCAAACCGTCGTGAGACACCTTGTGTGGACGTTTAGGTTGGAATAAATTCAATATCTCGTAAAGACAATTTTTTCAAAATCGCTCGGACCCGTCGATTTTATATTTTCAGGGCATATTTTGCGAGAAAAAAATTTTATACAGGGTGTCTCAAAAAGATTTGCTAAACAAAATTTCTTTTTCAAATTGCAACCCAATTTTTTATTGCATTTTGGATTGCCCTTACAATTCTAAACATTTGTCATGTAGCATGTGCTATACCTAAGTCCAAGCGTTTTGCAGTTATTCGCATTCAAAATTTAAAAATTGAAAAGGATCATGAAGAAAACGAAAATAAAATAATTTTATAACGTTTTATTATATCGATAACAAAGATTCGTAAACTTAAAAATAATTTTATTTCAGCAAATGCTCGACATGTCTTCCGTTAGCCAACTGACCATAGTCTAATCGATCTACAAATTCCTGCTGCACATTTCGAACCATTTCAGGCGTTAGTTGACTAACGGAGGACATTTCGAACATTTGCTGAAATAAAATTATTTTTAAGTTTACGAATCTTTGTTTTCGATATAATAGAACGTTATAAAATTATTTTATTTTCGTTTTCTTCATGATCTTTTTCAATTTTAAATTTTGAATGTGAATAACTGCAAAACGCTTGGACTTAGGTATAGCACATGCTACATGACAAATGTTTAGAATTGTAAAGGCAATCCAAAATGCAATAAAAAATTGGGTTGCAATTTGAAAAAAAAATTTTGTTTAGCAAATCTTTTTGAGACACCCTGTATAAAATTTTTTCTCGCAAAATATGCCCCGAAAAATATAAAATCGACGGCCGAGCGATTTTGAAAAAATTGTGCTTTACGAGATATTGAATTTATTCCAACCTAAACGTCCAGACCTAATATATATATATATATATATATATATATATATATATATATATATATATACAATGTGTCCCAAATTCGATTCTCTATAAAGGGATCTCGGCTTCTGTTATACTTACGGCAAAGGTTAAATGGGGAAAGTTTTAGAGGAAGCTTAGAGCATTCGATATCCGATTTCAAATTTACGATCGGTCAATTGGTTTTGAAAATATCGGCGAAAAACCGAAAATGGCGGATTTCATTTTTCGCCAGTAAATCCGAAATGATTAATTTGACAGCTGTCACAATGTGAGATTATTCGGATACTTTTTAAGACGAATTGTATTAGCTATTCATTATCAATAAAACCTCGTAGTTCTGTTCTAGATTCTTTATTAAAAATAAGCATCTTTTAACCTCTAACTTTATATCTCGATGCACGCATCTAGTGGTGCGTCTACCGTCAACAGCAACTGCAGTGCTGCCAACAACAATGTGCGCAGACTTAACATATAACATCTACAACATAGAACTTAACTACATAATATATAACACGAATAAGATGGCGTGTATGGCACGTCACAATCGTCTTTCGTTATCCCACAATCTGCCTCAACTTTCATTTTTCTTATTGCCGCCATATTGGATTTTTCGAGTTTTTGAAAGAGCGCAATATTTTCAGTTTAGTGATGTCTCACAAGTGCATAAAAGATTAGAGTTTCATCGAAATATCACACTTTCTAAAGTTAGGTCTTATTTATTATTATTAGTAGGACATGATTTATTTGTCAGTAAAATTGGGTTTCATTTTTTCCATATAAAGGGGCTCTGACTTTGACGTTAAATAATTCAAAGTAGTGTTGTCATAGGTAGTACGCTTTTCTGTCATTAAAATCATAAACGTGACACACAAGTTGTAAAAGCCTATTGAAAATGGCCGGTATTCCCTATTCAAATGAAGAAAAGTTTGACATGTTAGCGCTTTACTTGCAGTCAAACAGAAACGCCGACATTACCTCAGCGAGGTATTTGGAGATGTACTCCGAACGACGGCAGCCTCATAAAACCCACTTCAGAAAAATTGTAATTAATTTAATTAACTATGGGGCCTTCGAACAACCTAAAAGCGGATACAATATTGATAATGAAAATCGTGACAAACATTTTACAAGCTGTCAACGAAAACACCAGTGCATCGGTAAGAACGGGAAATTCGTGTGTCAAAATCAACGGTACAAAGAGTGTTAAAAAAGAATAACTACTATCCATACAAACCCACAATAGTTCAAGGACTTTAGGAAACTTATTTTCGAAGACGAATGCGCTTCTGCGAGTGGTATACTAGAATGTGTAATGAAAATCCCGATTTTGTTAATCATGTCTTGTGGTCTGATGAGAGTAGGTTTACGAATTGTGGAGTTTTTAATAAGCACATTCATCATTGGGCTGTAGAAAACCCTCACGAAGTGGCAGAGAGACGTCTACAGACCAGATTTAGAAGTAACGTTTGGTGTGGGATTATTGGTAATTTAATCTAACTTACCTATTTTAATTGGGCACCTATGTGTTATAAATTATTAATGATTGCAGGAAATCGACTTATAGGACCATTTTTGTTTTACTATAACTTAAACGGACAGAGGTACCTAGAGCTTTTGCGAAACCAGGTTGTGCCGGCTTTACGAGATACTCTCACCGAAGATGAGTTCAGAAACAGGATGGATGTCCGGCACACAACACCATTCAAGTCAGGAACTTCTTAAGAGAGCAGTTTGATGAAAGAATTATTGCATTAAATGGTCCAATATCTTGGCCTCCTAGATCCCCTGACCTTTCGCCCTTGGATTTCTACCTCTGGGATCACACAAAGAATGAGGTCTACGAGTTTGATCCTCCTGCGACCATAGAAATCCTGAGACAGAGAGTTTTGGATACATTTAGAAATAGTGTTAATGGAAATACACTTGCTAGGGTTGTACGAAAAACAGTCACCAATTGTCAAAAATGTCTCGATGTAAATGGACGTCATTTTGCAAATCTGTAAATTAATTGTAATTTTATCGTAGGTTGTTCAAAAGTTCAAGTATTAATTAAATTAATGGCGATTTTTCTGGCTTTATTTTTAACACACTCATAGCAGGGAATTTGTCCCAAAACATCTGTCTTGTTGAGAGGTCGTTATTTAATTTCATGTTTTATTGAAAATTCAAAGAATTTTATACATTATTTATTAATGTTATTTTGCGACAAATAAATCATGGCCTACTAATAATAAATAAGACGTAACTTTAGAAAGTGTGATATTTCGATGAAACTCTAATCTTTTACGCAGTTGTGAGACATCACTAAACTGGAAATATTGTGCTCTTTCAAAAAATCGAAAAATCCAATATGGCGGCAATAAGAAAAATGAAAGTTGAGGCAGATTGCGAGATAACAAAAGACGATTGTGACATGTCATACACGCCATCTTACTCGTCTTAAAAAAGTGTCCGAATAATCTCACATTGTGACAGCTGTCAAATTAACCATTTCGGATTTACTGGGGAAAAACGAAATCCGCCATTTTCGATTTTTCGCCGATATTTTCAAAACCAATTCACCGATCGTAAATCTGAAACCGGATATCGAATGCTCTAAGCTTCCTCTAAAACTTTCCCCATTTAACCTTTGCCGTAAGTATAACAGAAGCCGAGATCCCTTTATAGAGAAGCAAATTTGGGACACATTGTATATATATATATATATATATATATATATATATATATATATATATATATATATATATATATATATATATATATATATATATTATTTATACTAACAACAAATTTCAGAAAGTTGTTTGCTCATTCATGCACATATACATCACAACCTCGATAAGTACTTTAAGTCAAAGCTTTTGCTACTTAATTATGGTAAATGACATAATTTACCATACATGGATAATTCAAGTCATAAAAATAAATTAGTTCTAAAATATAAGCTACTGATTTCATTGAGCATCATTCATTTAGGATGAAACATTTTATACAGCTGTACCTGTAATACAGCACCACTACTTTAAACCTGTAGGAAGTGTAAGAACAAACACCTTAAATGTCACGGTGTATATAAGCTGGCCTATTTTATCCTAATGTCAACAGTGCACATAATTTATGTATCATCTCAGAAAACTCGCCGTTGTGTGGCTTGTTTTCTAAACTTGGGCTGTTGCGATGAAAACGCATTATGAGACTAATTTCTTAGTAAATTATTATAAGTTTTTGTTATAATTTTTAGTTTCTTAGTATACTATTAGGAGCTGTATTTGGATGCAAAAAGTAGAAGTGAACCAAAAAAACATTACAAATGAATTTTAACTTGCAGAAGCTAAAAAACATCTATTACTGTTTCACACTAAAAGTATGATTTCAAAAAGGTAGCAACATGCACTTATCTCATTCCCAATTTTGATTTGCGGTTACTTCTTAAACAATGTGGACCAATAGGAAATAAGTTTTGAATGAATAGCATCATAAAAGTTTACATAATCTGCATTTTTCTAGGGATATCCGCAAGTCAATTATGTACATATTGTAAGGATTTTAGTTGCTTTGGTACCAAATTACAAAATTTTGTTTCACACTTGGAACCTATATGTCACACATAACAAACCCTAATTGAAGTTTGTGCTTTAGGCACACAGTGCACATATGTAGAACATCAAAGTGCAACTAAGAAATACTTACAAATTTTAATTTATAGGTATTAATAATAATACAGTACAGACTCAATAATTGGATTAATTCAAAACCTCGTGATTACAAAATATCAAAATAACAGGACTATTAGCACCTAAATAGGCAATAAAATATTGCTACTGATAATCTGAAATAGAAATCATAAGTACTGAGTATCTAAAATAATTGCATATTGATTTAGAGAAAAAATGATTTGCAAAACAATTTTAGTTGTGTGAAATAAAAATGCCTGTCAAATTGCCATTTCTGAAATCCTTGTAAATTTGAAAGTTGTAAGAATGACACAATTAAATTAAGCGACAGTTGCACTAATGTCAATTTCATGCTAAGCCAAATTCTGAACTATAGACATTAGTGCTGGATTAATCCTACGTTTTTTTTTGCTCACCACTGCACTTAAGTTAAAAATCTGTGTAATTTTAGTTTGCTTTAATTAAATTTTTTCAAAAGCAGTTTGTTCAGAAGTAACATCTAACAGCGAGATTTAATGTTCTGTCCACATGCTAAAACTTTTCACTGCATCTCCATGTTTAATTATAGTTGTGATCTCTCCAACTTCTTCATTCATTTTTGGTCTTCATAATCAACCTCAACTGGAACTGAGGTATTTATCCAATTTTGAATTCTATTTTCACTGAATTAAAACCTTATCTTTTAGGTATTAAATCGTGTATTTATCTTTATATGTTTTGATAACAATTAGTTATCATCGTCAGTAAATGTTAATATGTATTTCATTTTCACTGATTTTGGTGTTTGTCATACTCCTTTACATGGTGCCAACTTACTGAACTTCAGCATTTTCTGAACACATATTTTTGCATAATTTGGTTAGTTGCATCATATTCGTGTTTTTTTCTAAAAAATGTATTTCAACACTCACACTACGTCACAACTCCAGGGGATACTTTTATTTAAGAATTATCAAAGAGTATTCTGTATACTCTTTGGAATTATGTAACAAACATGAGGTTTTTAAATTTACACTTTTAACACAAAACCAAATCAGCATCAGAAATTGGTGAGTCTGAAAGCTTTTTCGTTAAAAAAATTTGGTTCATCCAATCGCATTGTGGTCTATTTGGGGTAAATAAGTGCAGTTATATTTGGTGGAGGAAACATGGTTTACACGATTTCACTAACTAATCCTGCTTCTGAACTATGACTAATGGCATGGTCTATCAGAAATAAACCTTTTTCTGGAAGATTGTTACTTTGTAGGAATGATTTAACTTGATTAATAAAACAATTAAACCACTTAAAAGTTTTCATGTTATCCAGTACACTGAAATATTACAGTTTAATTTTAAAGCTCTAGTAGAATTCCCTATAACAGGTAAGTAATTGCACCACTGCATTCGTACATGCTAAAAATGTTACACCTATGCTGATTTTTCTTCCAGGACCCACTTTTCCTTAATACGTAAACTTTTGTGTGGAAACAATTTCCAGAAAAATTTCCATATATCTGTAAGGGTAACAATCCGAACTAATCAATTTTCACTGCATTTTTATCACAAATTTTAAGCCCTCTTAAAAACATGTCATTTCTTGAATTTGATGAAGCAACCTTTACTTATTATAGACTTAGTATTATATCCATACCACTTTATATAAATTTGTTTTGACTTACCACTAATATCTCAGAGGGTATTGATACGTACTGAGAAAGGAACCATTTATAATTTGGACGATTTTTGAAAACTCAGTGTTACACAATGTTTTTTTCTCCTGTAAGGTATTTATTAACAAATCAATTCTTTTTGACATGTATACTTGATATTTCCACACTGCTGTTATTACATCTGGCAGTAATACACCTCTTGTTCTGAATTAAGGCTCAGTCTGAACTATTGCCCATATCTGACTTTTTCATGTTTATTTTGAAAACGCCAAAAACAAAAACTATGTAATTATCCACTCCTATTCAACTATTTTTTAAACGCGGTACACAAAATATATCATAATGTTCATAACAAAAACATAAATCTACACGAAACACAATGAATATGAAAAACATTGTTACGCTATCGGATATTTCACAAATTACAAGGTTCCAAGCAATTCAAACGGCTCCCAACAAGTAGCACTACTATATGATAAGTAGAAATATGAGAACTGTACACTTATAGATGTAGCCACCAAAAGGCTAAGGGTTAATGATCTTCCAGAAACCATTGCCTGCATGCAGAGGGTAAAAGGACTATGTTCTGGATTAGCAGAACCACAGAAATCCGGACTGTGGCATACCTAATAGAGAAATTATTGTAAACAGATTACTATAAAATTGAAATCAACAAAATCCATTATCAGAGTCTGCACTGTGCTTCTATTTAATAGCACATTATTTAAAAACCATAATCAATAGATGTTTGGTGGCAACGACCACATTTTTCTATTAACTGTTACTATTTCATTAGGTTTTTATCCATCTTATTCAAATATTTGATAGCAGAAAAGGTTGAATAAATAAAAAGCAAAAATGTTTTGGTTTTTTACTTAAAAACAAAAAAAAACGATGTCAACAAAGTTTAGTATTTCAAAAATTATTTACTACCTGCTTAAATTAAAATATAAATTATGAATGCGTTCTTCAAAGTAAATTTATTTAAAGGAGTTTGTAAAAATAGTCAAAATAATAAAATATATACGCACACACCAAGATGGAATAAATAATGGAAATCTTGGTGTTAGAAGCAAAACCACTGCAAGATGTTATATGGTAATTTATAGTTTATTTCCAAATTTCTCTTGCCCAAAGGATAACTGCTGCTGCCTGAAAGGAGAAATTGAAGTAAGCCATGCAAATTCACCAAATAAGTCTCACAGGGTTTTGGTTCTTGGAGAGGTATTAACAAAGAAAAAAAAAATTAAAAAAGAATAGACTTCCAATTATTATCAGTTTATTAAATAACATTTTGTAACGTTTTACAAATTTGGCCATCATAACTGAAAAATTAACCAGTATCATCTACAATTTTGTAGTTACAACCTTTCCAGAAGCCAACTAAACCCTTGAAGAGACCAAAATTGATTGAGGGGCGGCAGCCCAGAAACAAAAACGATGCTATGGGCTGCCGCCCCCGACTCGAAGGGTGTAATAGTAATTGAATGAACTGCACATACAGTGTCACTGTCACGTACTTAAATTATACTATTTATATACTAAATCTAGAGATAATTACAACGTTAATACAAAACCAATAACTGAATAAATTCAAAAAATTGATAAATATAAAAACTGACACACTTAATAAGTTTATTATACAGGTCAATAGACCTCACAGCGCTGAGACACGGCGCCGTCCTAAAGAAACGTAATGGCGCCACAATACTCGCATAAGACGCAGTCGGAGCACAAAACACTTAATACTCACACCATAACAAACTCTAGGCAACGTCGGACACAGCAGTACAACATTTAGATGAGGTCTGCCACATTCATTGGCATTTCATCTATGTGTGTGTTGTAAAACTGCTCAATATCCTTTAATGTACGTTTGTCATCTTCAGTAACAAAATTGATGGCTACTCCTTTACGGCCGAATCGTCCACCACGTCCAATCCTAAAATTAATAAGATATATTACTTAAAATAACCAACTGTTGAAAAACTGAAAACAATTTGGTACATCTTTAAAAATCATTTACTTTT
The DNA here is from genome assembly GCA_036346205.1 of Vesta saturnalis. Taxonomy (NCBI): domain Eukaryota; kingdom Metazoa; phylum Arthropoda; class Insecta; order Coleoptera; family Lampyridae; genus Vesta; species Vesta saturnalis. The sequence continues at coordinate 2,594,078 of JARFJB010001138.1, read as the reverse complement.
TGGGCAAAAGTACATGCTTTAAATGTTTCAATAGCACAAATTACAATCATCCCCAGTAAAAAGAAATAATTGTATTCTAAACATTTATTTATTTTCGCTTTTTAATAAGAACTAAAGCTTTTAAATTACTACAAAACTACTACTACTCTTAAGTTGTGAATTAATTCTTAGGTTAATTCAATGGTTTTGCAAATTTCAGACTTTGTGTGGCAAGAAAATTTATATTAAACACCAGCTTTTTGCCAGCGAATACACTCGCTATTTCATCTGCATAAATGATATTTATTGAACATAACATGTTCTTTTCATTTTTAATTTAACGTAGTGTTGTAAGTTATTTACTGTGATCGGTCAGGCAATATATTTTATGTATCCAATTTGGTCCGGTCACATTCAAATATGACTGTTTATATTTAAAAGTAACACTGAAACATGGGAAAGGAAAAAAGGAAAAGGCAACGTATTTCATTCCCTCCCCAAGGGCGAGGGCGTGCTGCTTGAGTTTTCAGAGCTTCTTCAGCCACAATCATGGATTCCCAGCATACATACATACATTATATACATGTATGGTGGGATTAGGGATGGGTGTGGTCAGGATAGGACCGGAAGGAACGGAGTTAGGGTTCTCGGGGAAAATACTACCCCAGCATTCGCCTAAGTAGCCGCACATGATGTGACCACAGTGACCCTGCCGCTACATGTGTATGAGGAAAATCCCCTGAAAAAACCTCATACAAGATAGACAATAACGGGAATCGAACCCAATACCTCACGAATGCTAAGCAGATCGTGTCACCACTGCTCTACCAGCTGGGTACTGAAACATAAGAAAATGCTGATGAGTGAAAATTAAAATCAAAAAACATATCACATAGAAGTATTAGAAGATTGTGATAATGTCCAACACTTGCAAATAAGTGACCCTGAACGTAATGATGAAAACCATAAAGTAGAAATAAGCATTTTGTATTCAGGTTATAAGATATTGTCAGAACATTAAAACTTGTACAGTAACTTAAATTTCTTTTTTCTTCAGGTGCTTATCCGTTTCGGATGTTGGCCATCAGCCCGGCTATCCTCACTTTATTTACTGCAATTCTGAATAGTTCCTTAGATGTTTTCGCATACCACGACCTTAGGTTCTGTAACCAAGATATCCTTCTCCGCCTTGGTCTACGTTTGCCATATATCTTGCCTTGCATAATTGTTTGTAGTAGGGCGTATTTATTTTCATTCCTCATTATATGGCCTAGATATTGGAGTTTGCATATTTAGATTGTGTCCATGATCTCTTTGTTTTTGTTCATTCTCGTCCCCTCCATGAAATCCGCCAATATTATCCGGTATAACCACATTTCAAAGGCTTCAATTTTTCTAGTGCTTGTTAAGTTCCATAAAGCAGAATGGGAAAAATGTAACATTTTATCATACGAATTTTGGTGTCTAAGCGTAGATCGTGACTTTTAAATATGTTACTTGCTTGCTTTACCGATTCTACATTTGATTTCTTGCATATTATCCCATTCCTCCTTTATAACGGTACCTAAGTACGTGGTAAGTCTTACTCTTTTTATCTGCTGGTTGTGTACATATAGATTAATGTTGGTAATATTTTTTTTTGCTAATGACCATGAACTTAGTTTTGCTGCTATTATTTTCAGTCCGTATGTTTCACTAGATGTTACGATTTTATTCATAAGTGTCTGGAGTCCTTCTAACGAATCGGCCATCACCATCGTATCATCGGCGTTCTTGTCCCTTTTATCATGATATCCTCGCCTATATTTTCTAAAGGCTTCTCTGAAAATTTGTTCCAAGTATATATATATATATTGTACAATATTGGGGAGAGTACACAGCCCTGTCTTACTCCTCTTGTTATTTTTATCTCTTGTTTGCTCCTGACCCATCCTGAGTGTTGCGACATGGTTCCAGTATAAGTTGACGATGATTTTTAGGTCTGTCGTCAATGCCTATTTGTTTCAATATTTCAACCATTTCATGGTGTTGAACACGGTCAAACGCTTTTTGATAATCAATCAGGCACACATATACATCAGTTAACGTCCCTGCATCTTTGTAATAGCACTTGTGCTGCGAATATAGCTTCCCTGGGCAAACTGCATTCACAAAGCCAAATTGATTAGCTGAGGTTTGTTCCTCACAGAGTTTATAGATTCTTTTGTGAACTTAAATATATACATTCATTAATAATGAGAAATAAAGTAGAAATAAAAAAGTTTACTTTTCATCTTTTTCAGATTCAACTATTGGATAATATAGTCATATTACCCCTTATTTTCAGTCAATGATGTAAGCAAATGATCCATACTGTTTTTAGCAATTCTTTTAAACGTTCAGTCAGTTATTGATCACATTGAAAGGTCACTTAACAACAAAATAAATGACCGGTCATATTACAACAATAATTCAATGCCAATACATCAATTATTTGATCATTCCCCGTTGAAAAAGACAACACTCATTGCTCTCCTTTAAGTGTTATTTCTGAAAATTGTAAAAATACAGGTTTACTTGTTTTCATAGTGTACACTCCCGATGTTTAAAAATATTGGGTGGTCATGAATTATTTGCCATAAGTTTGCAACATTGAGTTGAAACAAATTCTGTGATGCAATAGAAAAGGATAAAGCATAAAACCAGAGACGGTCACAAGTAACAATGGAATTTTATCGATATATTGAGGATCAAAGTAATGATTATGTACATTGTTTTATCTCTATAAACTTCTTTTTCACCTTCTATTACATGATCTTAATCAATAAGTTGGATGAACCGCCAGGTAGATGTGATATACAAATGTGATGCAGTCAGATTCGTTTTTCGGTTGAAGATACATTTATATCAGAAAGACTAAATATATAAGAAAAACCATCAAATTTTTAAATCTAAGTAGGCTTTGTGTAGATTTTATCTTCCTTATTTTATAGCTCAATTTTTTAATGTTGTTGCCGTGTTAACAACTGCTTTACTAACTATGGGAACTTTACACACAATATCCTTTAAATTAAGTATAATTTGTAATAAGAAGTGAATTTACATAATACATTTTGTAAACATTTATTTCAAATTTTGCATCAATGAGAAGTTTTAACATATAATTCTAGTAAATAAAACGAAAATAAAAGTCACACATTTTATTGCCTCAAAATTTTAAGAGAAAATTTTCTTTTTGTTTTATGAATGAATTTTTGTAATTCTGTTAACTAACAATACAATGCTGCGGCCGTTGACTACAGATACTGGGTATAACAGACATATTTTTATTTTTAACAAATAACAGGTGGGACAAGACGTAAAGCACAAACGTAGCCATACAACATAATAGAACTTTAAGCGTAAAACGATGCAAATTTTGCGACAGCTACTATTAACTATTAACTCCGTTAATAGATTATTATGTAAGACATGTAAGTTGATTATAGAGCTCACCTGAGCCTGCAAAATTGAGTGAAATATTGATCAACTTACACGTCGAACGCAATCTACTATTTTATCTTCAAGCCTCAAATAAATATCCTTTCGAGTGATGACTGATGACAACTGTGCGTCATTCTGACAGATTGTTTCTATTAGAAATTTTCTATCAAAATCACATTGTCCTAGCTCCATTATAAGTTTCAACTTTAGTCTCATTATTATGTTGACGTGAATACGCAAAAAGCGTATGTGATTTGAAATAGACAAATAAAACACAACTTAAACTATCTGGAGTAGTCATGACGAGTTTATTAGTCTCTTGAAGATAAATAGATTTATTGCGCTACTTCGTTGGGTTTGAAACTTCGATAACGAAGATGCGACGGTACCAAATTTTTGATATATGTATATTGTCAACTTTTATTTTGAAAATAATTGTTAAGTACACATCTCCAATGGATGTTATTTTAGTCAATATCATATGTCACATTTAGTTCTCACCTAAGCGAGAACTAAACAAACCATTTGATAAGTGAGAAACTGTCAAACATGTCAAACTGTACATTTATGTGAAAGGTTTGGTCTAAAACTAGCAATTTGTGGAATTCAACCAAAATTTTTTTAGCCATGTTTTCCTGTTTTTGTTCATCTAGCTCTTGATTAGTTATTCTCATTCTATCTATCCATCCATCCGTTCATCCATCCATCCCCACCCCACTTAATAGTCAATAATACACAGGGCGTTGCTAAATTCGACAGACAACGCTGTACAAATGACAGTTCTAGTAAAATGGGAAAAAATGATTTAAAAATGAAATGTCGTCAAGAGCGTAATTTTTGAAATACAGAGAGTTCAAAGTGTAAAAATAAGTTTTTCTTTAAAAACTCGTAAACGACATCAATTTCCTTCCTTTAATTTGGTGATCAAATTTCTTTTAAAAACGCTCAAATTCTAGCGCAAAATTTATATTCAACATTTTTTCATTGGAGTGGTACAGGGGAATTTAGTTCCTTCTCCCCCTTATTTGTTACGTCACTGTCATAATTGCTATCATTTTCTTTTCCATTTCCTTGTTTATTTATGTGTGAAAAACTTAACCCTTTGAGATAATCTGACCTCAAGTAAAACGTGATATAATTTTAATAAAACCACATTTATCTTAAATTTAAGAGTCATCGTAAAAATATTTTTGGTTAGTACAATAGTTCCTAACTATTTTTCTTGAAAGTTATTAGCATTCTCGCCAAAAGTTTCAAACGACATTCCCCAGTGTCACGCCAATGGATAAAATTGCAAAAATAAATTTTGCGCCAGAATTTTAGTTTTTAAAAGAAATCTGTTCACCAAATTAAAGAAATGAAATTGAAGTTGTGTGCGAGTGATGAAAGAAAAAACGTTTTTATTTTTGAACACCCTGTATTTCAAAAGCTAAGCTTGAGTACATTCTTATATCATTCTTTCGCATTTTATGAGAGCTCTCACCCCTAAAGCGTTGTGGGACGAATTTAGCAACGCCCATTTGGAATTTTGAAGATTACTTGCAGAAGTAGTGTGGACGAGTACTGTTCGTGTAACCTTTGCAGTTGATGTGATGAATTTAGTTGGTCAGTTCATTGACTGTTAACGTGAATCGCAATTTTGGTATTAGTTGTCCAAGATGACTATCTCGCTTGTGATGACAACCACAATAACACAACATTTACACAATAAAATAATGCTATTGTAAAAAAAAAATATGCAAAAATATGAAATGCGAGATATTTGTGTAGAAAATATAGCATATGTCACCAGATAGAAAAAGGGCACATTATACTAAGTGTTGGAAATAAAGTTTCACTATTGACATGAGAAAGCAATTTTGATTATAATACATGTAAGAAAATAACCTAAAAGAAAATCATTTCTATTAAATTAAATATTGAACAATGGTTAAATATCTAAATGATAAGCCAGTCACTCTCCATTTTAGTAAAGTGTCATTAAAAATTAGGAGAAACTGCCTTCAGAACATCAGTCATGTAAAACGAATAAAAAAAAAGTATGGTTAAACCGTGTAGGTAGCGGAACGCGAAAATTTTATTATTGCAACAAACATTTTTTAAATCGCAATTGTTACCGCGATAGAAAAGTTAATTAAAGGGGTTTAACATATTTTATTAAATATTAAGTCGTAACAGTCACCCTTTTTGATGTTAAACCGCGTATGTTAACGATTTGTACCTGTGATCAATAAAAGTGTAAGTAGGTATTTTTATATAAATTAAGGCTGGCAGCAAATAATTCTAGAAGCCTATATAACGTATTAAAAATCAAGCATTGCCTTGCAACGGTATCTTATTCGCACGCGGGCTCATTAAGCTGCAATCTGCTAAAATAAGAGTCAGTACGGGACTACCTCACTCTTGTATTTGTGTGAATTAGTATTGTTGTTTATATTTATATTTGTGTAGAGGTGGTCGTGGGCGAACGGGTACAGGATACCGCTTGGTTATTAATTGTAAGAGGCAGTTGCCACGTGGGTACATACTCCCGGGTCCAGATGACATTAAATACCTCGAATTTTATTTTTATTGTTGTATAGACAAATGTGTAACCTGAGAAAGGGGCGCTGTATTTTTCTAACGCACTAAACCTTATGTCGGTCACGCAGTTATGATCTATTTACAACTTACCCTTGTAAGGCTTTGTTTAATGAGGTTTTTTTTTGAGTCAGTTTGTTAAGTAGAATTGTTTACCTGCGAACTAATTTCTCTATATATGTAATTTATTGTGATTTTACGTGTGTATTTTGTGCTTTAGTAGTCACTAAACAACTGTGTACTTGTAGATCCCTTATCTATTTTCTTTTGTCCTTGCATTTTATATGTGCCGTAATTTGCCTTATTGTTTTATGTGCTTATTTACTTAAAGACCGGCATGATTAGTTTTAAAGGGCCCCATGTTTGGTATTACGATTTTTATTTTGATTATTTATAACACAAATGTGGGTGTGCCTACATGTTTTTTTTTATTTTTCTCTTAATGTTATAATTTTGTACGCACGTTAACCTGATTTAATGCTGTTTTGTTATATATTTAACCCTTCCATTGTTTTTTTTTTGTGTTAATTGATTTATTAATGTACTTTATTTTTGTTTTATTGAATAGTGCAATAGAACTTAACGGGCTGAACCACCTTTGCGCAAAGCTCGTTAATTATAATTTGAGTAGTTCCATTGTTTACCTGCCTCACATGATGCAACACTTACCTCATCCAGCTTATCTCAGTCAAATAGCACAACGTATACTGCACATTATATAAAACTGGTACAGTTTTTTCCCAATGTAAACCTAACTTAACTAATCAAAATGACAATCAGTCACATTTGTCAAATTTGTCAAAGCGCATTACCCACGATGCCAGCCCATTTAAGTGAGTTTGATAAAATGCGAATAATTTCCAAAATAGAGGATGGTTGGTCTATTAGACGACTGGCCCAAGAGTTTTAATAGAAGCAAAACCATGATTCAAAGCATTAATAAAAGGTGGGATAACGATCAAACTGTTATCAGAAAAAAAAACGAAGCATTAACTGATTACTTAAGGGAAAATCCCTTTAATACGGCAAGGCATGCAAAAGTTGCAGTAAACTTTAATACTGCGGTAACAACCGCATTAAGAAGAATTGAAAAACTGATTTAAAGAATTGTGCAGCCACCCGAAAATACAAACTTAATGAAGAACATAAACAAGGTAGGTTCATATTTGCCTTAAATTATGTTTTAAACGATACAGTAAATTTTTGGGGCAGGGTAATTTTTTCTCCAATCACATCATGACGGCCATATTAGAGTTTATAGACCGCCACGAAGTATTTATAATGAAAATTATATTTCTTCAAATGATAAGTCTGGATGATTCTCTGTAAATGTTTGGGCTTGGATGTATAGAGGAGGTTTAGGAATGTGTTGGAGAATCGAAGGAAGATTAAATGCGATGAACTATATAAACATTTTAGATGGGGTGATGTTGCCATCGGTTAAGGAAATCTTCCCCAACGATAATTTTATTTCCCAGTATGACAATTGCTCAGTGCACACTGCTCGCTGTGTACGCAATTATATTGCTGAAAATAACATTGAAACGCTTCCATTGGTTGCCAAAAGTCCAGATCGTAATCCAATACAGAATGTTTGGGGGCTTATGGTAAAAAATTAAATGTAATTCCACAAAACAAAGAACACTTATGGACCCTAATAGAAGAAACCTGGGAAAGCTTGGCAGAAGATGAAAATTTAACATTCAATTTAATTGACTCCATGTCTACAAGATTACAAGAAGTTATTAACCCATTATGTACCGGTGTCATATATATAGGACAGCAAAAATAGTAATATTTATTTCTTGGTTGTAATTCAAAAACGAGTTTTTTTAAAATTTTATATTACTGTATCATGTTTTAGGAGCAAGATTGTACCTTTACTTTTATAAAAAATTAGTAATTATAAACAGAAAAATAATTTACAAGGTTGTTTTTTCTTTGCTAGTCACGCATTTAGTTTTCGTTAGTTTTAAACAGGAATAAACAAGTACAAAATATGATGTCATATATATAGGACACTGGTCCAATTCGTATACGTTTATACCTTGAATTTACACGTCCAGACTAGATGATTCTTGCAGAAATTGTTGGTATATAAATTAGAGGCGATGCTCCCTTATTCATTTAGTGCATTTATTGTGGTGTAAAACATGGCAAGTAAGCGGTTTTTAAGTGTTAAAGATATTGAAGCGTTATTCGAAGATGAGGAATTTTATAAACATTTGGAAAATGCGGATAGATAATTTTACAAGTAGATATAGCTGTTTTTCCACCGAATCCGGACGTTTTAAGCGATTGTGATGAAGGCGAAATATATAAATTCAAATACAAGGAGCTAATGTGTCTAATCGTGATGATAATCCTAATACGCAATGTACTCGTAAGAAACCCAATAAAATCTCTTCAACAAGTACAGGTAAACAGAAATTAACTAATGTTACTTTGCGTTGGCATAAATCTCAGCCATCCTATATAAACACAATAAGAGAGTCAGTCTGAAAATGAGAAAATTAATTAGTGCTGAAATACATGATTTATCTCCTGTACAATTGTTTGAAAAATTTTTCTCCGACGATGTTTATAATATATTGCAAGAAGAAATGGAAATATATGCTAAATCTGTAAATTTTTTTACTGATTTTACTGTGACTGTTCAGGAATTAAAAACGTTTACTGGATTTTTAATATTATCTGGTTACCATTGTAAAAACGACGAAATTGATTTGACTGGTAAACAAAATAACGTATAATAACAATGTCAGAATTCGAACATTGTGTTTCATTGTAGGTGCTATAAAATTCGTCTCGTCCATTAATAAATAAAATAAACGAAGCATTTCAACAATGGGGTACATTTTGTACTCATTTATCAATTGATGAAATGATTGTGAAGTACTATGGGCACAATGCCACAAACGGTACTGGTTGTTAATTACAAGAATGATCGACATGTGCATAACAAATGCATGGATTTTGTACAGAAAAATTCACGGGCCAGGTTCTTTATCTTGTTTAGATTTCCGAAGAAGTGTTGCCACATTTTATTTAAAACAAGGCCATTCTAGCTATCGGAAACACAACGTGCATGGCATAGTGCCTGATGTTCGGTATGATGGAAACAGCCATTGGATAAGACGGAGGGAAAACAGTGTAGATGCCAATTTCCAAATTGCCAGAAGAAACCTTTGACTTTTTGTTCAGAATGTGATGTAACCCTGTGTGTAGAATGTTTTGAACCCTACCATAAATAAAAATAATTTTTTGTTTCATGAGTCGTTAAACCCATACTATTTCAGATTGCACGTAGTACGTTCATTGTTATAGGGAGTGCAATCCTACCCACATTGTACCAGTGTCATATATATAGGACACTTAATTTCTTGTAAACCAAAACCGACAAACAAAATCTGATTATTTTTATCTAATGAAAATAGGATTGTATTACAATTAGTAACAATAGTAACAATTTTCTAAATTTCTTAATTATTTTTGATACCGGTACTTAATGGGTTAATAGTAATGGAGCTATGACAAGTTATTAATTATTAATATCACACTAATTCTAAATTTAAGCTAGTGACTTTTTGTATAAATGTTATAATAAATTTGTTATTTTTCCATCTCGTTTTAATGCTTTACAAAATTTAATTTTATCGTTACATCACTAACATTTTTGTTTTAAGGTATTTGACAAAATTATGTATAATGTGGCAAAACATAACCATACATTTGAGGTTGCATGGAATCTATCAACCAATAACCATTGCATCATAAAGATACAAATGCTATGGAATTGTTTAATTCTGTTGCGAAGTTTGTAGGCAAAAAAATTACAAACTTTTCACCCAAGGGAGTGTATGCTGTAAATATTATTTAATACAAATGTAATTTTTTTATGGAAAATGTGTGAGTCGCTATTTGAAAATAAATTTGTGATGCTAAAATAAAAGCAACTCTAACTCCGAATGTGAGTTATGATATTATTCTGGAATTTATTACATATTTTTTTAAAGGTCAGGTTTGCAAGCAAAAGCATTATGCTTCCACAGATGAGATTATGGCCCTGAAGTAGTTGATAGCAGAAAACTCAATATAGAGGTGTCTATATATAGTGAAAAAGGGAATGAATTCATGTTGACCGAAAAAGAATTTGTACCATAAAAAATGGGAGACGCGCTTCTTCCAAAGATTTGTGAACTGATCAACACTAATTCTCTAAAAACTGTGGTTTCATTAGTTTTTTCAAAGTTTAGGGGTACTCAATGATGTAATTATTCTGGAATTAATTACATATTTTTTTAAAGGTCAGGTTTGCAAGCAAAAGCATTATGCTTCCACAGGTGAGATTATGGCCCTGAAGTAGTTGATAGTAGAAAACTCAATATAGAGGTGTCTATATATAGTGAAAAAGGGAATGAATTCATGTTGACTGAAAAAGAGTTTGTACCATAAAAAATGGGAGACGCGCTTGATAGCTTCCAAAGATTTGTGAACTGATCAACACTAATTCTCTAAAAACTGTGGCTTCATTAGTTTTTTCAAAGTTAAGGGGTACTCAAGCAAAAAGAGTTTAGATTACATCACAAATCAACTGCCATTCGTTTATTCGTAGAAAAGTACAGAGAAAAAGTATAAAAGTTTATTTTACTACCCACACTAAAAGAATATAATTATGCATCGTAGATATAAATATATATCGCAATGCTTTTCACTATATTTAGTATAGATAGGTGATTAATACCTTTTCTTCTAGAGATGATATTTTTGGACAACAACAAATTGTCCAAGTTATTTTTGAATTCCTTACTGCCATAGCTAGCTGTCCCAAAGAGATGTCAAGATCAAGATATGGGTCAAATATGCATGTTTTAATTAGGTAATAGTATACTACATAACGAGCTACGAAAGTGGTAGATATTGAACAAGCGGGAATTTTCACACAAGTGCGCCAGCCCGAGTGTGAGAATCTCGCGTGTGTAGGTAGACACTTTCGCGCGAGCTTAATGTACACTATTTTTCCTACGACCATGAAAAAGATAGTCTCCTTAATGTTTTATTGATCACAAGTTATTAAATAATTACAAAATATACTTAATGTAATATTTCAGGTTTTTTAATTGAGAAATAATCATGCCCTAACAAATAGTGTAGTTCGTAATTATGGATTTAAAGATGATTACCTGAATATTTAAACTGGCCAAATTATAAAAGTCAAATAATAGTAGTAAGCGTGCCAACTTTGATAGCGACCGTACTCCCTGTCACGCTGATGACAACAGGTAGTTGCTGTGGTAACTTATAGAAAAGCAATGCAACAGTAAAAGGCACACGTTTTTTACTTTCATATTGGGTACAATGAAACGCACTAGTGTGCGAAAGTATAATTTTCTCTGTACAGTTAATTAAGCGATATGAATCACTTTCATACATGGTCGTAGCAAAATAACATTTCGTTATATATGTATGTAGATATAAACTAGTCAATGATATTTTTAGATTATTTTAGGAATCCTAAATAAAGTTAAAATAAGGAATTATACGGTTTTTCCTTTGATAGATGTAAAAGCATAAATACACAAAAAATCAAATGTGGGCCAACATGACTTTATGTGTGTGTGTGTGTCCATGTTGCTTTAGCAAAGCGTATATAGGATAAAGAGGAAAATACATTTTTAATTGATTCATGCTCTTGCTTATATAAAATGTACAAAATACAGTCTATTTCTTACTTACATCCACTTAGATAAACACAACAAGGTCATAAGTGTGCATCTTTTAGTTTAAGAATGATATCAAGTTCTTTAGTGTAATTTCACACAATCCGAAGCACCAAAATTATATTTTATCAATGCCAAACTACTAATGCCATAATGCTTTCGCATATACAAAAACAGATATAATACTTGATCTGCCATTTTGACAAATGATTTATAATACTTAGCAATCTTAAAACCCCCAATACCCGACTTTCAAAAACATCGGTTTATAAACTAAAAAATGCACAATTTTGCACCCTAAAAACGGTTACCATGGGTTCCTATTTTTTTTTTGTTTTAAAATTCTTTTTAAAAAAGTACTGATTTGGTTTTTTAGTTTTGTAACTTCTGAGAATCTGAAGCAATGAGTTTTTTTAATGTTCTAAGCCCCTAAAATGCCCACAGCCACTGGTTGGATTTTGCTCATTAACGAACTTGACCTAGATTTAATGGTAAAGAATTTTTGTACCAAATTTCACATTTCATATATATATATATATATATATATATATATATATATATATATATATATATATATATATATATATATATATATATATATATATATATATATAATTAAATCGCCCCAAATGGACCCTACATATTAAAAGTAAGAATATTTTGAAAAGTTTCTAAATTTTTTTTGCAGTTATGCTTCTTTCAAAATGTAAAATTACCTTTGGCCTACCTGTGTGAATGCGACATGACGATTTTAATAATATTTCAAATAGTTTATTTTGGACTACAAACAGTGCACATGTCTATAAACCACCCACAAAAATGAATCCTGCAGACTACATCTCCTGATCTTAGATGGGGTATTACTTTAACTTTGTATGGTTTATATTTGTTTTCTTAATACTCTTTGTACTTTAATTTTGGATATTCCTACAACATGTTTAAACTTACTACAAGAATTCGTTGGATTGGCGTGCACGCTTAATTTCATCTACCTTCCTGGTTGATCTTATTATTAAACTTAATTTATTGAAATATATTCTTATCAGTTATCACATTACCGTCTGTCAGCATATCTGAGATCATAATCTTAATTGTAAGGAATGAGTGCGTTAATCAACTTATAAAACAAGGTTTTTATAGAATAGTTCCAATTTTAAACTAACATATAGGGAATTTGAGATTAGTTGAAATAGTGGAAAGATCATAAAAATCATGCATCTAATACTTGATGCCTCAATATAATTTTAATATAAATGAAGTTTTAATTTATTTGACAAACTAAATATAAAAAATTTGAGTGACGGTGAAACACAATGTACTAGAGCTCAGCTGTGACGTTTATTTATCACTAGATGTGTCTAAATTTACTTTGTCTCTTCGTAACCCGCACAATGTCACATTTTTGATGATCTGCTTTAAAAAAAAAGCCTCACAACAATAAATTTGTAAAAAAAAACACTGCTTACGAAAATAATAATTATACAAGATGATAACATGGCATTTTAACATCGAGTGAAAGATATTAAGATATAGTCAGAGTTACATGTATGATAATACAATAAAATTTTGTAATGGATTGCTTTCTTCACAGTTATAAAAAATAATCAATGTTGGTCATTGTTTCTAATGACAGAAAGAACTTGTGTCCCATTTTCGATGTAATCAGGGGATATATTCGTTCCTGTAAAAGAAAAAGAAGGTTGCCGTTTTAGTCTTACAAAACTTTCTCATCTTTCTTTGTTTCTGTGATACAGGGTGATTTTGACAATTTGAAATCTGATCTTGATCTAGTAGGGCCACTCAATTCAGGTTAAAATACAAGCTGTACATTTAACTAGTGTGATGTTAATTAGCGAAAAAAGATTTAAAAAAATAGTCGAAACGTACGTCCAGTAATCGCGGACATGACCTCAACTGGTGAAAAGTAGATCATGTATAGAACAGATATATTGGAAATCTCCACAAAAAATACTTTTGAATGACACCTGCAGAGGTCACCCGATCGATATCAGAGAGAATCAGAAAATGTTTCGTCATTTATTCTACACTCACCGGCAAAATAATGGATACACTCAAAAAGTTGAAGTTTGCTCATTAATAAATTTGTTATTTTAAATTCGATTTGATTTTAAGAAAATTGGGCGTACGTCATTTTATACAGGGTGACACACAAACTGTGTTTTTTTACTCGAACTTTAAAACCACATGTGGAGTGTCAGAGTTGTTTCACCTCGTAATTTCTTATTTTGTTATTAAGACACATCGTTTCTTTACAATTTGTTTTTATTCATTACAATGGCTTAATTTTTATAAGATACAAGGGTTTTAGAAAAACGTTACATTTTTCCTATGGCAATATCAATAAGTTTACGAATTTAACTTGTTTGCATAGAGTGCTATGGAATTACTGTCAGTTGTGAATGTTAATTGAATTTTTGAACGTGTTTCTTGCCGAATAGTAATTTAAAATATGGATCTTTCTGTAACTGACGCAGCGAGAGCTATTGCTACGGTTCAGGCTGATAGGTCACAGTATTATGTGGCCAGAGTGTTGGAAGTTTCAAGATGTCAAATTCAGAGAGCTGTTGTTGGAATATACACAAAAATTTGTATCATAATGATAATGACCATTACCAGCAGATGTGTTTTATTGCGCTTGTATCTACAAGAGGGTGGTGTTTGTTTTGACAAAGTAGAAATATAATGTATTGCGTTTTAAGTTTATAGTTAGTTCTTTTAAAAGCTTTGCTTTGTGAACCTTAATAAAATATTAAATAAATTGACAGACGTGAGTTTTATTAAATATCCCATAACTCCTACAGCTGTAAAACGGAAGAAATCATTGTGGTCGAAAAAATGTACTAGTGAGCGAGATAATAGCTTTATAACGCTAAATGTTTTGAGGGACTGAAAAGTTACTTCTGTGCAAATGAAAAACAGATTAGAGGACGTAAGGCAATTTCAAGTAAGTGATAGAACAAAGAGAAGACGGCTTTTTGAAATTGGACAATGTGCCAGGAGACCTGGTAAACTTATTGTTATTACGATAGGAAAAATGTAACGTTTTTCTTAAACCCTTTATCTTTTACAAAAATTAAGCTATTGTAATAAATAAAAAAAATTGTAGGGAAACGATTTGTCTTAATAAAAAAATAAGAAATTACAAGGTGAAACAACTCTGACACTCCACATGTGGTTTTAAAGTTTGAGTAAAAAAACACACTTTGTGTCACCCTGTATAAAATGACGTCCGCCCAATTTTCTTAAAATTCAAAACGTGCTCTATTTCATATAAATTTACCTACAATATGAAACAAAAAATCAAATCGATTTTAAAATAACAAATTTATCAATCAGCAAACCATCAATTTTTTGAGTGGATCAATTATTTTGCCGGTGAGTGTATAATCGTGGACATGTACATTATTAACCTTTTACCTCAATTTGTGAGCAATAGGTTAATGAAATGCGCATTTCAAAAATTTCACGCAAAATGTTTTTGAATGACACTCATATTAACATAAGTTATCTACTGAAATCAGTAGAAGTCATTTCATCAAGGTTAAAATAGGAGGTGCATATCTTTAGAGGGAATGTCATCATTTAGTGAAACCGTCTGAACAAAGTTGGATCGTTTTTGTACAATGGCAAACAGGGGTCCGGACACACAGACATGATATACTACGCATGATGTAATAATGCTTTATGAGTAGGTGTATCCCTCAATCACTTGGAAGTTGTTTTTAAAAAATGTCCATTAAAAAAAAGCAACAATGATGTATACAATGAATCACAATATATTGTTATTGAATTTAACACATTGGCTGCCATGCCACTTTCGAGGAAACGGTCACGACAGGCCAAAGCAGTATTTGTACCAGAATAGTTGCATTATGTATTTTTGTGAACGTCTGATAGATTTTCTTTGATCTTTTTGTTTTCAGTCTGTCACTTTGATAGGTGCATCGCTGACGATACACCGAGCCTGGCGTGAAACATTTTTATTCCTCGCCAGGTGTATCCCTAGCGATACCCTGCACTACTTATCTTTTTTGTTCCATGTGTGAAAATTATTGAGATTTAGGGACAATCGTCGCTAAAAACAAACATGACACTGAAAAGATTAAGCCAAAGTACACAGTGGATTACGATGGCGGTAAGTTTCCAGTTGACGTTAGTGACCAGTTAGCGTCATATAACAGCGCTTTAAGAAGATGCAACAAATGGTACAGGAAGTTAATAATAGAGGTGATTTGGGGTACACCTCTGCTGAACACATCTTTTTGTATAATGAAAATACAGTGAATAACGAGAGAATGAGCATCAGATCATTCAGACAGAGCGTTGTTTTGTCACTGTTACAAACCTCGATTGACTCAACTCCATCAACATGAAGACGTAGTCGTGTAAATGCTGCAAATTACTTGGTTGCGCATGAAACAAAAAGGAGAGCTAGATGTGCAAGCTGCCATAAAAATTATATGGCAAAAAGGGAAAACTTGTTGACGGCCAAAAGAAAATAGCATCACACGTAATCACCATCTGTGACCCATTATTGTAAAACTTGTTTCAACAAAGATCATTAGAATTAGAATTGTTATAATGTGACGTAATTACCTTTACTTTAGCGTCATTTTTTAAAGTTTGTTTCAACAAATGAGCTTCGGTTCTGCATTTTTTTAAAATAAATACGCTTATAAATTATGATTTAATTTTTTAATGTGTACTGTGATTCCCTCAGGCCAAAGTTCCCTATCGTATTATACTCGTGTACGCCAACACTATCGTATTACAATGGTAAAGTAACGGGAAGTTGAGCGCCAGAGATACACCGACCAAAAAAACAAATCAATACAAGTGTATCGCTAGAGATACTGGGCTGGTCGTGTTCAAGCCGCGTGTATCCCTAGCGATACACATGACAATCAATGTAGAATATGGAATTTGGGGAAATACCAATCGACAGCAATGGATCATAAGTAAGAAATAACAAAGACTTGATATAATCACATATAAGTATAAAGTTCCACAAGGCAGTATACTGGGTTCATTATTTGTATGATTTAAATTCAATATGTACGAGAAGTAATATCGTATCAATGCACAAGTTATGCAGATGACACCAATATACTGATAGAAGGCTCTGGTTTAAAAAATTGTTAATGGGGACGATGACCAAGCAAATGATACCAACTCAATTGAAAGCATCAGCATACAAGATACAATTTCACTCGAAAATAAGTACAGTTGCTTACAGTAATATAACCTTCATGAAATATTTGAACATAGATTTTGAAATAGTTTATTTTTCAAATTTTTAATCTCTAATCCAATGTGGAGATATGCTATAATCTTGTAGGGATGTAACTTTACCATCCAATAAATTTTCGTTATATAAAAACAAGTCTTTAGATGTGTAGAACATGAAATTCAATTAATCTTGTAGAAAAACTTTGAAAACAGCAAAAATCATAACAGTTTATGGTCTGTACATCTATAAATGTGTTAAAGTTTATTCTGAAAAAAGGATAGAGTTGGGAACCCCAGTACTTGACCATAAGCATATGTACCACACCCAATAACAATGTTTCCAATTCATGAATTAACTTTAACAGAAAAGAGTATATTATTTTGGAATAAAATTATATCACATTACACAATAATGTTAAACAGATACCCAGTTTAAAATTAAATTAATTTTTTGATTTCATATTTAAAGAGGTGATATTTGAAGAGGTAAGTGCATAAAGAGGTAATGTAACTAAATGCAAAAATTCTAGCTATTGAAGTGAATTTTTTTTTAAATGTAATAAAATAATAACACTATAATTATACAAAGTCAATTCAGTCATTTACAGAAATCGCAGTTTTGTTTTAGCAGGAAGATTAAATTTTTTATTGTTTGTGACGAAGTTATGTAATTAATAGATTTCATTTGATAGCGATTATTTACTATAAATTCATCCCTACAATTTATTTCAGTCAAAACGCAAACATATGCATTTTTAAAAAACTTAGCATGTACTATTAAAAGGTCCATTCTTATCAAAATTTTAAAGTTTTGGAAGATTTGTCATTACTAACCCGTTCCTATAGGATGGATGCATGCTCCGTATGTAAAATATGAGCAAAAAAAAAACAGTTCTTTTTTTTATTTCTTTATAAATAACTGCAGAGGAGATTCACTTACAATTTTCATATTTAATGACTGTAGATGTGTACAAGGTACATTCATGCCAAATATCAAAACAATTGAACGCCAAATAAAAAAATTTATAACATTCTAAACTCAGATGTCTCGCTTTTTGAAAAGCCGATAGTAGCTTTGTCATGGACTGTTAATACTCAAAATGATAACGATGACAATCATGTTAAGAGTAAAGTTAATGCACCAGCTACTAACGTACAAAATGAAGAATCAGTAAAGCTTGAACCAGAAACAAACCAAAATATTCAGCAAATAGGTAAGTACAATTTTAACTTGATATCTTTTAACATGAAATAATGCTCTAAGATTTACTTTTTAACCTACAATATTCACACATTTCATTTGTAGCCTATTAGCCCTACACGTAAGTACATGGAAGTCAAGTTGGTCACTCACCTAGAGCAACAACTGAAACCTAAGTTAACCCACACACTTCCCACCCCTATCCAGAATATATACAACCAAAACATAAACCTGTTTGTGTTATTTTTCAGAAATGACACCATCTACTTCATGGGTTAAGAACAAACAAGATTCATGTCCGATGAAAGAAACAGAAAAGTTTTTTAACAAGATCAAGAAATAAAAGAACAATTGAAAATTACATAAGACTATTATTTTATTCTCCTATAATACTTAACTGCGATACAATAATATACGACATGAGTTAGGATGAATATTGGAAAATACACATAGGTCTAGTTAACTGTACTATTTTAAAAAATTTTACTAATATTGAACTAAATTCTTATTTGTACATATTTTTTTGTTCCTCCATGACCGCAAGTAGATCGGGCTACTTTACATCTCTTTTCTGATTTGATTAAAAGCTTTTTTACATTTTAAACTACATATTGCTATGATTACCGAATATACATTACATATACACCCATGTTTGTTACAGGCAGTAGAAGATATATGATTGCGAATAAGCACGTGAGAATTTGTTGCACTCGCTCAAGCGCTCGTTCGTCAAAAATCTCACTTGCTTATAATGGCTTATTTCATTCACTGTAATATAATCTACTATTGTTTGCAATCATATTGTAATCTGTCAATTTCATGACATTACAACAGTGGGAAACTAGCTGAAAATAATGAAACCAGCCAAGTATAATGAAACTAGTCGGGAATATTATTACATACCCCGAAAATACATACGTGTGGTGAGGGTTGCATAACTACCACGAACCTGATAATCATTACAATTAATTAAATTATGTGTTGTTATTTGATATTCTTTATTAATCAACGGACGTAACATATTTAAAAACTAACTAATTAAAAAAAAGCATTAAGAATCTTTTTTTTTCATAGTTAATACTATTTGACAGTTATAATTTTATGTATTTATTTTCACACCCAGCTTACTTTGCTTTATATTTGTTACATCAGGATATTTATTATTTAGAATGTTCAGTTTATTCTGGCATCATGACTAACGTTTTTTTATTTTATTGGTATATAGAGGGTGGCCAGAAATTTAACAAATTGCAGGTAAGATAAACTGGGTGTCAATGAGACCATGTATCAGGCCCTCATTTTTTAATGTTTAATAATGTTTTATTGAAATTTGAAGCATGTATGTAAGAAAATCCTGTGGAATTTATGACTAAATCAACATTTTAATATCACTTCCGGTTCGAGCGGAAGTGTCAGTTATTTTCTTATTTCAGGTAGCACCCTGTATATTGTTTCCATATTATGATTTGTCTTGACGTTCTGATTACGATGTATGTATGATAAGTCCATATTTAAAAGTAAGAATGAAATGTCATTGACTTGAAAATGAAGATACCAATCATTTATTATGTTTGTAATTTCAGTTTCCCTTGTAGCGCATTTTATTTACAGATTAAATCGTTGTTAATCGATATCTCATTGTTTTCTTTCCACAGCCTACTAATAATTTTAATATTTGATAGACAATATAGACAAACGCGGTGAGTTTCTTACAATGCACTACATAACTTGGTAACAGTTGACGGCATTCAAGCAACAGAGGTAGTAAATAACCTTATCACAAAGCGCAACAAACTTCTAAAACATTTAAGACACAGAGCAACACAACTTGAAGCAGCTGCTAGTTTAGCATATCGTGATTTGCTTTTGACGGTGAATGAAATTCCTTCCAGTGAATGTAGTGACCCTTTAGAGCTACAACTCTCTGAGACGATTTCTGTCCTCTCAACTATAAAAACAAGCACGCCAACTAGTTGACATAGCATGCTTATGATGCTATCTAGTTTAAATTATAGAGCCAATAGTCGGCAAATTAATGAAATGGTAAGAGACAGGACGCAATAATTATCAACTCAAAAGATCACGAACAGAAGCGCATTGCTGATTTAATAACATTTTAAAAAAAAGTCAAACAAATTATAGAAATGTTTTGTTTTGAAACTCGACCTACTATCAATTTAGCGATGGTTTTTAAATCAGAGCTCATAAGATTGCTTGAAGAATGTGATGACATTGAGCCCATGGTTTTAACAATGCTGAAAAATAACATGCTCTCGAAGTTATAAAATCGCTTCCCTTCGAATGACAGTAATTACAGAATCATGTTTAGACTGTCGGTTTCATTCGATTAAAGAAATTGGGAAATACATGGAAACCCACGGTACAACTAAAGCATCATTCTTGACAGGTACAGTTAAAAAAACTATTCGTGAATAGTGATAAAAAACAGCATCCTGCAGCGTCAACTTCAACCTCAGAACCAGGACCAAGTTCTGCAGTGTCTCCAAATTTGACACTAAGACATTCTAGTTCTAGCAGCCAACAAGATAAGCACATTGTGGTGGAAAACGAGTGCTGCAAATATCTAAGTTCTGCTAGTGCTGCAGATTTAGAGCCCAATAGTGGAAATATTTTGCTTTATTGGAAAGACCGAAGAAGTTCGTTTCCGTACTTATCAGCACTTGCTCGTGCGATATTGTTCATCTCAGCAACAAGCATCCCTAGCGAAAGGGTATTTTTGTAGCAGGACAGGACAGCAAGGGGGTCACGATTAAACTAGAAAGGATTTTTTTACTTATAGTATTCCCGAACAGGCTAAGAATTGCCTAACATGCTAAACACTCAGGAACACTGGAAGGGTTTAGGGATATTGTTAGGCTGCCGAGAAATGTTTATAAATGGCTACCTTAAATTGATTTAAATCAAAGTTTGGAGGAAAACAGGAACTGGGTAGTGCATTCCACAATTTGGCCGCCGTGTGGAAAACTGTAGATTGCGCCCGTTTACTGTGATACAATAGAATTTTGAGAGCGTAATTATGGTGTGAATGGGCAATCCGAGTGTTCCTAGCGAAGATGACCTGCGAAGGTATTAAGGAGTGTATTTCGGAGACACACTTGTCATGGTAATAGCGATAGAACAAGGAAAGAACCGAAACTATTCTTCTATGCTCAAGAGACTGTAGGTCAAAAGTCAAAGACGGGTCATTTATAAGCCTTATAGCTCTTTTTTGGATGTGGTTTACCACATCAAGGGCGTATTGGGGAGCAATGGCTCAGAGGTGGGAATTGTATTCCAGATGAGGTCGAACTTGAGCCTTATACAGTAAAAGGAGTTGTTGCGATGTGAAGTACTGTTTAGATCTGTATAAAAAGCCCAGTTTACGGGCAGCTGTTTTGCCGGCTGACAAAAGGTGGTCAACCCATGAAATGTTCGATGACACGGACATCCCTAACATACAAATATAGTTTGAAAACTAGAGTTCTATGCCATTCATATTTACAGCAGGAAATGATCGGTCTTTCTTGGCGGACAAGGCAGCCCTGGGTTTTGGCGACGTTGAACGTGAGTAGATTATTCCTTCTCCAAGGACATGTTTCTAAGTGACTGTTAATTGAGGCTGTCATTTTTAACGTCCGGACTAAGACTTATTGTTGTGGGAAAACTGAGAAGAACTACAATCTAGAGTGCTGTCGTCTGCAAAGCAATGGATCGGGTTAGTTGTTAAGGAAATGAGGTCATTTATGTATAGCAGGAAAAGTGTGGGAGCTATCACTGATCCTTGGGGTACTCCCGCGTTAACCCTAGAACGACCAAGCTTCGGTAGGTTGCATGTTGGACCATGCCGTGGCAAAAAGTACCACGCATATATTGCAGTTGTTTCTGCATTTCTTAGTAAACTAACAATGTATTCATACTTTTATTAAGAACAAATTAATTCATAATATAAAAACAAATCCAAAAAAAAAAGAAAACTTGAACATCAATAATTACAATATACAAGTACATAAATACAAAGAAAATTTAATTTTTAGTTTGATCGGTGGTTTCGCATCTTATACAAGTATTTGTTTTTTTGCTATGTGATCCACATACATAATTATCACATAAGGAACATACTATGGAGGTTTTAGATAATCTATTTTTGGGGGGTATTATTACGTTCTGCGTCTTCATAGCAAACAAAGCACCGTCCTTTGCTATAATTTTGGAGAGGCACTTTTACCCTGTTTTGTAATATGGCTTCCATGGAAGTTTTTAGACCACTTATATTAGTGGCCCTGTTTTCGACTTCTGGTTTTATCAAATCCATACCAAGTTCTTGCAAAAATAATATTGACGATTATGATGTTTTTTATTCCACTCTGGGAAATTTTGAATAAATATAGAATAAGCATTTATTGCAGCTATATCCAATAAAGTGTAGAATATGACATTGGCCACCTTCTAGTGGACCTTTTCGTAGAATATTTTCGCGCCATTTGATCTATAACGTCAACCCCTCCTTTGGTTTCGTTATAAAATAAATTTATAATCGATTTCTTCTTTTCTTCATTATCAATTTCATTATCGGCATGTTGCGTAGATAGAAATATAAGGACCTTTTTAGGCTTTTGACGAGGAATACAGGAAACCAGCGTTACTGGAGGCGATTTTGATTCTGGATTAGTAAATATAAACAAACTAGAATAGAGGTCTCTTTTACCTCTTTGAGTTCTTCGGGTATTCCTTGTCTATTGCTTTGTAGTCACCAATCTCTTTACAATTTCCAACGGACCTCTGGACTGCGATGTACTTCCTGGAGTTTTTCCCGCATAAACCTCCATACGTAATATATATCTTTCAGTACAATCTGACAGAATTCTAATGAGAATTCCATATCTACCTGGTTTTTCTTTCATGAATACCTTGAATCCACATCTACCACGAAACAACAATAACATTTCGTCAATCACAACATTTACGTTTGGTGTAAAGTATCGTAAAAATGTCTCATTTAGCATGTCAAATACCAAACGTATTGGTGCAAATTTGTCACATTTTTTATGTTCCATCCTAGTATCTTTATCGTAAAATCTAATAATTTTTAGTTATTCACGAAATCGATTGCGACTCATTGTACCAATGTATACTGCTTTGCCTAGTACTTTGATCCATAAATCATAATCTAAATGAGTATCATTATTCGCACCTATTAGTAAAAAATTCCTATCAAAGCGTACATTTCTCACTCGTTAGTTTGTAGAGTATTGTAGATAATATCTACAATATCTCGCGTTATAAATTTTGAAATGATTCCACAATATTATGTACACGTCCATCTGGACGTAAACCAGGCTTTTCGCGAAATATATTTTGAACACTTCGTCTGGAGGCTCGGGGAAGTTGAGAAGTGTAAGATCTACCATTTTTTGCTACGTAATTTTTAATTTGTGTAGTGTCTACTTCTGGTAATAATTGTACGTTTTGTTCTCTCTCGTTTTCACAATCGTCTTCACGATCAATCACAGAAATATTATCTTCCTCGTCACTACTTTCTTTATCACAATCACTAAAATCGGAAAGATTTTCCAATTCTCGTTTGAGATCGCTATCGTTCAAAAACTTTGTCATTTTAAAATAACAAAAATAGTACACAAAGAAAAAATATTGCAATAATAATAACAGGTGCAACGTGCAACTCGGTACGCAATAACAGATAGAAATAAGCTGCTACTGTGCAAATATAGCCTACTGTGCAGAATCTCGCGCGCAACATAATATGAACATAATATACATACCGCACCACCTACACAAAGTTTTTATTTATTCTACAACCACATTCATGAAATCAAAATATAATTATTGTAGCAGGTAACAAGACCATAAATGGACAATGTCATTTTTTTTCAAATTTTTGTTTATGAAAGTAAATTAGTTATAGAGAAATCATTATGCGCGGGATACTTTTTGCCACGGGTTGGTCGTTCTAGGGTTAATAGTAGTTTCTTTCGAAAAGTAGCCATCGACGACAACGCGTATACGTCCTTTGTCAAGTAAGCTGGATATCCAATTGATGAGCGTATCGGATAAACCGAACAAAAGAGCTTGGCAAGTAGGCACTTGTGCCAAATCTGGTCAAAAGTCTGAAATATCTAAAGCTACTACGACTGTTTCACCGGGCCTCTCTAATGTGTTATTTCAAAGTTGGGTGACATATGAAAGAAGATCACTCGTTGAACGACTCTGTCTGAACCCAAACTGGAGGTCGTTTAGGAGTTTATTGGACTCGAGGAACGAAAGTAGTTGGTGGCCTGTCTTCATGATTTTCGACAGAATGAAAGTGATAGCTATTGGGAGATAGATTGAGGGATCGGTTTTGTCGCCCTTTTTAGGAATAGGTTTTTTTTTTTTATGATTGTGGACCTGAACAGGCTAAATAAGGCCTATCGTGCTAAAGCACTCAGGAACACTTAGGAGGATGGATAGAGGGATAATGAATTGCCAATAGATGCCTATGAACAGCTACCTTAAATTTTCTTATATCATAAGTGAGAGGAAAACAGGAACTAGGGAAATCATTCCAGAGTTTAGAAGCCGTGTAGAAAAATGTGGATTGCGCCCGTTTGGTACGACAAGTGGAGATTTGTACTGCATACTGATGATGTGAATGAGCGAACCGAGTGTTTCTCGCAAAGATATACTGCATACTGATTATGTGAATGAGCGAACCGAGTGTTTCTCGCAAAGATAGCCGGAGATGGTATCAAAGAATGTAATTCACCAGCACAATAGCCGTTGTAATAACGATAATACAAAGAAAGAACTGAAACCATCCTATGCTCAAGGGACTGTATGTGAGAAGTTAAGGACGGGTCATTTATAAGCCTAATCGCTCTCTTTTGAATACGATCAACGATATCGAGAGCGTATTGGGGAGCACTAACCCAAAGGTGAGAATTATATTCCAGATGAGGCCGAATTTGGGCCTTATACAGCAGAAGGAGTTGCCGAGAGGTAAAGTACTGCTTAGATCTGTACAAAAAGCCTATTTTACGAGCAGCTGTTTTGGTAGCTGACAGAAGATGGTCAACCCATGAGAGATTTGAAGATACAGTCATACCCAACAGAGTAATAGAGTCTGAAAACTTAAGAACTGAGCCATTCATACTTACAACAGGAAATGATGACATTTGTCAACTTCCGAGATGAAGGAAACTCTCCAGATGGCATGAAGATCTAAAAGAGTTTGGACAATACAGGTACTAGCTCGGGGTAGCATTTTTTAAGGACGTTAGCTGGAATACCGTCAGAGCCAGCCGCCTTGTTTGAGTCAAGTTTATTGATAATTGATTCTAGGAGCTCGTAACGTGGATTGGTTTAATAGCGAATGGTGTAGATTTGGGCGACGGCACAGCTTTACCAGAATCACTGAGACATGAATTTGATGCGAAGTAATCGACAAAGAGGTTGGCTTTTTCAGCAGAATCAGCTCCGTTAGGAGACGTTATGGGGGAAAGGAAGATGTACTAAAATTTTTACTGATGGCTTTAGCTAATGACCAAAATTCACGAGCATCCAAAGGACATGAGACTAATTCTTTGCTTTTACGTTCTACAAACATCTTTTTGGCCTTGGTGATGATGCTTTGGCAACTATTCCTTGTGGCAATAGTCAGCGTGATTTTCGATAGATTTATTTGATTTCCATTTGGTATAGGGTTTATGCTTTTGCGATAATGAATTAGTGCAAGCCCTATTAAACCAGGGTTGGGAACGGGCATGACCTACACGATGTTTTTAGGGAATGTATAACACCATACCGATCAAGATAACTTCAGTTATTGAAAGAAAAATGTTTAAAGAGGAGAACCGTTTAAAGCAATACTCACGCCAGGGGAAGATTGCAAAAAAATCTTGCAGTACGCTCCAGTTAGCTGATTTAAACACCACATAGTTCTATCAGTCTTTCGAGTAACAGGGGATTGGGTACAGAGGAAAGTTATTTCGATTAGACAGTGGTCTGATTGACCAAGTGAGAAAAGGACTTGTTTTATAGACAAGTGGGTTAGTTGTAAGGAATAGGTCCAGGAGAAGTGGAGTATGGTTAGGGTTGTCAGGGATTCTGGTTGGTTTGGAAATGATTTGTGAGAGAAATTGAAGCCAATTGGAGTTGAAATGTTGCAAGATGGAAACTGCGATAATAGAGTCTATTTTCAGACTAAGATCTTGGAAGTTATTACCATTGGGAGACCTACACAAACAACAGTAGAATTTCACAAATTGGAACCAAGAATGTTTCAACAAAATCGCGTCAAATTTGCTGTTTTCCAAAGTGGACATCTTCTTACAACCTACGCTGTCCTTGGTATACGCACGTACTTCGCCTTTAGGGCGAAAGTTAAGTTGTATCTGGGAAATTGCAGGTCAGGTGAATCGGTGCTTCCAGGGGAGACGTGTTTCCGACAGAAACAGAATGTCCGGTTGCACTAGTTCAAGGTGTTGGCGAACAGCATTAAGAGTCAACCTGACACCACGTATGTTGCAGTAATGAATCCGAATGTTGGTACTTTCGACGACCGATGTCGCTTGAGTTCTGCCCTACCGGGCATCCGAATGGGGCAGAGACGAATTCCTTCTGTCTTGATTTTGGTAAAGACGAATTTTTGCTCCCCCTCCACCCAAAATCCTTGGGACGGATCGAGGAATCGATGTGAGAGTGTGGGCGTCTCGCCCTACTCACCAAGGGTTTAGCCGTTAAAACGCAACGTTCGGCTAGCGCGTGTTGGTGAGTATATAAGGAATAAAGAAGAAAGTGACCGGCAGCCCTTACTGAACTCAGAAAATTGGAGCACCAATATTAAGGAGTCCATGGTAAAGGTGGTGGTATTGCACCGGGCGGCATGGAGTACATATGCCTTCCACCTATGGATATTAAAATGAATATTAAAGCCATTTTTTTTGCATTTCACACTTTAACACAACACAACATTCTTATCATTTTTGTTATGACTGAACTTTCCCATTGTGGAATGGTTTACAGTATAGCTATAGCCTTTTAAGAAATGCTAAATGTAATTGTAATCAAACTTAATTAATTTGAAGCTATCGTTACAGTTTATAACGAATAAAATATATAAATATAAGCAAAAAGCTCCACTAATAATAATAAATTTTCACGGGAAATTCAGCTACAAGTGTGAATAATTAGATAATAAATGTCTGAATGTAATATATTGTTTTAGTTAAAGTAAGTTATATAAATGTAAAACTTGTACATTAAGATAAAAAGCAACAAGAATTGCTTGATTGTCCCAGTAAATTTTAAATTATCTAGATAGACGTTATCAAACAAAACAACTATAATTAGTTCGGATGTCTTGTTAAGTTAAAGTGATAAGTTATGATTGCGTACCTTTTGTTCAGCACAAACAATACTCCTTTGTATTTGCAGGGGGGCTACATGTTGTGGTGGACAATTAGCACACTCACCGTCTTCGTCCTGATTAATCGCATTATATTTATACGCGACAACTATCATCATTGTAAAAACAGAAATACTTAAAATTTCTGATCCAAATTTAAACTAATGTGGTTTTACATTGTTTAATAATACAATAATTACCAACTTAGTCTATCTGGTTGTCTAGTTACGTTTTTTAAACCTTGCTCTGTCTGTAATAATAAGAGTTTCATTTATTTTCCCTCAATAACATTAAATTATTTGGCTAGTCTGTTTAAGTATAAAATTATTGCAATATTATGATTTTGTTGATTCTCTTTACTCTAGCCAAAAAAATATTTAAAATTTAAGAACAATTTTGTTTTCTTATAAAGCGTATTTATAAAGTGTAATAAAAAAGTACTTCTGATTGATAAACTGCGTGTTTTACTTTTATTATTTCTTGTAATTTTCGAAAAATGAGGTTAAAGGTCACGCCACCAGCATCAAAAAGTCGGCGCGTATATACAGTGCCCGTCTAAAGTCTCTCCCCACCCCCAACCTATTATGTGAACCATAAAACTGAAATTAATAAAATTATGGGAAACCGAACTAAGGCACATATACAACGTTTTTGATGGTATTCAGTGACGTAAGTGGACAAATCAACTTTGGAATATGAACAAAATAGGTAACGAGGAGAACGTGGTTTAAGTTACTTCGGAAGAAAGAATGGCGACGCTTAAGAAAGTACCAAAACACCTACCTACGAACCTAAACCTAAGATGTAAATGTATTCGAAAAGTTACCAGTATTATACGAGGCTCGTTTGACGGAAGTGTGTATTTTCTAAAGTTGGCAACCCTAACGTGACGATATTATGATGCATACTTCAGTCATCTTTTAGAAGTCCGCTGTCAAAATTTCGTGAAAATCCGTCAGTTAGTTTATGTTTGACAGTCAATTAAACAAGACACGTTTTGTATTTAATTAAAAATGGATAAAAAGGAATTTCATGTTTTAATAACACTATTTTTTACGCAAAAAAACCATCAAACAAACAGAAGAGAAACTACGCAAATATTATGGCGAATCTGCTTCGTCTGATGGAATGCTTTGCAAGTGGTTTGCTGCTTTTAAAAGTGGCCATATGGACATGGAAGATGCGGAACGTCCAGGACCGTCGAATACGGTTACCTCTCAAGAAACAATCGATAAAGTCAGTTCCATCATAAAAAGTGATCGTCGAGTTAAAGTGCGAGAGATAGCTAATGAACTGCGTATTTCAACGGCATAATATCTTGCATCAATATTTAAATATGAAAAAGTTAAGTGGAAGATGGATGCCGCGTTTTTTAACAGAAGCACAAATGCATACACGTGTTTCGATTTCAAGTAACTGTTTGGTTAAGTTGAAGCATAATCCAAACGAATTATTTCATCGATACGTTACCGTGGATGAAACATGGATTCACCATTACACACCTGAGACGAAAATGCAGTCGAAACAATGGACTTCTGCGGATCAACGTGTCCCTAATAAGGCAAAATTTTTTTTTCTGCCAACAAAGTTGTGGTCACGGTCTTTCGGGACTCTGAAGGGGTAATCCTTATTGATTACATGCAGAAGGGCAGAACTGTAACTGGCGAGTGTTATTCCAACTTATTAACACGCGGTGCGGAATTAAGAAAGAAACGACCACATTTAAACAAAAAGAAAGTTCTTTTCCATCATTCGTCCGTTATTACATTCAATAAATTAATTGAATTGGGTTATGAATTGCTGCCCCATCCTCCATATTTGCCAAATCTGACTCCAAGTGATTTCTTCTTGTTCCCAAACTTGAAGAAGGGACTCGGAGGACAGAAATTTCGCACAAATGAAGTAATGGAAGCAATGGATGCATATTTTCCAAAAAATTATTTTTCTGAAGGTTTAAAAAAGTTGGAAAGTCGTTGAAATAAGTGTATATAGAATTAAAAGGAAACTATGTGGAAAAACAAAATATATTTTTGCCTTAAAACAAGTTTTTTTTTATTGAAAAGTCACTCTTCCGTCAAACCACCCTTGCACAATGCTACCTTATATCGGAAAATGATAGGAAAACTGTGTTTGATGCATTTTGGAAAATGACATGTAATGAGAAAAAATAAATATTCATAGTTAGAGCAAAGCCGGGAGAATCTAAAAGTAATTCTTCACTAATTTATTGTTTAAGAAAGCAAGACAATTTGATCAGGGTATGTAAAACAATGTTTCTGAACACTTCGGTACTAAATTGGAAAAAGAAAAATTGTAAACCTAGAGACAATGGTACACCTTCAAACTCAGAACAAACTTTAACTAGAAAAAAACTAAATGCAAAGGAAAACGGAACACTACATTATTTATTAATTGTCTACCTATGCTGGAATCGCATTATTGCCGCAAATCTATCTCTTACCCGAATGGTCATCTAAGAAAGAATTGTACAGGTTTTATGTATCTGACTGGTGTAGATCTCATAATGTAGAACTTTTATTAATGTGGTCATTCAATAATGCTTTAGATATGAAAAACATATCTTTATTTTCTCCAAAGAAGGATCATGCTACACATATTAAACGAAAAGAAGAAGCACGAATTGAAAAGCAGAAAGCCAAAGAACAGAAACATTTTGTATTTACCAATTTACCGTGGACCTTCAAGCTGTTTTGTTATCACCTCGGTCAACAGTATCTAGTTTGTATTATAAGACAAAACTTTGCGTACATAACTTTACCCTATTTCGCATCAATGGTAACTAAATTTATAATGGACAAAGTAATTCCTCAAATGGATCCAGAAACACGAAAGAAAAAAGTTATACTTTATAGTGACAGGAGCACCTACCAGAATCGCAATGTAACAATGAATAATGTGTTAGTGAATCTTGCAATTACCACCGACATAATAAATTTTTTGGACAAACTCAGATGGAGTGCGATTCAATGCATGCCAAACTTGAAAAGCAACTCAAGAGCCGAGTAATTAATATTCTTGCTGAGTACATTCTAATCTGCAGACAAATTAGAAAAAATCCTGAACCCTTAGAGGTCCATTATTTAACCAATGACCTTTTTAAATCATTTGATATGGTTGGGTTTTACAAGTCAACACGCCCTGGAAGCATGACGAGAGATCCTAAGGTAAACACTTTTTTGTTACAGTCCCTATCATCAATCAAATAACTTTTCGTTTTTAAGGTAACTTATTTACGGGCTCTTCACCATCAACCTTCTGCTGAAATATTCTATAAGTTAAGATTTGGCGATGAGTATACTTTTGTACCGCCAAGACAAACCAAACAGACGTCCCCAAAGGATATAAATAAGTTGCCCAAACTATATTCTAGTCAGCTTAAAATTACGAAGATGAACTTCGAACATCTTCAGGACTTGAAGAGTTATACCTCATGATTACTATCATTATTATGACAACCTGCCTTATGAACAAAAAAATAAATAAATGATGTTTTTCTTTTCCGATTAAATTGTACTTGTTTTTTTTTGTTCAGAAATAAAAAGAATTATTAAACTTTTGGTTTAGGAAGCTCACAATAAAATCGAAAGAGAATTTATTTCTCTATCTAAATCACATACAAAATACAGGGTGTTCCATTTAAAAAAATTGTGTTATGACACATCGAAATATTAATTTGGTTTGTTTTATCTAAGAATTTTTTACTTGGATTGATATTCCTAAACAATCAATGTCATTTAAGTACTTGTCATGTGTAAAATTTTTTTTGGTATTAAAGTTTCAAATATTGATTGAACTATATGTCTGTTCATTAGACATCTTTCAATAATCAATTACAATAGTTTCAATATGAAAGGACACAACTAAAAACTTTAAAATAATACTTTGGTTGGTAACTGTCGAGTTTGTGTATTCCGTAACATAATTAGGATATTTTGATGATTGAAGAAAAACGTCTATTTCCAGCAATAACTCGATTTTGATGCTCTAGATGCAATAAAGTAAAAAGGGATTTATTTGTTAACAAAGCAACCTTAACAACGGTAGTTTTTGTAACTAATTATTTCAATCATGTTTGAGAAAAATTCTTTTTTTTTTATCTGGCATTAAAAACGTTGAATTCGTCATTAAAATGCAGTGAAATATGCTGTGAAGTGATTCATTTTTTATTGATTTTTAATTTAAGGTAGGCTAAGATTGATGGATATTATTTGGGGAAAAATCTGCATTTTAACTTGTATTTCGTGAAAAAATAAGTTAAAACAATTTGCTTTAGATTTCTCTAATTAAGAATTACTCTACAAAATGTCTCAAGGGATGAATTGCACGCAACTGATCTGAAAAAAATGGTATGGTGGCAAAATGTTGTAGAACATTAAGAAATGAGAATATTTGAGTTAAGTCTCGTTGAAAACGTTAAGTAAAACACAACATGTTTAAATATTTCCTCTAATTAAGAATTCTTCTGGATACATAAAGTGCCAAAAGAATTAATTGTAAGTAGTCGGTAAACTTTATAGGTGTAGTCATTTACAGCTTTCTCACATCCAACTTTTTATTAGAATTCATTTGGACAAGACTTTTAACGAAGGTTGGATTTCTGTGTATGGAGTCTTCAAAAAGTTGGGGAAGAGGAGGACTTCTTTAAATTTATTTTATTTACCGACGCATCAACATTCCACAACAACGGCTTGGTAAACAGACATAACTTGCATTACTATGATAAGACCGTCACCTGTATCGCACTGTTGATCGTCAAAATCGGTGAAACCTGTATTTGGGAGAATTGTAGACCATGTGATTGGTCCGTTCCCCAATAAATGGATTGGAAGGGGAGGTCCACATGAATTTCCACCTAGATCCGAATTAACCAGCATGGATTTCTTTTTTTGAGGTTACAAGAAAAAATTAGTTTATAACACTACACCTACTACTGCTGGTGACATAAAGATTAGAATAAAGGATGCGTTTGCTACTGTAACACCAGATATTCTGAGAAACTCTAAGAAATCTTTTGAAAAACGAGTGTGATTAAGTATAGAAGAAAATGGTCATCATATTGCGCGTTTGTAGTATTTTTTTTCATAAACGTTTACGTCTTGGTTATAGTTTTATTTTTAATTTTTGTTTTCATCCTATACCTATTTATCAACTACAATTCAAAAATCATTACCTACTAGAACATAAACAAAAAAAATTTCCACAGGAATTTTTGAGAAAAATCTTAACTTTTTAATCGTTAATTTTATACATATGCATTACTCATAGTTTTTGATAGAAAATGGAATGTTATTTCACATAAATAAAAATTATACAGGGTGGTCCATTCAAGTTAAGTGGGTTGTTGATGTACAATTTTCTGAACCACCCTGTATAATTGAGAATAATTTAAAAAATAGTCCTACCAAAAAATTAAGCTGATATATTGTACCGTGTCGGCACAAGAGACCGAGGGAATAGTCGTGAGTCACCCTGTATAATATAATTTTTAAAATTCCTAACTTCATGATGGTCGATAGAATTCGACTTCAATCTAACTACCAGACACTTATCTAATCAAATTTTTTTTGTAATCGTATGTTGGTCATTTATTGGTGTTTGTTGGCTATTATTTGCCATTTGTTTATTTAAAATGTTCAATATTTTATTTGTGAAATATAAAAAGCAAACTATACAAAAACTAGCCATCAAACGCTTGCCAGTAAGAAAAGTTAGAAATTCCAAAAACCAAGAGACCGAAGTCAGATACAGTAGAGAAATTTGAAAAATACGTAAAACCACTAAATGATAAAAAGTAGTCAACAAATCACCAATAAGCAGCTAATGTGTGATTGCAAAAAATTACAAATTTTAATCGTGGGAGCTAACTTCACGCCTACATAAAAAAAAATGAAAATGGGGAAAAGCTACCAACCAACGAACCACAAAAAATAGCTAACAAACGCCAACAAATTTTTTCAACAAAAATTAAAATCGAAATTATATGAGAAAACAGTAATAACTAAAAAATGTCAAAAAATAGCTATCACACCGGTATTAATTTATTGCCACATTACTGTTAATTACTAATTACTTTAGTAAATATATCTGTATTATTAAATATTATTACTATAATAATGAATTACATTACCACTATACAGGCTACACATTTTCGGATTCTACTTGTAAAAAATAAACCATAGACCTTATAATACTATGGACGGAGTGTTGATGTAGCTGTAATGTGTCGAAAGGTGATGCTATTAAGCGAAAAGAGATGGCTAATCACAATCTATGGGAGTTAGTAAAGGAAGGGAGAAAATGGTCACGTGACGACTGACAGAAAGCGGCTTTGTGAATGGCGTTTTAAATACTTTATGAAAATAAAACTCAAATTATAGAAATAATCGCAATTTATATAGTTATATATTATACAAGAACATTTTAACTAAAATTAAAACAATATTAATTGCAGTAAGTACAAAATAAATGTTTATTTGTTTTCATACTAAAGTAGGTGTAAAAACAACTACTTCCCGAACGTGATATTCAATTCATAGATGACAATTATAATTTTGATAACCTCTTTCTCTCAGTATGTAAGTGAAGTAGATGAATACATCGTAAAAGTAAAAAGGTATGTGTTCTTCTGATGTAAAATTAAAAATATGGGTTTTATCTATTTACCTAAGCTATTGGTGTTTAAAATGAATTAATTTTTTGTATTGGTAAACTAATTCTCTCTTTCACCTCATTAAAACTTGAATTTTGTAAAATATATTTTAAAAACTTTATACACGATTTGTATTTAGTTATTTTATAACGGATCTTCATCTAAAATGAGTTGATACATTTTTAATATTAAATTAAAATCGATTAGTTTTGTGCCTAAAATAATTAATTTACTTATGAGGTTAGTTTCCGAAAAATTATGAACACATTTGAATATACTCTCAGCTATTTAACAAATATAATAGTCCAAGATCCCAGGGCCGCCAGACATCACTTATTTTCTGATGAACAAAATGTGTAAGATTGAGTAGTGTTAGTATGTACTATGATCGTACCCCACCTGCTACCTTGGCCAGACGGCCATTTTTCAGGTATTTAGGTAATCAAGGTATGTAAAAATGCTACTTACCTCACTTAAATTCTGACAGCTGATTTTTACGTATATGTTACACAATATAGTTAAAAATCAGTCATGAATACGCTCAGACACTTCCCGTCGGCAAAATTACAGACGCTTTAAATCTCTCACAATAATTACTTAATGTCACTTACAGTATGAAGCTCCATTTTTATATGTTAGCCAGACAACTATATTAAAACGCTTTACAACTAGACACACCGATCCAAGGGGTCAAACATCCCCTAGACTCAATTGTAATGTCGCTGTGAGTATGAGCGAGAGGGCATTATCCGTGCTCATAAGCGTGAGTGAGACATATATGAGTGTAATATTGCCCGCTGTCTCTTACGGTTTACTCTTGTCATATGCATCATTTGAAAAATTATGATTCCTACATGTGAATATTGATCGGCACTGGTAACAATCAAAGATATGTTGATATTAATATTATCTATGAACAGTTAGGACCGTCGTTGTGTCGAAGTTTACCAGTATTTCATGCTATCACTGGATGCGATTATAATGCAGCATTTTTCAAAAAGGGCCAACAAAGGCCGTTTAGTATCCTGAAAAAAAAAATGAAGAATACCAACAAGCATTTCTCAATTTTGGCATGTTGGACGAAGGTGTATTCAACACAATACAAAAATTTACATGTGATGTTTACAACACTCCTGGAATAAATGATGTAAATATTGCCAGACTTTAGTTGTTTATTAATACATGTATGGTATCTGGAAGAATATGAAAAACTTTGATGCTAGTAAGTTACCACCTTGTAATAGTGAACTTTTGGAACAGTTTCGACAGGCTAGTTTTTGGAACAATGCAAGTACAAAGATAATTAATATTCTCAGTCTCGAAAATAATGGCTTTAACCCTACAGTGATCGTGCACGGTGTATGAGACCAGGCTGAAAATAATTTCGTTATATCATAGAGTGGGGGTATCGTAAACGCGTTCACTCCTCAGTACCTTCCTCTCTCGTGATCTTCGACATACAGTTACAATGTGGGTGTTGTGCTGTACGTTTGTTAAGTTTGGTAGTGAATTACGGTCTGAGACACAGATGTGACCATTGATGTTACAAATTTTTGTGTTTGTTAGGTAAGTTTTTTATTTTAAAATGCGTTAAAATGTCATTGCTTTTATAACTTATTTCACTTATTTAGTTATGGAAAGCTACGAAAGAGAACAGGCTCATTTACAATCACTTTTGTATGATGTTGACTTAGAAACTGACGACGAAGCAGCCCATAATGATGAATCAGAATAAAGAAGAGGAGGATGTTCAAGAGACTTTACAGCACGAAAGCGAGTCCGTACAAGATATATCAGACGCTGAAGAAAGTGATATTTCTAGCAATACTACTTTATCTCTTATAGGAGGGTTAGCTTTGAAATTATAATATGCATTTTTTCTACAGATCGTTTTGTTACAGGCAAAGATAAGAAAAGTTATTGGAGAAAACATGCTCCTAAACCCAAGAATGTTCGGACCAGACAAGGAAACATTATGATTATTGTACGTTCACCCGGTCCTACCCCAAATTCAAGAAATTTGTGAGACCCCATAGATATTTGGAATTTCATAAATCAAAATATAATTGCTATAATTGTTGACAGTACCAACAAGCATATAATGTCTATTCAGAAAAACTATTCACGTGAAAGAGATGCTAGTACAACTGATGAATTTGAAATTCGTGCGTTAATTGGGCTTTTGTATCTGGCAGGGTTGAGTCACGCAAACCGATTAAATTTGGAGGATCTTTGGAACAGGGATGGTTACGGGGTAGAAATATTCTACCTCACTATGACATTGCAAAGATTCAGATTCCTTCTACGACATCTTAGGTTTGACGACAAAGTATACACGGTCGGATCGAAGATTAATTGACAAACTCGCTCTTATTCTAACAGTCTTTGAAAAATTTGTATCAAACTGTCGAAGAGGCTATTTTCATTCCCCATATGTTACCATAGATGAAATTCTGGCGGGATTTAGGGGTAGATGCGCCTTTAGGCAGTATATACCTTCTAAACCTAATAAGTATGGACTTAAAATATTTGCAGTTTGTGACGCAAAGATGTTTTACATATCAAATATAGAAGTGTATGTTGGAAAGCAGCCAGATGGACCGTTTCAAAAATGAAATAGCCCCTCTGATGTTGTTTTATGGTTATGTGACAATAACACTTCTAGGAATATAACCATGGATAACTGGTTTACGTCAATTTCTCTAGTACAAACTTTACTCGAAAAACATAAGTTAACTGTTATAAGGACGCTAAAAAACAAACAAACGAGAACTTTCAATAGAATTTTCCAAACCCGTCAATAGACCAACACACAGCAGCATGTTTGGATTCAACAAAGATTTATCGCTTGTTTCATATATTCCCAGAGGCAAAAATGTCTTATTGCTGTCAAGTCTACTTCACCATGATGACATTGATCTTCATACTGGGAGAAATAAACCAGTTATCATCACAGAATATAATGATACTAAGGGAGGCGTGGGCGTAATTGATAAACTTTGCGCCAGCTATGACTGCGCAAGGAATACCAGAAGATGGCCCATGGTAGTTTTTTATAGAGTAAAATCAAAATCGGAAGACACCAGCGCAGAAACGCATTTTTAAACTAGATAAAGATGCAGTAATGATTGGAAAATGACACAGATATTAGTACTGTGCGCTCTAAAACGTTACTTTCCAGCTGATCGTTTGCCAAACTTTGGTTATAACCTCTTTGTTTTACCGGCGTATCAAATTTGTTTATTACTTATTCTACAAAACAGTTTAATTTAAAACTATCCGCTGCCTGTATTGAATTTATAAGTAAGTTACTTTAATTATTAATTTCATGTTATATTAATGTAACCAAATCTACTTCTTTATATAATGTGCGACGCAAGCATATCTCATAACGCTCAAGCACCTCAAGCAAGAAAACGCCATGTGTTATCTGAAGATGCTCGCAAGATTGTGTGGAACAATTACAAAAACTTTAAAAGTATCAATTCAGGTAAAAAGCAGTTGGATAACAACGTTTTATTTTGTAATATTCAAGGAATTTATAACCTCATTAAAGATGACGAAACAGTTGGATATTCGGGAAAGAAAACGTCATTTAGAAGTTTACTTTTAAAATGGGCTTCAGGTAAGTTTACTGATTAATTTTTAATCATATCTTATCTTGGGTTTTATGTAGGTGGAAAAAACATCCGATCGTCGTAAGATTATAATAGAACGACATGAAATACATTCTTTGCGTTGTGCATATATACGTTCGATCACTAATTATCGTAAAGCAGGACGACCAGTTATATACACAGGTTAGTTTTGAAGATTATAAACTATACATTCTTGATTCTACTGCATAATCTTATGTAAATTTTAGATGAAACACATACATTCGTCTCATACGACACCATATTCGTGGACGGATGGGACAAACGCAGGTCT
Source organism: Vesta saturnalis (assembly GCA_036346205.1). NCBI lineage: Eukaryota > Metazoa > Arthropoda > Insecta > Coleoptera > Lampyridae > Vesta > Vesta saturnalis. Next base: position 2,555,883 of record JARFJB010001138.1, on the reverse strand, counting down.
TAAATCTCCTATTGGAAAAGGAAATCGCCTTATAATCGTACATGCTGGTATGTTTATTTAATTTTATAACGTAAATATGTTGCTATTTATCATTATTTTAGGTGGTGAAATGGGCTTTATAAATAATGCTTTGCTAATGTTTAAATCTGGCCAAAAATCAGGAGATTAATTGTTATTGGCAAATGTATTTTAAAAAAACTAGATTTTGTAATTATGACAATAAAATATTATTTTACTTTATGATTATTTCAAAGATTTTTTACTTCTAAAATTGTATTCTTGGACAACAAACGCGTAAGTAACATAACCTAAACTTTTATTTTTTCAAACGTATATTTTTTTGTTGAGCTTTACACTCTGACGTCACTTTTTTTGCGCAGCTTGGTGTCTTCCGATGTTGATTTTACTCTAACATATTAAACACTGCAGGAATAAAAACGCCAATAGCCCTGACACAAACATATTATGTAGTTTTCTTGAGAAAATTAGCCTATGGATTAATAACTCCACATTTGCAACGGCGTGCAAGTATTTACCACAAATTTTGAAATTGCGGCTTCAAGAAATGGTTGGGTGTAAAGTAAGGGAACAACAACAAAATGTTATTCCTGGCAGATGTACATACTGCGACTGGAAAAAAAATAGAAAAACACGATTTTCGTGTTTCAAATGCAACGTTCACATGTGCTTGGAACATATCACTGTCATATGTCAAACGTGCAGGGAAAATGCATTTCAAAATGAATAGATCATTTTTTCCGAAAGAATGTATTTTGTGAAGTGCAATAATAACTTTTAAGTTCAATTGCAAAGTGGTGTTAAACTGTTTTCAGTCTTTGTCCAAGAATATCAGGTTATGTTCAAAATAATTTTATTTTAGTTTTTATACTACAATTATATATTTTTCTGTATAACTGTAATAAAAAATAAGTCTACAAAATTTTTTTCTTTACTTTTTTATCACACGGTCTTAGAAACCGGGGCGACCACTTATGTTACAATTTTCAGTGGGACTACTGGAGGGTTAAAGCGTCTGTAAGGTAATAATGCCGACGGGAAGTATCTGGGAATATTGATGACTGATTTTAAACGATATTGTATAACATATACGTAAAAATCAGCTGTCAGAATTTAAGGTAAGTAGCATTTTTACGTACCTTGATTACCTAACACCTGAAAAATGGCCGTTTGGCCAAGGTAGCAGATGGGGATGCGATCATAGTACATACTAACACTACTCAATCTTACACATTTTGTTCATCAGAAAATAAGTGATGTCTGACGGTCCTGGGATCTTACAATATAAATTACATCAGAAGGTTTTATCAAACCGCCTTTGTTTATTTTATTCAACAATTGAGTTATTTTGTGTCAGTAATGCTGCACAAATATTGCAGTTTAAAGACATAATTAATTTTCTTGAAATAAAACCAGCAATGTATTAAACTACACCATTTTCATATTGTGAAAAAGGAGGCAAAACAACTGCACAAGTTGTTAATTTTTATAACATAAATACTTGCAGTAAACGTTAATAAAAGCGTTATCACTTGCTCTCAAGTATAAGGCGTACTTACACACTTGTAAACAATTTACACTATTTTACCCTTTTGTTCAGAATTAAACCCTTAATTACTTGATAAAAATGTATCACGCCGATCAAGAAAATGCATTTCCGTTCATTTCGCGCCAAGCTAGTTGTCCGTCTTTGTTGCTACCTCTCCTTCGCACACTGACGAGACTGTGGACCATTTTCACGCAGCAAAGTTAGAGTAAGTCGGTCCACCTAACTTATTATACCCTGAGTTTTAATAATGTGCAAACGATCAGCTGATTATCTTCCATCTCATTTATACTCGCGAGTTCTCTCTCTAGACTCTGTCCATACTAATATTAGGTCTATGAAATAAACAAAAAATACCTGTCCACCATTTTATTCAAAAAAAAAAAAAAAAATTATATCTCAAGATTGGGTTAAAGAATCACATCAATATTTGGGAAGAGTCTTGGTAATAGTCCTAAAATTAGCAAAAAATCAGGACTTTAATTCTTTTTCGAAAATTACAAAATGGCGGCCATATTTTTTAATCCTTTATATCTCTTAAGTATTCGTTTTATCAAAATGTGCGTTATGTGTTAAAATATTAAGCCTTGTATTTTGAACAAAATGACATTTTATTTGTTAAAATCGGTTAAAAAATAACCGATTTAAGGTAGAAATTGATATTGTATTTTTGTGCCGTTTTCATATCCTCCACTTTACATTCAATTAATTTGAATGTAAATTGTTTTTATTTATTGTTAAAGCTAATATTTGAAAACAGTATCAAATTAAGTAGTATTTTTCTCGTCTTGGAACCAGAGAAAAATGCACGTCATGAATAATATAGAGAAAGTAGAGTCAAGGAGAAGAAAAATTGAAAATAAAAATACACAGAAACCAGAAACATTGTTATGGAGAAATTGAACAGAACAGAAGTAGAGTACTCAAAGTGGGGGAGAGAAGGAAGTTCCTAGAGAACTGGTTCTATGAGCTTTCAAACATCCTATCACACTATTGCAGGAGCAACTCCAAGAAAAATTACACAAAAGACAATCTAGTGAAGAACAAGTCTCAATTATACAAGAGATATGTGGCATTCTGCGAAGGAAAGCCACTGAGCCAATGTGTTTTCGAAGAGGAGTTCGAACAAAAAAATATAGGAATATTACAGCTGAGGAATGACATATGTGATGTATGTTGTAGCTTTGAATCTGACAACTTGGATCAACCAGAGTATGAAGTCCATGTAGCTGACAAAGGCACGATGAGGCTAGAAAAACAGCAAGATAAAGAAAATAGTCTTGAGGAAATGTCATGTACTTACGATGGATTTACAGGCAGTACAACTATGCCCAATAATGTATGCATCCACACTTTATTATAAGCAGAAATTTATACTACACAATTTCACCCATTATAATTTAGCAACACATCAGCCCACCAATTATTGGTGGAATGAAGACGAGGGAAAGCTTGAGGTTTCGGTTTTTGCCACTTGAAACATGCACTATCTGCAGGCACAATTTGAAGGATTCAATTATCCCAACAATACTGTACAGCACTGGATGGATACCAAAATAGTAATTTAGTCCTTGCCAATATGCTTTGGTTGGTTATTCAGTCAGGAGTAATGTCGTCATAGAACAAAAGTATTTATTGGTCAAATGTGACACTCAAATGGAGTGTCTCATTGTTCAGAGCTTCTTTCTATCTTTGCTCGCAAACGAGATACCCTACAATTTCAACCAATACAATACAGAGGTACTATACCTACATGTCCTGACATATATGCTAGATGTATTTTCAGGTTTAAGTTTTTGCCTTATAATTCAAATGTATATTTGTTTATATATTAAAAAGATTATGTATGCTATTTAACTTTATACATATGTATTTTTAATACTTTTGAGAAGGTATGTGCTAAACTGAATGATTCGCTTGTTTGGATCGGCCGGGTGTTTGTTAATCCGGATTAACGCAGCATTACTGTATATGAATATTTACCTCATCGATATGGTTTCAATATCCATGGTTAAAGGTCTAGACAGACCTTTCCGTACAGGTGTGTACCCACGAATTCCATTCACACGTCAGTTAAATAAATGAAGACTTTCAAGTGAAAACTGCTTACAAAATTCTTCAAGCGATTTGAAACCCAACTTTATAACAAAGTCGATAAGAATACAAAAGTTCATTTAAGATATCAAAGAGTGTACTAAAACACATCCCTGCATATTTTATTTGCATATTTGGCAAAAAATTCCAATAAGAATTAGAACATTTTTGCAGGTGATTACCATGTCAATAACATTGCCATTTCCTTCAGTCACAACTGATCAGGAAAAAAAAAAGGTTTCATAATGTACTTATAAACATTAAATACAATATAAAAAAGGTAAGTAAAAAAAAAAGAAAAAAAAATTAAAAAAATTTTTGGTGACTAAAAATAAGAAGTGTGGGGCGCTCTTTGTAGTGCCTTGCACTTCATTGTTTGAATGTAGGTGTTGATAGGCTTTATTACAAGTACAAAATGTCATGTATGCCCCACACTTATTTTTAGACACAAAATTTGTTGATGATAATGGGTAGATAAAAAAAATAATTTTATTCTTTTTAGTACATTTGGAAACAAAAGCGCTTTTTAAAAATGTTTTTTTTTACTCATTTTTATTTTTTACTTTTTAGTCGTTTGGGTGTAAGTTCCAACAAAGAAAGAAACTCAATTTTTCAAGACCCTAGTTTTCTAAACAAAAATTTCGAACTTACTTGACCAATATAAACATGTATGCCGAAATTCAGCTCAACCGGAGATTGGTAAATAGTTGATTTTTTTTTTGACCGAATACAATATTTTGAGACCCCCGGATTTTAAACTCAACTTTCGTATATTTGTGTGCATGGTATTATGCCAAAAGCTGAAGTCCTAAATTTCAAGGTCCTAGCTTTATAAACAAAAATTTCGACCATATTTGGCCGCACTGCAGCACGCTAACCTTGAAGCTCAACTTGCCGCATATTTTTGTGCAGGGTATTCTGCGAAAAGCTTAAGTCAAAAATTTCAAGGCCCTAGCTTTATAAACAAACATTTCGACCATATTTGGCCAAATATGGCCGCAAAAGTCAAAGCAAAAAACACATATTCCTGTATTGTCATCAAGAATACGCATGTATGGCAAATTTCAGCTCAATTGGAGATCAGGAAGTTGTTGAAAATTCAATTACAAGATTTGAACGGACAGACAAAGTGAGTTGAATAAAAGCATTAAGAAATAACTTTCATGACAGATTTTTATTGCATTAGCCCAAGTTGAGAAAACACAGCATGTGAGATTTCGTAAATGAAACCTCCAAACATAACAACACACATGAGAAAAACTTACTTTTATCAACAGAAAATATTTTCTTAAAGTAAATAATTATAAAACCCATTTGCCTTTCATAATAGACTTATAAACGTAAAACAGAAAACCCAAATTTTTTCTGGGCTTGTTTTGTTTGATAACGACAATCCCAAACCTCATGGGTGATTGTGCAGAAACCAATTTTACACTGAATACAAATATATCAACTAAACTGAAAATGTTAGAATCTGCGATTTTGTGTTTTACCTATTCTACAACTGCCTACGCTTTTCCTACTTTTTATTTGATATATTCTCTGAGTGTGGATTGCCATATTAAAAAAGCCTCTTTTAAAACTCCTTCAAGAGGAAATTGTTATTAGTAGTGCCCAGATTTCTAAGCAAAATGCACATTTTTTTCTACACAGCTAGTAGAAATGTTACACCTTGTAAAGTACGCATTAATAAATCTATTAAACTATGCTTGACAGTGCTTATAAGTGCTTATTTAGACTATTACGAATCAGAATGCTCATTTCACGATTCTCTATTAAAACTGCATATTCTTTTACTCTGTGGGATAGTGCAAGCGCGGGTTTATGATGTTATTTTTAAATTTTGAATAAATGTAAACATCTTCCCACGCTTAGGAAATCATACCTAAGACCAATAAATAACAAAAGGGATGACTTGTTTGTTAAACTCGTGCACTCACAACATAGAATTTTAGGAAATGCTACAAATCACAATTCTTACACAGTTTACAAACACTATTCATATTTCGATAGTGTAGATTCAACTTGCATAGAGCATTTAAATTTAAATTAATTCACATGACGTGCATCGTGTCGCGGAAACAATTAGGAGCCAGTATAAAGATGTTGATCTTGTTTCGTGCGTTAAGAAAGTGTTTATAAAATCCCCCATTGGAATTCAAAAATATCATGAACTGGCTCCAAACATATCTTTACCACCTCAGCCCGTTTTAACTCAATGCGGATCATGATTGCAAGCTGTGTCTTACTACGCGACCATTTCAGCAAAGTCAAAACGATAGTGAATGCCTTAAATGCAGCAGACGCCAGCATTGAAACAGCACAAGAATGCTTTGTCAAAAAGGGCATTCAAGAAAAGAAACTCGGCAACGTATTATTGAAAAATTTCGGATACAAAATACTGCGCCACATTTCCAAAAAACTTTCTGGCGACAGCTTCGTGCTTGAAGAGGAACACACCGACGAAGAGCTGAGGTGCTTTTCACAAGCACCTGTGACATAATGTGATGTTGAAACAACATTTTCGATGTACGAAACCTTTTTTACAGTTCGGCGAAGAACTTTCACGCAGGAAAATTTTCAAATAACCTTTCTTGTATATTGCAATAAAGCAGTAAATGAAATTAATAAACAATACTTTAGTAAGCTTGAATAAAATTGTTGTGTATTATGCTTGATTATTTCCCTGTTTGAATGCGCTTACAATTCCGGGTACTAGTAATAATCATTTAAAGGAAAAAGTTAATAATGAGGTCTTTCAAAATTACTCAAACAAGACGGGTATAGACAATCTAGAACTATAAAAAATTTCAGGTAGGAGGAGCAGTAGCTGTGAGATATTATCGCTATAGGGTTATTACAAAAAAAAAAAAAAAAAAAAAAAAAAACCGCTGCAACTTGTATCGATACTTCCACATCAAAAATTTAATTATGCTGTCAAAATGACATTTACACTATTTGTTGTACAGAAAAATTATAGGGACAAAAATACTCACAAGTAGATCAATGTCACTTAATTTATACCAACTTAAATGCCATAAATATGGAATGGAAAAATTTAATACAACAGTATTGCCAAAACCTGGTTGCGTCTATGCCTAGATCATTAACATTCCTGATAGAGAAGAATGGAGCTATGATTTAAGTGAAGTTTGTTACTAAATTCTAAAACATAATTTGTTCAAATTTATTTTTAAACTGACATACCATCAAAATATTTTAACCTCTTTTTGATAAATCGTGTTCACACGGAGTTCGAGATATTAGCAAAAACCATAAATTTTAAAAATCTTTTTTTTTGTAAATAACTTGAAAACTATTAACTTTGACAAAATTTTCGAAAAAAATTGAAAAAACACTTTTTGTGAGAAATTTTATTTCCTATGTAATGGTCTTTTCACTTTTTGAATATGTTAAGTAGTTCCGGAGATATTTAGGAAAAACCAGTTTTTTAAAGTAACGGTTTTTTGTTAATATATTGTAAACAGTTTGTTGTACAGAAAAATTATAGGGATAAAAAATACTCACAATTATATTTCTAATTATATATTAAAAGTAAAAAAATATAAAAAAATAAAAATTTGCAAATGGGGTACTTATCCCCCAATTTTACCCCTTTCCTCATACCCCATTGACCCCAAAAACAATCAGTTACTTTGGGTAGTTGACGTCTATATGTGTGCCAAATTTCAAGTTGATATGTTAAGTCCTTCGAAAGTTATGGTGTACACACACATAGACAAGATTTTTTTGCCCAAATTTTGTTTTTAAACATTTTCGAACATTTTAAAGTGATTGAGCAAATAAAAATGTTTGAATTTTTTTTTAGCGATACAGTACTTCCCATCCGTTGGCTGTGGAAGTTATTAGGTAAATGAATTTAAAATATTTTCCAATGTATTAAGCTATCACGGTTACCAGTTCAAAGTTTGTTCCATTTCATAAACATTGCATAAATGTAAGAAATTACTACATCGTTGCAGGTAAAATATATATTTGTTTTACGCGTTTCAGAATATTATTCCTTCTTCAGAAACATTAAAGGGTTCTTTAAAACTAACTAGTTAACATAATGATCTACAATAAATATTTCCTAATTAGTATAACAAATATTGGCTAAAAGTTATTAAATTCATTTGAACTTACCATAAATGAGCGAATAACATGAAATATGCAGATGAATTATTTATAAACAGTATTACATAATGATTTTTAACGGAACTACTATTTTCGAAGGAAAAAGTGGTTCAACGTTAATCCCCTATAACAGAATGAAAAGTTTGTATCAGTTAAAAAATTTAATTTGAATGAATACAATTACAATCTTACCGTCAAAACGGGCAAACTGTAAACCCCCATGATTAAATGATGATAAAAGAAATTTCCAAAAGAATTTAATATTATCCCTTAGCACTTGATATTAAAGAAAAAACGTGTCTTATTACAGTATGCTACATATAGAAATGTCAGAAAGTGCAAGTATAAATACCAACTTGTTTGAAACACAAGACAACTTAAAAACTAATTACAACTTAAGTAACTAAACACTATGGTTACATTTACTTATTTTTAATGATATTGAGATATATGTTACTTAAATTATCAATGTCCATTTGTGGTTAATAAGTGATGTTTTGAATATAAAACATTTCCATGAATAACCTTTTATGGTAATTACTTTCTTGTATCATTACGTTTAATTTTGATAGAATAACGGTGTTGGCTAATACGTTTTTCAAAATTGTGACGTTTGTCAATATATGATTTAGAGCAGTCATTACATTCAACTTTGTAAATTAAATTTGTTTTATCGTCAATTTAATTTACAGTTGAAGTTGCTAAATTAATTGAAAACGTCTAATACATTCATATACAATTTCATTACTTACAAACGTTTTCAATTTCAATTGCAAAAATTCTTGCCCAAAAGTAATTCCATAAAAGGATATTCATGGAAATGTTTTATATTCAAAACATGACTCTATTAACCACAAAATGGACATTGATAATTTAAGTAACATATATCTCAATATCATTAAAAATAAGTAAATGTAACCATAGTGTTTAGTTACTTTTAAGTCATAATTAGTTTTAAGTTGCCTTGTGTTTCAACCAAGTTGGTATTTATACTTGCACTTTCTGACATTTCTATATGTAGCATACTGTAATAAGACACGTTTTCTTTAATATCAAGTGCTAAGGGATAATATTAAATTCTTTGAAATTTCTTTTATCATCATTTAATCATGGGGTTTACAGTTTGCCCGCTTTGACGGTAAGATTGTAATTGTATTCATTCAAATTAAATTTTTAACTGATACAAACTTTTCATTCTGTTATAGGATTAACGTTGAACCACTTTTCCATCGAAAATAGTAGTTCCGTTAAAATCATTATGTAATACTGTTTATAAATAATTCATCTGCATATTTCATGTTATTCGTCATTTATGGTAAGTTCAAAATGAATTTAATAACTTTTAGCCAATATTTGTTATACTAATTAGGAAATATTTATTGTAGATCATTATGTTAACTAGTTAGTTTTAAAGAACCCTTTTAATGTTTCTGAAGAAGGAATAATATTCCTGAAACGACGTAAAACAAATATATATTTTTACCTGCAACGATGTAGTAATTTCTTACATTTATGCAATGTTTATGAAATGGAACAAACTTTGAACTGGTAACCGTGATAGCTTAATACATTGGAAAATATTTGCAATTTGTACAGTTCAAGAAAAATAACTTCAAACTTTGTAAATGAATTTATTTAGTTTTCATTCTTGAAATTCAAAAACAATGACATCGACATTTCAAACAAATTATTAGTCATCACTATAGAACAGATATGAAAGTTGATTCACAATCTAATAATGAGGTTAACAATCAACCAAGAAATTGAAATGAATGATAAAGAGAAAGAGCTTATGATGGAGTTACCCCAACGTGTTGTATCTGGACGAATAAGGGGACCGCCTAAACGATTTACCTTTAGCGATTATGTTTAGTATTATGTGTAATTAGTGGTGGAGGTATGTAGTATGTAATATTGTGGGTAACAGTTATAATAATACACGCATATCCACATTGGGTAGCCAGAGGAATCAGTGGACACAACACAGATGTGCAAGGGTATTACAGCAATAAATGAATGAATATACAAAACTACACATGTCCTTAATTTATCCTTACTGTCCATATTAACAAACATTATAAGTTATGTACAAATTTGATTAAAAATTATCAATTACTAATGAGGTATTTTTAATTGATATTACAGATTTCCAAGGTAGATTTCTGTCCTGTTAAACCAATACATTGTATTTTCTTGCCAAATTTAAGATATGTAAGTGCTTTTCTATACTAAAAAGGGAAGCAAATTATCTACAATTTTAATCAATGTGTGAAAAGAAAAAGGAACGATGACAATGCCATTATCCCACTTACACGAATGTGTTGCTGAAGCTAGAGGTGTGGGTCTAAACACTGAGAAGAATTATTAAAGAAAGAAACAGTACACCCGGAACAAATCACCCTGGCAACAGTAAATTCTCTTCACCATGACAAAACTGTCAATAAACCGGACCCTAAGTCAACATTAGATGCAAGCGCTGAAGAGATAATAAGAATAATCATCTACTCGTTTATTAATAGCCAAAAATGTACTCCAATCATAAATAAGGTTTTACAGGAAGCGATAAGTGATGGTGTTTAATTCTATGGAAAGCTAGAATTACATTGGAAAGAGACAGAGCATAATAGAAACATATTAGTGGAAAAATAGACATTAGAAGTAAACAAATCGAGTTTCTTCGAAAACTGAAGAAATGTAAAGAGGGAAGACATCCGGTGTATAGTGATGAAACTTACTTATACCGATATTGTACCAAAAGCATGGGATGATAGAAGAAACTGTTGTTTGAAAGCTCCTGTTACTAAAGGCCAACGATTAATTATTGTTCACTGTCGAGAAAAAGGTTCCATTCCTAAGGCACTTTTAATGTTCAAGTAGGGTAGAAAACAGAGACTATCATGATGACATGAACCACACAAATTAGATTAAATGGGTGAAATTGTGAACCTTTACAATGACATTAAAACAAACATTTTAAATGAATTTTTAAAATCAATTTCTCATTAATCAGAAATCAATTTATGGTATATTTGTTAAATAATGTTAGCGAAAACAAATTACATGTATGAATGCACAGTTTATTATTATAAATGCGTATGTTCAACATATTCAGCACAAGTGAGTCAGTTATGCAATGTTTGCTGTAAGTTGCTGACATCTTTGAAAGTACGCTTTGATAGAACATCACAAATACATTTTAATGTAAAAAAAGAACTTATTTAAGTTAATACTAGATATCATTTTTGCATTGCATTCTAATTTCAGAATAGAAACCTTTTATTTCAGATTATATATGACTGAATAAGTCTTTTTCATATGGAACCACTCACCATGTCATTTTATAAAGCTGTAATGGAATACACTACAATTTTCCAAAAACGAATATCATAGCATTTAACTTTCAAATAACTAAAACTGCATATACATGTCCATATAAAATTTGTGGTTCTACAGTGTGATGTACTATTGTGCTGAAAAAAATACGTACAGTTTTTACTGTAGACACTTCCAAAATTCAAATTTCGATGTAGACACTTTTTTGTGTGTAAATGTGACATCTCAGGATTTTCAAGTAGGGGTTAAGCATTTGTCAAACTGGCAAGAAAACTGTGGTTTTGCTAATATTCATTTCATTAGCAATTCGCCGAATGCTTCGTCTATATCTCAAACGGCGCTAATTATTGCCTTTTGCAATTCTAATTTTTATGAAACTGGCACTGTGATATTTCATGGTCATAGCCTGCTAATACCATTGATTATGTGCCGTCAAACCAAATGCACACAGTCAAAATTTTGCTGTACCAGTATTTTTTGAGCACGATAGTACCTATTGGTTTTTTAAGATGAACTCAAATCTGTATTAATCTAAAGCACAGCAAATAATGAATAGAAATTGTCATTTAATGCATACACATTGCAACAATATCAATAAACACTGAAGGAAAGTATCAAAACATCTGCTTCTACGGTGTGATGCATTGTTTTTTAAAGACAATCTCAAATGTACGCACATAAATAAGATCAATTCATCTAAAATACAGTAAATAACAAGTAAAGATTTTCATTTAATGCGCCTATTAACATACAGATATGACAATCACGTAGAATTGAAAGCAACTATTATAAGGAGTAGCGGAACATCTCTTTAAAGTTGATTAATAATCATTAACTTTATACACCACATCATTATTACACCTAAAATATTTCATTACTATTAATTAATGAAAATTGGGGCTCCTACTTACTGTTGTACCGTCAGATAAAAAATTGCTTGCTTAATAAACATAACCACAAAGTTGGGTTACGCACTCACAAAGTGTGTGGCTACAGAGAGGCATCACGTAAACAAAAAGAGAAACTTTATTAGAGCGATTCAATAAATTAATTTTTGTATTAAATTAAATGAAACAATGACATCATGTTAACAGCTGATATTTTTAATCTGAATTTATAATACAGCTTCAAATTTCCAAATTTTTATCGTGACTCACCTCATCACCATTTTGAACAATCTCTAACACTTTTATTTGTAAACTGATATTAAACAAAAATTGCATAAAAATGAGATTTTTTAACAATAACTCTAATATGTAGATTTATTAAAATCCATTGCGTATTTACAAGTTAATTTGAAAATGCTAAAATGAATAAAAGAATGGAAAACTTGACATTGGGGTTTTTCAAGAAAATAGTACTTTTACTTGTGTTTCACACATAAAAATAATCTATTAAAGTCTGTTGCTATAACTAATGAATTAAAATGTGATTAAGATAATTATAATTTCTCACTTAGTTTGTACCTTAAGAACTTTTTATATATAAAAAACTGGAGTCAAAGTCAAAGATAACCTTATCACACTTTCTTTTTTCTGTGTGCTTAGTCATATTATCCAGAAACTCGTAAAATGACAAATTAGTAATAATAATTAGTTTTTCCTTAAAACACAAAAACTAGTAAAACATTTAAATTACATCCATTCATAAAAATAGTAATCTCCAATAAACTAGTTAATTAACCACACTACTTTGAAGATACCAATGGATTAGGAATCTCAAGATAAACAAGCTACTAGATTAAGGTTAGCCATCATAATGGCCTTTACATTAATGACAACCTTTCAAATAAATAATAGTTGCTTTAAAAATTCTGTATAGATTACTTCTGGCTAAACTAATTGTTTCAAGGAGATTAACTTTCTTTATAATTTATATTTTTAAATATAGAATATAAAAATAGCATTAGCCTTACCTGTGAATGTAATTTTCTCGGTTAGAGGGTAAATCATAGTTTATTACAAGTGACACTTGCTGTACATCGATTCCTCGAGCCAATAAATCTGTTGTAATAAGAACACGTGATGATCCAGTACGGAATTGTCTCATAATAACATCACGTTCGCGTTGTTCCATATCACCATGCATAGCTGAAACGGTAAAATCGCGTTTGTGCATATTTTCGGTAAGCATATCCACCTTGCGACGTGTATTACAAAATATAACAGCTTGAGTTATAGAAAGAGTATCATATAAATCGCACAAAGTATCTAATTTCCAGTCCTCTTTTTCAACATACACAAAGAACTGCTTAATTCCCTCCAACGTTAATTCCTCTTTCTTCACTAAAATTTGGACGGGTTGTCTCATAAATGATTTCGTTACATCCAAAACATCACTAGGCATGGTTGCTGATAGTAAAATAACTTGCACATCTACATTTAACATTTTGAAAACGTCATGAATTTGATCTTTAAACCCACGAGAAAGCATTTCATCAGCCTCGTCGAGCACAAACATTTTAATACTATTAGTACGAAGAGCTCTCCGACTAATCATATCATATACACGTCCAGGAGTACCTACGACCACATGCATTCCAGTTTCTAATTTTCTCATATCTTCTCGCACATTTGTACCTCCTATACATGCATGACATTGTGCTGACATAAAATCTCCTAATGCAATAACGACTTTCTGTATTTGCTGTGCCAGTTCACGAGTTGGAGCTAAAATTAATGCTTGACATTCCCTAATTGATGTATCAATTTGTTGTAATATAGAAATAGAAAACGTAGCTGTTTTGCCAGTACCAGATTGTGCCTGCGCAATCACATCATGTCCTTTAACACATGGCATAATAGCCCGTTGTTGAATAGCCGAAGGTTTTTCAAAACCATAAGCATAAATTCCTCTAAGCAATTCTTCTTTTAAATTCATATCGTCGAAGTTATCAACCACCTCTTCCCAATTTGATTCGATGACACCATCAGGATCCATACCTGGTGGGCCATCGTAACTTTGATTTTCTTTTTCGGAGGCTGGCCCATTTTTATCGCCACTCCATTCTTCGTTTCTAAGAACAATCAAAGGTCATAAAAATTTCCAAAAAAACGTGACTCATAATGCAACATATGTACCTAACAAGGTTAACTTTTTCAACTGAATAAAAGACTAAGAAAATGAACTTAAAATTAACCTATAAATGGTCAACATTGTTAATTCAACAAATTAATAGATAAAGCTTCTTTAAAAATTACATAAGTCGGCATAAAACTTCACGTGGATATGAGCAGATAGTACAGATTCTGATTTAAAAACTCTGTTTATGGGCGGTTTTAAAGCACGAAAATGTACTACACCTATTTTTAGTTTCTCCTTACTTACGCAGAATGGTTCTACAAATCTTTTTTTTCGCAATAAGATGTGCTAAATTTAAATATTTTACGCTATTGAACTCCTCGCCATGTTGGCAAGGAATCGTGGGAAATCTTGCCGAATTATTGTAAGAGTTATTAGTTAAGTATAGGCAACAAAAGCCTAATATCAATTCTAAATGAAAATTCGGAGATATATTTACAATTTTGTTGAACTATTGCTGTCAAACTAACGTTTAAATTAACAAAAAACAATAAACTTACCGTGTTTCTGATGCATACGACATGTTCCACTAGTGTTAGCTGAACGGAAAAGACTTCTACTAATCGCCGCAAGGTGTTATATTCCTACGCCCGATATGAATATTAATTTATAAAGGATATATTTATTTTGTAGAAATACAGAGTAATATATATTATTTTTTTTTATAGTTCTTATATCTACAACTTAGTTATTTGTTAAATTTATGCAAAAAATTTAGATTGAATAATATCTTGAGCGGAGTATTGACGGTTACTAAATTGTTTTCGGATGCGGTTTATGACAAGCGGGAAAATTCAAATGAGAAGATATATAATATTTTTGACACTTCAATTTTTCTCGGATAAATCTTTAATTATTCGTTCATTTATTTTTAAATGTCACATTCCTCGTAACAATAATTAAAATGAAATAGTTCAATAATTATAATAAGTTTTCATTGTAATTATAGTTACAAACCTATTTTATCTGTAACAATAATTTAACTATTCCTGGTCTTTTAATTCTGATTTACCTTCTGCCACATGATTGCAGTCATAGAATAATGATCATAGAAACCATATATGTTTAATTTCGGTGTATATCAATAAAACTAGGGTTTCCACATCTGATTTCTAATACATTAGGGTGTCAAAGTATGAAACGGTTTCACAAAATTTGATGCATTACTTACTAGCAAATATTTATATGTATAAAACTAATATTTGGCAATTTACGTAATAATATAAATTTAAGGGCCTCTCTTTTCATCTTCACATAAAATAAATCCCGAGATAAATTCCTTGTATTGTTGATCAAATCGTTGCCTGGGAATTTATCTTCCAAATAACTGGAAGATGAAATATTTAAATTGCAGCATAATGATTACAGTATAGGCAACCAAACTATCAAACACTTTCTAAATGTCACGTCTAAATGCAAATTTATCGCAACAAACCATTAAGCGTTGTTCACTGAATTTATTTATTGACATTAATAACTAAATTGGACACAGTGCACTGAGTAAAATTAAAACACGGTATTAACTGAATTTATTTAATTATTGACATTTATAACTAAATTGGGCACAGTGCACTGAGTGAAATTAAAGCATGGTGTGGACGATTTACCCGTTACATCACTAAGGTAGATATTTATTTATTTATATCGTTTTTTTTAGTACCTATAATATAATGCTAGTGGAATCTTGTTGTAGGGACCCAAGGAAAGTGTACTAATAGTTTCAATTAGGATCTTTTCAGGTGTCTACTTTGTTCTGAATAACAAGTTGACTAGCACACTATTATGTTCATACAAAAAATTAAAAAATCGCTATGTCTAGGTCTGAGAGCCATGTAAGGTACCTTCTCATTAAATTTAACCAAGTACTATTTTCATTTTCAGTTACACTAAAAATTATGTTTGTTATTGTTTTCGAAATTGTCATTGTTACAAGAAATTTTGAATCCAGATGTCCAGTTTATAATTTTAGTAACTCATCCATAAGCACAAGAAGCTCCTCAAAACAATTCAACCATTATATTATAAAAAGATAACGTTCCAGTTGACGTTTCTTACTTTTGTAATTAAAAAGACCTTAAGCGCGTCAGATAAAAACCTATTGATGTGAATAGTTTCACGTACATACCTACTTACTTTAGATTTCTTAAGATTATAACATTTCCATTTCCTTTCTAGTAACATAATAAAGTCACTGCACTTATTAATGTCAACTTATAATTAAGTTGTAAGGTTGCTGTATCAATTTGGGTGTTTGAGCCATAAACTAAAATAATTTCAATTTCTACGAATTCTCAAAAATACGCTAACAGTACCGGTTCTGAATAGCGCTTTGGCACCATCCCTCTCATTTTGAATATTTTCATACACATTTTTTTCGGAGAAATAGTATTTGCACTATGCAACACATGTAATGAACTTAAGAAAATTTCTGTTTCCATATATTCTACGTGTTAAACCGTAGGCGCTTTTAAACAAAACCTGTCGCGGATCAAATGATTGACAGAAGAATAAAATTAGATTTATTAGTGGCTAATGGTCATTGTCTCAAGGACAACTTAATCAATCGTAATTTCTTTTCAAATGGAAATTTTAAAAACCACATTTGATTAATTTAGAGGGATAGTTAATTGGCGATTAACAATGTGAAGAGAAAGACGTCTACATCATCTATAGCGCAGCACGTACATCACACTCCTTAACTTTTGAGAATACCAGGATCAAAAACGACAAACAGGGCCATCCAAAAAACCATCGAAATTGGGAAACGGGAACAGAACCTCAACACACGAGATGATTCTCAAAGATTTCCCGATACGTGGAAGTGAATACGTCAAACATCGCCACACATCTCGCGATCCTCGCCCTCCCAAGAATCATCTATATCAACCTAACCCACAACAGGAAGAACAGCAAGCAGCACCGAGAAAATGGAAAAGGGAAAGTAGGTGAAGTAATAGAAGTGAAACTGGTGAAAGTATGCAACACCAGATATAAACAGGAGACCGGACAGCAGGACATCAGTTCGATTCCAGTAACACGGAGACGAGCCAAGCAGTTGGAGAGAACCTGAAGATGGCAAAAAGGACTGTACCGAAACATGTTTTTGTACTGATAGGCGTCAGAGACAACAACAGCAGACGCGAAAAAACGCCGCAGAAACAACTGTATTTCATACTACACTCGTGGAAACCTAAAATTAACCATTAAAAACCTCTACGGGGAGAAAGTTTTATGGAAGACAGGGACATCCGAGAAACTACGATCAAAGAGGAGCCTATTACGCTATAACTTGTTTTTTCTGGAACGCTGTCAGTAACACATCGCCCCATTCAGTCTTAAATAAGTCTCCTTCCACTCTTAAACTTGTTTAATAACAATAAATTGCATTAAAAGCATTACATATACGAGTACATTTAAACGATTTTACTCGATACCGATATTTAAATTTTGTACTCGCCTAGTAATAAACTTGGTAAAATGCTGATTAGCAGCGTCGGATGTATGATTATTTACTTATTTTAAATAAATTGTGTTTAAATGAAAAGCAACAATATAATTAAAGATTAGTACCTTTGAATATCTAAACCACCGAACAATCAGTGTAAAAAAGGCACCCATACTCAGACGACCGAACAGGTCCTGATCCAATAGGAGCTGGGTTATTTATTTTTTCTTATTTAAAAATACTTTTCAGTTTTTTGTTTTGTAAATAATAGCAATAACATACGTCTAAAATCCTTACCAGTATATGGCTAAGTATGGAAGTAGCGGGTGGTAGTGATCAACCCCAGTAGTAACGAATAACTCCCATTTTTATTAATTAAAAACCAGTTGAGCTAGACTGAGGCAAATTAAAGTAAAATTTAATTACAGTAAACGAAAGCAGCTCACAACCTCGCCAGGCATGAACACTCAAACGTTAGTTTGAGTATCGGAAAGAGCAACCAAACGACAAGGAACTCTGTACCTTCCCCAACCGTGCCCAACCTTGCCTTTGAAGCGTCCATAAATGTTGATATTATTAATGTATGTTGCGTAGTGTTGCAAGATGTACTTTACATATTGATGGAAAATCTGTTAATAGTTTGCCGGACACATCCATACGGTGTAGCAGAAAGTAGCCTTCCAATGTAACTACTGCATTTGGAGGGAGTGTAATGTCGCGCGGTACGATGTTTTGCAAAACGATAAATGCGGATTTTGTTTCCTTCCGCATTAGTACACCATCAAATAATGCTGGTGGTTGGGAGGCTATCTGGTACTCAAGTATTTTGGCAGCTTTTCTTCGCTCCACACAATGCACAAAAGACGATGATATAGTCGATTTGGATTCACTTCAATCTTCATCTTTTATCTTCATGGTGTTTACCACACTTCCAAGTGATCGGACTTTATTTGTCCTTTTCAAATGGATATCACTGAAGCGTAACCCACAATAAATTTTATAGCTTGTCAACCACGGTCATAGGCTTTATCACAATTTACAAATTTGACGGCAACCAAACTCGTAAGCAGAGATACGAGGAGATCTGGAGATACCTCTGCGTCGAAAGATCTGTTCATTTCGAACCAAAGCACCAACCTTTTAACGTCGTTATTTTTTATTTTAGTTTACATTATTTAAGTTACCTTTTACAATTATTGTTCGTTTGAAAACAACCTTAAACCGGTTCCTATATGTATAAGGGTTCAGGTGAAATAAGGGAGTTGTTGTTTACTCGTTGGTGCAAGCAACATCCACCAGCAACCGTACATTTTCAATATGTGTTAATTCAATTTCTATTAATGTAATTCATATATAATACAGTCCACAACCCAATAGTATCAACATTATTTGGTCAACATTGTATTAATCTATTATTATTTCATTGCAAGGGCGTAGCCAGAATTTATAACAGGGGGGGGGGCAAACCATGGTCCATGGTCGTTCAAAATGTAAAATTTTAGGATAAAAAGAAAAGGCAAATGAAAACAAAACTTTGAGATTTTAATTATACTTAAATTAAACTAATAACAGATAACAAAAAAAATATGCAGAACAGAAAATATGTATATTTTAGATTTAATTTTTTGTTTATTAAAATTTAAAAATTATTTAATTTATTTTTGCTCTTCCAGGGGGGGGGGCAGTTGCCCTTGAGTGCCCTTAGCTGGCTACGCCCATGTTTCATTGCCATTATATTGTTAAAATTCAAAAATGACTTTAAAACAACAAAGATGTGTTTTTAAGGCGCAATTAACCTGTCTCAATGATTATTTTTCGAAATTGGACAAAAATGATCTGTCAGCAATATAATTGCCGAATTAAAATTTCGATTGGAAAAGATCGACCTTTTGAGATAGTTTTAATCTTTTACAAATTGCAATTGAAGCCGAATGTGAGGATGAAGGCGAAGTAGTGAAAGAATTTGAGGAACGCGATAGTTTTGAAAGAGGTTATTTTCAATTATTTCCAAAATTAAGAAAGTTGTAATAGTTTGCAAGCATAACAATTCGAATGTACCTTCTATTATAATTTACTCTAATTCAAGTGATTTAAAATCTGTAAAGTTACCTACTATTAAGCTTCCTACATTTAAGGGGAAATATGACAAGTGTCTCGAATTCCATGATGCATTTAAATCAATTATTCATGAGAGTACAGAAATATCCGATATACAGAAATTTTATTATTTAAAGTCATCCTTAGAAGGAGACGCCGCGCGTCTCATCGAGTCAATTGAAGCGTGCTCCAACAACTACATTATTGCGTGGAAACTTATAGAGCGATTTGAGAATAAACGGCTAATTGTTCATAATTTATTAAAAGAAATTTTTGATATTCAAAAGATTAACAAAGAATCACACACGGAATTACGAAATCTATACGATACAATAACAAAAAAATTAAGAACTATGAAGGTATTAGGGTGATCTAGCGATACATGGGACGATATTATAATATTTTTAATTACGTCAAAATTAAATTTAACTACTTTACGCGAATGCGAATCACTTAATTACGAACAAGAATTTCCAACCATGCGTGAAATGAACGAATTTTTAGATAACAAATGCAAACTACTTGAAAAAATTCACTATTAACTTAACTTAACTTAACCTTAACGCCATTCCCTTGCGGGGTAGGCAAAACAAATCTCTGCCTCTTATTTATTTTTCATTCACAATCTTTCTCCATGCTTTCCTATCTCCGCATACCTCCCTAGCTTCCGAAAGATTCATACATAGTCTCTGACATGCCCTCTTGTTTTTAAAACTCCTTATCTTTCGTTCCTTTATCATAGATTCTACTACATTCAGGCAAGTTTTACGCGGCCTACCAGGCCCGGCCTTTCCCCTAACCTCACCCACATATATTTGTTTCGTTAATCTTGTGTTGTTCATTCTCTCAATGTGACCAAACCAACGTAATGTACAACTTTTACATCTATCCATCATCGTATCTTCCTCACCACACTCCGTCATTATGCATTCATTTTTTGTCTTGTCTCTTCTCGTTTTACCACATGCGGTTGTCAGGAATCTCATACCCACGGCATTTATTTTTATTTCGTGCTTTTTTTGACATACCCATGTCTCACTTCCACACAGTATTGACGGGACGAATACGCCATTATAGATTGCTCGTTTCGCAGCTAGGCTCATGCTTTCATTTCTCATTATCGTCCACATACTTCCAATCACTTTCCTTCCAGCATTGACCCTTCGTCCAATCTCGCTCTCAATTGTATCATCTGCAGTAAACATTCTACCGAGATATACCAGCTCGTCCACTTGCTCCACAATTTCATCTTGCAGAGTAAATACTCTACTCTCCTTTCCACCTTCCCGATTGAACACCACAATCTTAATTTTGTTTACGTTTACCTTTAGGTCCATGCACTCACAGACTGTATCAAACTTCCTCAGAGCGGTTTGCAGCTCATCCGCACTATCACTTAATAAGACTGTGTCATCTGCATACACCAGAAGTCGTACATTTACGTCACCAACCATTACACCATTTGTATCGGTACATGCTTACCTAAGACATTTATCCATGTATACATTGAACAACCACGGTGACATCACACAGCCTTGTCGCACTTCTTGCGCAATATTAAAGTATTCACTCACACCTCCTCTCGCCCTAACACATGCCCGACTACCGTTGTATATTGCCCTTATTCCATTTATTAGACCTTTATTTACGCCATACTTATTTAATATTTCCCACAGCTTCTCCCTATTCACTCTGTCATATGCTTTCTCCAGATCTACAAGCGCACAGTACAACTTCCTTTTTACCTTTAAACACCTTTCGATCACCTGCTGGAGAGCAACCATCTGATCGACACATCCTCTCCCTAGCATGAAGCCACCTTGCACATACCACATTTTAGTTTGTGTAGTTTCTCGTACTCTATCAATCACTATTCTTCCAAATACTTTACCAGGCACGCTGAGCAAGCTTATTCCTCTGTAGTTCTTACAATCACTCTTGTTCCCCTTACCCTTATACAATGGTACAATGATCGCGCTCTTCCAATCATTCGGCACTTTTCCACACATAAGGCATACATTGAATAATTCAAACAATCTTTGTATAAGCTTTGCACCACCAAACTTGAGCATTTCACCAGTGATTTTATCTATTCCTGCTCCCTTGCCGTTTTTCAATCTTCCTACCGTTTTCTCTACCTCATTTATTCCAATATCCTTCTCAGTTTCATCCACCATTTCTTCTATATTCTCCTCATTTAACCCTTCAGTCTTACTTTCCTCACTACTGTACAGCTTACCGAAATATTCTTGCCAGAATTTCCTCACTTCACAATCGTCCCATACTATTTCGTTTCTAGCATTCATCACTCCTGCAGCGTTCTGTTTTGGGCCACGTTTTGTATTTTTGACCCATTTCCAGAAGAGTTTTTTGTTTCCCTCAAAATCATTCTGCATTTTCTCTCCTTCCACAGTCATCACTTCCTCTTTACTTATTCTCACTGTCTCCTTCGCTTCTGTGTTTCTTAATCTGTACACCTCATACAATCGCTTCTTCTCAGTCTCATTTTTGCAGCAATCATTGCCATGTACGCATCTTTTTCTTACATACTGCCTTTTTACCGACTCATTCCACCAAGCACATTTTTTCTGTCTACCTACAGTCACTCTTCCACATATTCGTACGGCACAATTGACAACAGAGTTTTTCAAGCTTATCCATGCACTTTCAACGTCAGTGTCTTTTATTTGTTCGTTCCACACTGTTTCATTCACATTCAACTCTTTATTTACAGCATCTGCGTATTTCATTCTCGCACCATTATCCACTAGTTTGTCAACCCTAATTCTGGACGTTAGCACTACGTTTGCTTTCCTTCTCCAGACCCACTTTTGCCCTAACACACTCTCGATACAACCAAAAAGTGGTCCAATCCACACTCCGATCCGAATAGAGCCGTATTTTTCGTAAATACTGTAGCAATCCTAAATGTTATTTCGCGCCTATTTCAACTAAAGATCCTTTTACTGGTTAGATTATCATTATCTTTGTTTATTATTAGGATTCAAACCGCTGGGTATAAAAACCTGTTCAAACGCTTACCCTGATTTGATTGATTTAGAAATTGTCATTTAACATGTATTATCATGTATTTAACTGAAAGCACCGAAATCAAGCTAATTATTTAACTTAAAAAGTACAATAATCTTTTATGTTTAAATTTTTATTACAACAAAATTTACAATTTACCCGATTTCTTGTTTTATTGTTTTGAAAATAAAAGGTATTTGAATTCACTCGAAAAAAGTAAACTTTTAGAGTAAAACTTCTTTAAATTTCTTATTTATTAAACTAATATTGAAAATGTTAATTATTTAACTTGAAACTATGCAACTCTATTTAATTTACTCGATTCATGTAATATGCTATTTACTATTTTAAATTTTTATTAAAATTTTCAATTTACAATTGCTGGTGACGCGCCTACCTGCTTTCCCTTTGCCATTACCTGGTTTCTTGTTTTATTATTTGAGAATAAAAGAAGGAATTGTGCTTCAATCCATAATGTGGACTTTTAGTAAAACTAAATTTTCCTTAAATAGCTACATTTCTTATTTATAAAATGAATATTGTAAAGAAGTGAGGGATATTAATTATTTAAATTAAAACTATGAGAATCTATTCAATAAAGAGAATTACGATTTAAAACCAAATCTTAAATATTCTAATTTTTCTAAAGGTAAAAATGTGTCCAACGTACATCTAAGTAACGTTTCAAAACCGTGTCAATGTTTCTATTGTAAAAAAGAACACACTATTTACAAATGTGCAGAATTTTTAAGTCTATCATAGCGCCAAAATATCAGGGGTCAAGAAAGGAGGATTAAGTATGAATTGTTTATTTCCAAACCATGCCGAACGTGATTGTAAATCATCTAAATGCCGAAATTGCAACAAAAAACACAATACACTTTTACATTTAGAGGATTTACAGAACAAAGACGTACCTACCCTGTCAATCAACTTCGTCGGATAAACAAACTACACTTGCAATGCATTACTTCAGAAACCATAAGTTTGTTTTGTTGTCAACGGCTTTAGTATTAATACCTGACAGTCAAGCTCATTCCATAAACACCGAGCCCTCTTAGACAATGGATCGCAGAGTAATTTTGTTACAAGAAATTTATGCGATAAGTTAGGGTTAGAAAAGAATAATGTAAATTTTACTATTAGTAGTGTAGGCGGTACAATTACTATAAATTCAATCAAT
Source organism: Vesta saturnalis (assembly GCA_036346205.1). NCBI lineage: Eukaryota > Metazoa > Arthropoda > Insecta > Coleoptera > Lampyridae > Vesta > Vesta saturnalis. Next base: position 2,531,919 of record JARFJB010001138.1, on the reverse strand, counting down.
TGTAAATACTGTAGTAAAATCAGTTGCTTAGTTATAAACAAAATTACTGAAAGATTACCTAAAGAGTCGTTTAATAAAAATCACTAAAATATACCCAAAAATATTAGATTAGCAGATGAAGCATTCAATGAAACCGGTTACATAGATATTTTATTAGGTGCGGCTACATATTGGGAGATAATGATATAACAATACAATTAAATTAGGCCGCGATAAACCCGTTTTTCAGAATACTAAATTGGGTTGGATCGTAGGGGATTACATTACTTATGATAGTTCGAACATAAAAAATAATTTAAAGGTAGATGCTATTTCCAGTACAATCATAGAATGATTTAGGCGACTTAGTAACAAATTTTGGAAAATTGAGAATGTGATACTTTCAAGTCCTCATGTCATCGGATGAAAAATATTGCGAAAAACACTTCATAACTACTCATATACGCGATGCATCGAGAAAATTAATCGTTAGAATTCCATTCAATCAAAATTTGAACCTCTTAGGTGATTCTAGAAAAACCGCCTTAAGTAGATTTTTAAAAATGGAAAGGAAACTTCAATTAGATCAGTCTCTGAAGACGCAATACAATCAGTTTATGCAAGACTACCTTAATTTGGGTCATATGTTTGAATTCAATGAATCAATAGTAGAAGAATTACGTCAAAGCCCCGCCCACTGGAACACCTTTCCCTCCACTTTTTGTACTCACCCACGTGGGGGGTGTATATTTGGAGAGTGGGGTCGGCTTCTTTCGGGGGCATTTTTCAACCCTTGAGCGGAGTTGAGCCCCTAATTAAGGTCCTTTTGGCAGTGTTAAGAGCCCTTTTGGCTGTATACCCCTTGGAGGTTAGGCAATTGCGCGTACATGATTAAAACTAGACCACGCCCCACCTTTTAACCGATTGGTAGTACGTGCACCCGCTTCTCTGGTTTCCGATTGGTCCTTAGCCCCACCACTAAGCCGCTGTGCTCTGATTGGAGTACTAAGTCTTTGCATTGTGATTGGTTACGGCGGGGAAATTTGAATTTGTATTCTAATAAGGGGCCCTAATGCTAACTAGTAAGACACGTTTAAGTCTTCGAAATTTGTTCTCGGGCCTTCGCCCCTGTGGCGGCCCTCTGGTTTGAAAAGGTATGGGGCCCTAACCTTATAAGACATGTGCAGAAACTAGCTCTTGGGGCAAGGCCACCATCGTGGTCCCCTTGGCGGACAATTTCAAATAGTGGTCCCTAGCCTTGTAAGACAGGTATAAGAACTTGTTTTAGGGTCTGCGCCCCTTGTTATGGTCCCTTTTGAGTTAAAATTGATCTTTAGCGCTATATAGTTGTGTATTTTTATACTAGCGAGTGTTTTCTGTAATAGAAGTTGATCATGCACACCTCTCTCTTTCTCTCTCTCTCTCTCTCTCTCTCTATCGTTTATCCGTTTCTCTCTCTTTCGGATCTTTCTCACACACAAACAAATCAACTAATTAATTAATTAAGCAGATGAATCTCAAACAAATCATGCTCGATCAAATCAATCAGATCAATCTCAATCAATCAATCAACCGAAATCAATAAATCATATCTTACAGTTTGCGTAAATCAGCTTACAGTTCAAAAATTGATTTGGTTTAATTAATTACAGTTTGCTTGCTCAAAATCAGCCACAGCTCAAAATACCAAATTGGTATAACGGAAATAAAAGACAAAAGGTTTTAACGGTTTATTATTATATGCTTCAAAGAACGAAACGCGCGAGAAACGAGAATGCTGCTGGCCTTGAGTCTTGTATGCTGACGCACTCGTCAATGTTCGGGTTATCATCGGGGGAAGCTTGGAGTAGGGGTCGCCGAAAGAGCCTTCGCAGCCGTCTCAGGAGAAAATACCTCAGCCAAAAAAAGAAGTTTAGATTTATAAACATGCCCCTAGGTAA